>CM076570.1:1633190122-1633575768 GCA_034641835.2 Pinus albicaulis
AACAACAAGTGGGAGAATGTTGGGTATGTGTTATATTCTTTCCACGATTAGCCCCACGCGCTGTATGTTGCGTCGGGCGTAGCTGGGGGGTCACGAGGGGCGAAGCAGTCCCCACCGTTGGGGTCCGGCGGATCCGCCCATGGTTTTGTGCATGGTTTTGCACATGGTTTTGGGGTTCGATGGTTTTCGGCCCCTGGTATTTTTGTAGATCCGGTCAAGGGAACTACGGTTATGTTCTAATCCAGGGTTAATGGATTGGGGTTTATGTATGTTCCGGCATGTATATATATGTGTTGTAACACTAAAAGGAATATAATGAAAAATCAAGCTGGTCGTCCCGATTTGGGATCCAGGGGAAAATCTCTGTGTTTATCTGTTTTATGTTTTATGATCTTGCTATTGTTTATTTTCTATTATAAGATTCGTGTGTAGATATTTCTGTTCAGGGTTAAACCTACAACACGTGAATCGGGATTCACACCATGTCTTCCATATTAGTGGATCACTCTTTCTTTCAAGGGTTCCGGCTTCAAAACTCTGGGCAATATTCCTAGTTTGAATCCTTCTTAGGTCCTTTCCGTTTACTTCTCGTGACTCGGCAGTTTCAACCCCTTGGTCCGGAGGTCGGACCCGATCACTTTTTACAGATGGAACCCTCAGACTACCACAATGTGTGGGCAGGGAATCGCCAGGGGCCGGTCACCAAGGGAATACTTTTTTCCCTTCGTCGAGTGCTTATAAGACCTTTTCCCCTCTTTCTAATGCATGGAACCCCTATCAGGGGCTTTCCTCTTCATTTAATACTTTAGGAGGGGGAACTGGTCCAGTTTTTGGTAACTCTGCATTGGGAGGAGGTTCTTCTCCTTTTTCTACGAGTTCTTTTTGGCAACCTGGTGCCTCATCAAATCTAGGATATTCTTTTCAGAATGTTTGGAATCCATCCCATCAAGGATGGAATCCTCAGGCTCCACCTCGTTTACCTTTTCTGGCAACGTTAAACTTGCCAGATCTGTCGAAATTGACGAATGATCCGATCCGGTACAGTCCGAGGTGGCCTCCGGTTCCCACCAAAATTCCTTCATACATTCCAAAGTTTGAAGGTAAGAATGGAGAAGATCTGGCTGACCACATCACCACCTTCCATTTATGGTGCTCTTCTAACTCCCTGATCTACGATTCGATTAGGTTTAGATTGTTTCAATGCACCTTAACTGGAAATGCTGCCAAGTGGCACATTGAGTTAACCGGGGGCATTTTTGCTACATTTGGAGAGCTGGTTGTTACATTTCTAAATCATTTCCAGTTTCCCGTTCGTTATGACGCTGGTACTAAACTCCTAGGTAATTTTAAACAGGACGACGCAACCCACATTTCTGACGATATTCAGGAATGGCAGAGAAGGAAGAGGCTTATTAAAGCTCATATTCCAGGAGAATTCCTTTTGGAATGGTTCCTGAAATCTCTGCAGTCAGACATTTCTAAGAACGTATCCCTGTCTGGGGTATTTTCTGAGGAATAGGCCATTTTTAGGGCCCAACAGCTTGAATTGATATATTCTCAGTCTGGGGTCCTTCATAAATATTTGCCCAATGCTCCTCGCTCCAAATTAGATTTATCCAAAACTAAGCCTACTCCTCATGGTGATGGACTTATTGGGTCAATCAGTAGTGGTGTAGCTAGCCTGCTTACTCAATTGCAATAGTTTTCTTTGCAATCTGTTCCTTCTAGTCAGGTTGTGCCTGCTAAGTCATCACCTTCCCAATCTTTGTCGGTAAATGTCGTCCAAACTTCCGACCCCAAAGGAAAATAACAATCCGAAGGGAAGAAGAAAGGACGGAATAATAAGAAAAAGGGCAAGAATGGGAAGGGTAATGCGAATAAAACCAACGAGCATGTTGGTGAGGGTCCAAAGGATAAAAATAAAGTGAAGTTCCCAGGCTGTGTTGACAAACCCTTTTCGTCAAGGGCAACAGCTAGTTTTTGGCGCAAATCAAAATACCGGGGCTTCCTCTGGGGGCACCCAGGAAGGGGAAATTCCATCAAACATATACATGATGAGTGCTCATGTGGATGTCGCTACGAGATCCCGTGATTATTGCGAAGAAGAGTCTTCGAAAGCTAAGGGTGCTCCTGATGCTATTGAGCTGCTTCATATTACGAGGCCTACTGTTGAGCCTATACCTCGGATGCCCAAAGCATCTACCAAGCATTCGACGATTAATCCAAATGCTAGGGCTGCCCAGAACTACTCTATTGTGGAAGATCTAGCGCAGAGTCCTTGTGCCATGTCGGCTTTAGAGGTGCTCCAGTCTTGTTCGGCTCAGCGCAGTGCTCTGCTCACTGCTCTTGGGGCTGTCGATCCAAAGAACTCTCTTATGATTACGTTCGATATGACTAATTTTAAAAAGAGACTCCCCCATCATATGGGTTTTCATATTAAATCATCGTACCGGAAATGCAATATTTTTCGGATGGTCGTTGATGAGGGTGCTTCCACATGTGTGATGTCTCTCACATGTTGGAAGGGAATTGGATCTCCTGTAGTTGTTCCATCTTATACTCTTCTGACTGCGTTTGATGGTCATTCTCACAGATAGCATGGTATTGTCCCAGCTTTGCCTATTTGTGTTGGGGGAAAAACTGTAAATATAGAGGTTGAGATAGTTGATGCAAGCTTGGACTACAACCTTCTGTTGGGGAGAAACTAGATTTATGAGATGGATGCTATTGCATCTTCATTGTTTCGAATTATTTGTTTCCCTCACGAAGGGAGGATTATTAGAGTGGACCAACTGGACTGTCCTCTTGTAGACCCGAATGCATCTACTGACTCAACTATTCCAAAATTGGATAATACTAAGGCGCCTGTTGAGAATTTAGGGGTTGGAATGTATTCTTCCTTGATGGGTACTTTTGATATTCCACCTCCTACGCTTCATATAAATTAAATTTCATCCTCCAGGGCTCCTCTTCGAAGAGATTTATTCAGAACTCATTATTTTTCGGACCCTTGGACCTTTCCTTCCCCTACCACCACATTAGCGGAAGGTCAAGTGCGTGGAATGACATTTCCAATGTCTGCAGCTAAGATTGCTTATCAGTATATTGTTGACTTTGCAGAATCCATCCCAGCTCCTCTTTCGCTAGAAGAGTTGGATGGAGATGTGGCTCTGGCTTGGACACTTAGTTCTTCTTTTGCCCAGGATTGCCTTGATACCACTCTTCCATCTGAAGAGGCCATCCTGAAAGCTATGACTGGTATAGATAGGCCATGGGATGATTTGCATCATCGGTCCTACTTTTTACCTGAGTTAAGCGAAGTTGAAACGAGTTTTCCAAGTCCTCAGTCTCCTGGTCCTGTTCGCCCAGTCCTGAACCCTTTAGCACCAACACATGTATATGCTGAAGGGAACATGGCTGTGATTTCTCCAACTATCCCAGTGAACATCTCCAGGGATCCCAATACTATTGAGAATGTCTTCATCGGAGCTGAATGTTCCCCTGAAGAAATTCAGATTTATACCGATTTCTTTAAGGAGTATAGGGATGTATTCGCTTGGTCTTATGAGGAAATGCCTGGTATAGATCCATCTATTGTCCAGCATGAGATCAAGAATTACGAAAACGCTAAGCCTGTGAGGCAGAAACTGTGTCCGGTTAATCCTAGGAAGGCTGCAGCTATCAAAGCTGAGGTAGAGAAGCTGCTTAAGGCGGGATTAATTTTCCCTGTTCCTTTGACTGAATGGGTTTCAAACCCTGTTCCCATAGATAAAAAACAAGGAACAATTCGAGTTTTCATTGATTTCAGAGACCTTAATAAAGCATGTCCTAAAGATAATTACCCCACACCATTCATAGATTAGATCATTGACGAGTGTGCCGGTAATGAGATTTTCTCCTTCATGGATAGTTTCTCCGGATATAATCAGATTACTATCCGTCCTGAAGATCAGCATAAGACTGCCTTTATTTGTCCCTGGGGTACTTTTGCATACAAGAAGATGCCTTTTGGTCTTAAAAATGTTGGGGCTACGTTTTAGCGGGCCATGTCATATGCCTTCCACGACATCAAACATATTATCGAGGCGTATTTGGATGATTTAGCTGCTCATTCTCGAAAGAGGATGGATCATCCTGCTCACCTCCGTCAAATATTTGAACGATGGCATTTCTATAAGATTAGGTTGAACCTGAACAAGTGCGTTTTCGCGGTTACATCCAGTCGGTTATTGGGATTTATTGTGTCTAGAGAAGGGATTATGGTAGATCCCTTCAAGGTTGAGGCAATACTTCGGTTGCCTCCCCCGTCCTCTATTCATCAACTTCAAAGTTTACATGGAAAGGCTAATTTTCTTCGGAGATTTATTGTAAATTATGCTGAAGTTACCAAGGGATTTATGAGATTGTTGAAGAAGGGAGTTCCATTTCTTTGGGATGACTTCGCTCAACGCTCATTCGATGCTTTGAAAAAACCATTGACCTCTGCTCTTTTATTGAGTCCACTTGATTATAGCAGGGATTTCCTTTTGTATCTAGCAGCAGAAAAATCTACTATTGGTATGGTTCTGGTTAAGGAAGATGATGCTCTTGCAGAGCATGTTATATACTATCTTAGTTGAGGATTGGTAGGTCCTGAGCTCCGGTATACTCCGATAGAAAAGTTAGCTTTAGCAGCAGTTCATGCTGTGCAGTGACTTCGGCATTACATTCTTCTACGAAAAACTTATGTTTTGGTAGCAGCCAATCCGTTTCAGTTTGTCCTCAGTAGGCGAGTGATTGGGGGCAAATACAATAGATGGATTGTGATTTTGCAGGAATTTGATCTTGATTTTATGTCTGCCAAGTCCAAGAAATCATTGGTTTTCGCGGAATTGATCTCCGAGTTGCCCTGTGGGGAAGAGATAGTTTATGATGAATCCTTCCCGGATGAACATTTGTTTCTTATCTCTCCACAAGATCCTTGGTATGGAGATATCATTGTGTATCTTCAGACTGCAAAGTTTCCCTCTAATTTTTCGAAAGATGAGTGCCGTAAGTTGCGTCACTTGGCTAAGAATTACTTAATCATTGGTGATGCTTTATACCGTCGAGGGGTTGATTCAATCTTGAGACGTTGCTTAACTCTCGAAGAAGCTGAGGCTGTGCTGAATGATTGCCACAATGGAGCTTGTGGTAGTCATTTATCTGGGCTTGCTACAGCTCAAAATATCTTGCGTGCTGGATACTTTTGGCCTTTGATTTTCAAGGATTGTATGGAGTCGGTCAAAAAGTGTCATCCGTGTCAAGTTTATACTCGAAAAATGCGCGCTCATCTAGCTTCGCTTTTTCCATTCATTAGTGTCGGTCCCTTTACAAAGTGGGGTATTGATTATACTACTTGTAACCCGCCTTCGGCTAAAGGTCACAAGTACATTATTGTAGCAGTAGACTACTTTACGAAGTGGGTCGAGGTTATGCTTACTTTTAGGAATGATGGTGAAACTGCAACTCTCTTTCTTTTCAACCAAGTTATTGCTCGTTTTGGTATTCCTAGAGAGATTGTCACTGATCATGGAAGTCATTTTCAGAATAGCATGATGGCTGAGTTGGCTCTAAAATTGGGTTTCCAGCAGGAGCATTCATCTCCGTATTATCCTCAAGCCAATGGGCAAGTGGAAGCCGTGAATAAATCCTTGAAGACAATTCTTCAAAGGAAAATTGATAAAGCTAGATCCAACTGGCATATTATGCTATATCCTGCACTTTGGGCATACAGGACGTCAGTGAAAACTGCAACTGGCTTTACTTCGTTTCAGCTAGTGCACGGGTTGGAATATGTATTTCCCATTGAATGTGAGATTCCTTCTCTTAAGTTAGCTGTTGAACTTCTTCCTGACACTTCTAGTCTTGAAGAACGTCTCCTTCATCTGGAACATATCGATGAGCAGCGTCGAGATGCTGCCACGATGAATGAAGCACATAAAAACCGAGTTAAAGTTCATTACGATAAGGCGGTCAAGCCTAGGGTTTTTTCGGAAGGTGACCTTGTTTTGGTCTATGCCCAAGAAAAAGATGCCCTGGGGGCAGGAAAGTTTAAGTCTATGTGGTATGGCCCCTTCATCGTTAAAAAAGTCCTTAAAAAAGGAGCATATACCTTGGTTGATTTTGAAGGAAACGAGTTGCCGGAGCCCAGAAATGGGCTCTATTTGAAAAATTATTATGCCTAGGCTTCGGCCTGACATTTTGCTTTTGTATATAGTAGTTTTACTTTGTACATATCTGGTTGTTTTTCGATCTTTGATGGGATGGTGATGTTTTTGATCTGCTTTGGCAGGTTGTGTCGGATGTCATGAGTCATTTTGGTTTCGCCGATGGTGCTAGTAGACACACCTGGAACTTAGCTTCCGCGGCTTGGGTGCTTCATTATCCATCCGGTCAGCTGTTAGTATCAAGAGGGGTCTGCATTGGTCCTGCTTCCAATAATATAGCAGAATACACTGCAGTTGTTCATCTACTCTCGGAGGCAATATCTTTAGGTGTTGATTCGTTGGTAGTTTTCTTGGACTCTCAGCTGGTGGTGTCGCAGTTGAACAATACTTATCGGGTTCGAGATCCATTTTTACTCCGGTTGTTCTTGAGGGTATGTTTGTTACAAAGATCATTTCAATTTTTAACTTTCATTCATATTCCTCGAGCTGACAATTGGATGGCAGACTCATTAGCTAATCAAGCAATTGATTGGCATATTAATCATTCCATACAATAAAATTTAATCATCAAAAGCATCATACATTTTTATACATTTGTCACATCACATCAAACATCGCTGTATATATATCATCAGAGTGTTCAAAACTATACAAAATTTTGATCCATAAGTCATACAAAATTTTTTGGCTTATACCCGATCATGTTCAGTCTCAAAAAATATATAGTCATCTGATACATCATATCTATCTACTCCTGAGGTCCCTGCCCAGAAGTTGTGTTCCTGTAGAACACGATCGCGGTGGCAACTCAACGGAATAACCATACCCAGTCACGGGGTACTCCTACCACCCGTCTCTGGATGGATTCGGGCAGATCTTCCACTGAAGCCATAGGTACTTGGTGGGTTAACCCCTCCAAGTTCCTCTGTACAGCCTGGAGGGTCCTGTTTGAATCTGTTGTATCCGCCTCACCCCTGCGACGCTTATGTCATGGGTAACCCTCAGGTC
This sequence comes from Pinus albicaulis, assembly GCA_034641835.2. Lineage (NCBI taxonomy): Eukaryota > Viridiplantae > Streptophyta > Pinopsida > Pinales > Pinaceae > Pinus > Pinus albicaulis. The sequence continues at coordinate 1,633,197,319 of CM076570.1, forward strand.
GGATTGGTCCAATATCCGCATCATGATCATTTTAAAATTGTAAGTCATTTTGAATCCAATAAAAAACATGTTTGTTTCCCATTTTTTTTCACATATATTGAAAAAATCCCAAAAAAAAAATTATATAAGTCAAAAATTGTAAACTTACCGACTGTGCCCCATGCCGCGCTTGGTGGAAGGACAAGGTCTGGATCGCCTCGAAAATCCATCCTGGCATAGGGATAGTCTTCCACATCGATGATTTGTTCTCCCCACCACAGGAAGAACTCATCATCCCAAGTGGTTCGGGGAACTTCACTGCCCCCCAATCTCTTCATCAAGTCAGCCCATCGGGCAATTCTTGGATCTCTGGGGCTGCTGATAGAAGAGATCACTTTGGGTCTCAGCCCAGGAATCTTCTCGAAGAAGAATGTCATCAATATTGTACCATATCCAAAATGTTTTGTCTTTACTTTTCGGATAGAAGTCAATTGTTGCTTCATATTCATCAGTAGAGCTGTGCACCAATCATATAAATGAGTTAAGCATTCCACTGCTATACTCATTTGAGTCCTGGATGCCTGGTGTAGGGAAGCAGATCCCGCTACCCTACCAATGGTAAAAAGGAGGATTTTCATGTGCAAGTCTCTTAAATATTTGATAGCAATTTGAGTTCCAACTTTCTTGGAACCCTCTACGCAGTAGACGTGGATGTAATCTTCCACGGTTAGCCCTCCCAAAGGCTTACCATGCAAGTCTACTGGCTCCCCCCTCCGGGAGAGTCCAGTAATAAAATATATATCTTCCACCTCGATGCGTATGGGCATCTGATCTATGATGAAGTAGTCTTCTTCCGGTTCCCAATAGTTCACAAGCATTTCGAGCAACCAGACATTACTCTTCATATTTGGCATTTTGAAAAACTTGAGCAATCCACAATTTCGGAGAATATTTAGTGATGCTTGGTCCTGCATGACTTCATTGTCAATGGCACTGTGTTCACGCTCTCTCCAAGATATAGTCATCCTGCAAAAATTCAATAATTCATTCATTAGCTACGCATTTTTTCATTTTGGGTTGCGCATACGCGACTTTCTTTGTGCACAGTCGCGTATATATGCGACTTGGTCATTATAAACCCGCGTATGCGCAAACCCGTGATTTTTAGCAAATGATTCCACGGTGAAAATTCCTAATTTTTAACTTATGAACGGACAAAATGAATAACAAAGATGAATTAAGAGCTTACCTGACAAATTCGGTGAAGTTTGACGGTCGATTGCTCCTGTTTTGATGAAAGAGGCTTTTTCTCCAAAGCACTTTTTCCCAAATCAGCAATGTAACAATGAACCAAATATGAGGTAACTTGTGTATTTATGCCCAAAATTGAAATTTTTTTGCAAAAATTTGTTATGCTTACTTTTTCAATCTATCTTAAGCTGCATAACCTAGATGCTTGGAAGTGCCCAGATTGGTATATTTTCATGTACATTTTGATGAAATTGTGATTTTTCCGGGTTTTTGATCCATGACTACTGACCCGTCATGGCAGGTATATGATCTTCACTGGCATATAGGTTAGGGAATCCACTCTCCATTGCATTTTGCATACTAGCCTCCATTCTAATCACTTGCCATAGGGTCGATCCCATCAGGTCATGAGTATTACACCCATTTCACTCGCTGATTATTTAATCATGACTTGGTGGTAGAGCCTTCCTTTACATGGGCTTCTTAGTTAGTTCCTCGCTATCACTTGTTGCCCATGCTGAGTTTTATGTAGGCTCGGGAGTCCTCTTTAGTCCCGCCATGACTTATGTGTTGAAGCTTCATTCTTCTTCTTCCTCACTGTCATTTTTTCTGGCTATTACCCTAGAGGCTCCCTGGTGTTGTTAAGTTGTATTACTGCATTGCATATTGGATACTTGTTTATCCTGGCCTTTATCCGGCTTCATTTGGACTCAATGTTTAAGCCAAATTTTGACCTTGACTGTCTGTACAAGTTAACCATTGCATGCACTTAGCTATCATGACTTGACACCCTCTTTACCCATGGATGGAACATTCCTTTGATTATCGCTTACCAGTTTCCGCCACCTTGCATTGAGCATAGGATCGTTACAATCCCAGGAACTAGTGCATCTGTTTCTTGATACTCGTTCTATCCATTGTGCCATAGCATTCTTTTATTCTTTTTCAGGCTTATTATATGAAAAAGACAAAAATATCAAATATAAAAAAAAGAGCGGGAACGAGATGTAACTTTGTAATTTGATGGAAGTACAGTGTCAGTTTGTCGTCCTTGAACAAAGCATATACACTTATATATTTTTCCTTCATTTGGGATGGTTTTAGTTTTGACCTAGGTTCAGCCTTTGCCTTGTTTCACTGGTCAGTCCTCCCCTGGTTGGTTATCTCTTCCAATCATATGGAGAGTTTGTTTTGCCTCCTGCATAACAGACTTATACAGTGTCACTTTTTACTACCATGGTCATCACGAGTCATGCTTTTGTTCAAGGGAAGTCTAACCAGAGTTGGCCATTCTACGGTGTCTCTTGACTCATTATTCAGTCGGCCTTCTCAGTCTTTTCATTATATTGTTCTATCACATCAGATGTTTTGGTCTTCTGCTCGTGCTGGTTTGAGAAGGTATCCATAGAATTCTCGCTGGCGGGTTTGTCTCTTATCAACTACGACACATTTCTTTGAGAGAAAACCTAGAGCCGCACCTTGGCCCTATTTCCATCATTGATAGGTGACCTTGTGCTCAGCATTTGATCATCATTATGGGTCTTTGACTGAGTGGTTTCCCCTGTGTTCGAAATCAGCATACATTATCACACTTGGGATTTGTGCAATACCTTGATTTCCATTTGACCCTATTGGTGGATATCTCGCCTCTATGTCAGCTTTCATTATTGGTTGGGTCAGAGGGTTTCTTCCGTGCGCTAGCTTCATCTTGTGCATGTCAGAAACGTACTTCGGTTTGGTTTCGTCACTCTACTTCATCCGATTCCTTCCAAATCTTGGCCTGCGGGTTACACTCGTGCTGGATTGATGTGGGATGCCTTAATGCCTTCCTTCCAGCAGATCTTTTCCCATCGACTCCGACTCATTGCTCTGGGAATAAATTCTAGAGTCTTTTTGTCAGTACCTTAGGGTTTGCAGTCATTAGTGGCAGACTCTTCGCTATCGAATGTGGGGATTCATCATTGCCTCCTGATTGGTAGATTCTTTCAAGTGTTTGACTTCAACTCATTTATTCACACTTGTTATATTGTACTGGGGCACCTTGACACTCATTTTCATTATTGGTGGGTTGTCTTGCGTTGGTTAACGGTATACATTATTAACCGGTAATCCAACTATTTCTCACATGGTCGACTTCAGCTCATTTATTCCCATTGTGTAGAATTGTGCCATAGTGATCGGTGAAGACCTTGGGTTGCATCAACATTTCTCGGTTCACTTTTGACAGTCCATTCAGTTTCTGCCAGTGATGTCGTTCACCCTTATATGTTGCAGTGTCAGTACAGTACCATCCTATATGTTGGCTCCCGAGTTGCGCGATTGTACTGTTTATTCCACTTTTTATGATTTGGTACTTGGAGATTCAGTTACTTATATGATCAGACATCCAATTTCAGCATCATTGATCAACTTTCTATATGTGATACTTAGACATTGATTCTGACTTGTACTTCCAGGCCATGCTCAGATGATTCATTGTGTACTTCTAGTTCAGCTATACTTGTATACATTTTGGATCCATTCTGTACTTTCGATATGATGTATTTTTGACTGAGCATGGGTATGCCTGCCTCAGCATGAGTTGACTCTCTGTTTTCTTTCATTGGTTTTTGGCAGGCTGAAATTTGGTGAAGTCCTCTCTTGTCCTTGCGAAGTTATTTCTATGTGCATAATACATTTCGGCCATCATGTACCCCTTCTGACCTCATATCTTAGGGGGCATCTGTTATAGCATCATTTTTCACCCTCATGTGATTCATGATTGTCTCTATGGCCTTGGGCACCCATTCCCATAGACTTGAACAAAATTCATTAAAAACAGTGTTAAAAATCCCATACGCGGGTATGCCCAGACTTTTCCGCGTGTATACGCGAGTCCACATGTACTTTTCTGTGTATGCCATTAAAATCATTAAAAATATATATAAAAATTCCCTATTTTCGGGCTGGGTTGATGGTTACTCCAGTAGTTCAACCACCCTAGTACGTGGCCAACTGTTTCCACCTGATTGAAACTACTTTGAGGGAGTATAAAAGCCCTTTGTGTGTATGGCCTAAGGGAGAGAGAAATTCTATAGATATTATACTCTGTTGGAATCCCAATTCAAGTCTGAATTCCCGTGCCTCTTGCACTTTCTTAGATTTTTACAGGAAACCCTTGTTTCCTGGAGATGTTCATCCATTTATATGCCATCTCAAGTGCACAAGTCTTGAAAGTATCTTAGCGAGGCAAGGGCAGGACAGATCCGGACGACGGTCTGTTCGAAGATCGTGGAAGGATTTAGGTGATCTCTCCACTTTTATTTCTGTACATGCTATTCGCAATAATGAAGAACGATCTTGTTCCTGAACTTATGTGTTAATATCTATTTACATATGTGAAAAGATTGATTATTAAGCATTTATTATGGTTTATATAATGTTTCACATGGATTACACTAACGTTTAGGAGAAATATATGCTGTATAACTAGGTTTCCGTGCATGTTCTTTCTTGTTTTCTAGGTTAAGGAGGAAGAAGGGTTGCTGGGGGTTTGGACCCCGCGGGATCTACATCGAACGTAGGACTATGGGTGAGTTCTACTATCATTGTTATCTAGTTTTTAGCATTTAAGTGTGGTTGTGTGTGAGTCCTTTTGAATAGCATGCCCTGATCTGTGGAGGTTTTGACCCAACAAACGTCTAGGGTGTTTTTCCTCGAAACAATGTTGTAAGTTGTTTTCATTCAGGAGTAGACAGTCTTCCTCATCAGTACCTTCCGATGATAGAAATTTCAACACTCCTGTAGAAGTGCCAAAGTTTTTCCATTTTCCTCATGTGTAGACTCTGAACTGAAGGGATAGTCTTCTTTGGAAATATTTTAGTTCCTTGAACAACCATGTTTGACATTCTATTATATCTGAGCCAGATTCCAGCAAAGGAAAAGCAGTACCTAAAACATCCATGGATGACCTTAGACATGTAAAAATCCTAATGACCTAAGGGAGGGTCCTTTGACTTGATCTTGATTGAAATTTGGCTTGGAGAAATTCAAGTGAAAACAAATTATGGTCAAAAGTGTTGCATTGAAGATCCAAAATCCAATGTACTTGATTTAACTAAAGAGCCTACAGAGATAGTTTTGAGGCCATCAATGCTTGAGAGACCTGGGGAACATGGGAAAAAGGTTTTATGAAGGCAAGAAGGATGAGAATGAGAGGTGTAAGCCTATAATGAGTTTGTAGGAGTGACACGGTGACCATGAGATGGAAAGTTGAAGAATAGTGAATTTTTCTTGAAAAGGATAATGAAGGCAGTGAGATTTCTAGAACTCACAATATTCAAGGAATGTTGTTTTCAGAAATCTAAAACCATCCTATAGTCATCTACAAATAGTGAAAAATACTGATGACTAACAATGGCTCCAATTGGGGAGGGAAACTCCTTTCTGGAGGTGTCCAGAACCTCAGAGTTCAGATCTCTGAGTTTTGAAGATCAGTACCTTACTTGTACTTGGCAGATCCCTCTTTCTCCACTTGCTAATTTTCTGTTGTTCTTTGAAGCTGTGATCTTATAATCTGAAGAAAAAAGAAAAAAAAACATGATTGCTTCAACATCAACTCTATCTACCCATCATACTTTTCCTAACATTTTTTCTTCTTTTGGGTGCACTTGGACTGGAAAACCCTTGACATTATTTTCCTTTGAAAGCATAAAAAATATCTATGTCTACCCTTATAACTTCCAAGGCTCAGATTAGATTGACGAGTTCTTTATTCTCTACCTAATATACTTATCTGTCAAGGTTAAGCAGTTTGAAAGACCTTCATTCTCCAACCTACAAACATGAAATTTAAAACATGACCAAACCAAGGTTAAGAAATTTGATTTGTCATGGGTTGTGAAATTTTGGACAAGCTGCACACAGAATTTATTTTTGTACAAGTAAAACTAGAAACTTGAGGGTTGTGATTTGGAATTTGTTATGCATCTCTCTCTTTCTATTTTGGTTCAGATTTGAGCATTTAAATCAAATATCTTTTCCTAATCTAATCCACTGACAAGCCAAGTTTACATGATTTGGAAAATCTTCTTTCACTAACCTATCAACAAAAATTTAAAACATGTTCAATCATGATTAGGTTGTATGACTGAACAAGGCTTTTATTTTCTCAAAGTAGTGGCATTTAGGCTTGCACACTTTCAACAATAATCATTTTTGGTATGGGGCTCTACCTCTTCTTTTCAACTATCCTCTTTTTCTTCTTTTTTTTTTGTTTCATTTTTCTGATCTTTCATTCAAGCATGTTATGTACAATGAATAAAACTTCAAACTAGGAGTCTTAACAAAAATAGTTCTTAAGCATCCTTCCATTGACAGGACCTCCAAATACTTCTGTTCCATCCAGTTCTTGTAGGAAGAATGCATTTTTACCTCTTATTGAATGGATGATATATGGACCCTTGCATAGATTTTCAAAATTTCCATGCTTGCCTTTGTCCTCTCTTCTTGAATCCCACTTCAGCACTTTGTCTCCAATTTGGAAATCATTTGCTTTGGTCCTTTTATCAAAAATCTTGTTGATGCTTTCTTTCACTGATTGTGTTATGTTGTAAACTTCTTCCTCTGATTGTTGCAATTGAATGGTTTGGTTTAGCCTCCCTTTTATATCATTCTCCTCTGATTTTACCTTTTGAATAAGCTTCATCACTGGCACTCCCAAGGATGTTGGAAAAATTGCATCCATGCCATACAGTAGTTGATAGGGAGACATGTTAATTGATTTTTTGCTTGCTAATCTATCAGCCCATAGTGCATGCACTAATTTGCTATGCCATGACTTCTTGTTTTCTTCCAACAGCTTCTTGATGATATTCACCAAAATTTTCTTAGAGGACTCAACCAACCCATTACCTTGAGGGTAATAAGCTGTAGAATGCCCTAATCTAATGTGATATTTGCAGCAGAAGTCCACCATTCTCTTGGAATTAAATGCAACAACATTATCGGTGATGATTTTTCTTGGACAACCAAATCTAGACAAGATGTTGGTTTCAAGGAATTTGATGATTACTGAGTTAGTGGCATTCCTTGAAGGGGTGGCTTCTATCCATTTGGTGAAATAGTTAGTTGTAGTGAGGATCCATTTGTGTTGGGTAGATGTGGCAGGGTGGATTTCTCCAATGAAATCCAAGCCCCATTGTTGAAAAGGGGTTTCAACACTGATGGGATGAAAAGGCAAAGGAAATAGTTTTCTCTTTCCATCAAAAATTTGGAATTTATGGCAAGTCACTACTAGCTTGTCATTAGGGAATTTTGAGGTCTAAAATGGGCCTCCTAAGGAAATTATAAAATAATAGTGGAAAAGATAAAATAAGATTTGATGACATCATCAAATTTTAGAGGGAAAAAAGAAAAAACTACTTTTTCAACTCATATTTTCAACTTATCTCCCAAATTGTTTCCTCAAATTTCGAGTGGGAGTACTCATTGGATGCAAAATTTAATTCCTCATCCAAGGAGTACCCATGTTGCATACTTTCGATAGACCTTGCTACACGAAAAATGATAAATACAAGAAAAGCGTGATTGTAATCACGTTTTTTCATGTATTTCTCATTTTTCATGTAGTAGGGTCCCTCAAAAGTATGCAACATGGGTACTCCTTGGATGAGGAATTAAATTTTACATCCAACGAGTATTGTTGGTTCTAAAAGAGGTAAATTTTTGTTGGAAACTCTAGCACTTCCTCATTTAATTATCAACCCGGGGTAAGTCTTTTTATTCCAAGAGTGTCGGCACAATATATGCAAGCCAGTTTGTCTACAGATGCTCCTTGTAAATTATGAGGGAGCATTTACTAACTTCCTGAACTTGCTTATCCTATGAAGGGTGACTTGGATGTGTTTTTAACCTAGGATTGAGCAACAGGAATTTGTGTTTCTCTAATGGAATGAAACATCAGCTTAACTGAACCGAACAACAATCTAGATAAACCAAGCAGACATTGAACTGAACAACAATATAATTGAATGGAACGGTAGTCTAACTAAGCTAATCAGTAATGGAATCGAATTGAATCAACAGTCTAGCTAACTAAGCAATAATGGAATAGCAGTATAACTAGCTGTGTAGTACTGGAACGACAAGATAACTAAGCTCGACAATAATGAAACAACAGTATGACTGAAGAGAATTAAATAACTCGTACAAAAAGTAATTAAGAAATTTTGCAATGGAGTTCTCTTTATGACTTAATTAATCAACATTGATCGATGGTTGAACGCTTCATTATGCTAGAAAGAGAATGCAATTCATAAATACAGATAATGATAAAATAAACTTATTCTACGATCTATAATTCAAATAAAATGATATCAAAGGAACTGTAACTATCTATTGATAAAAAAACATTGTCGTAAGTCAGAAAATACGATTTCACTTGTCCTACTTTAAGAACGCAGTTTCTAACAATCCTGAAGAAAGAGAACTGTATTTGTATTAAATGGAAATATACATTACAACTGCATCAGATTCATAAGCATTGGTTCTGTAACTACATAGAGTATAGAAACATGCGTGGAGCTTCTAGAGGTTGGGCCCAGACCACCAGAAGCCTTAGCACTATAAAAAATTCAGAAGATGATTGTCCAAAGCTCTATATTACATCCAGTGATGTTACAAAAATGGAATTAGACAGACTATTTCTGATTTTTCTATTACAGAATGAATTTCCTGTCTTGTTCCGACTCTCCTTCTCCTCCATCCTTTGCCCTTTTAAAGGTGATTTCAAAAATTTAGAAAGTGTTTCCCAAACAATAGCCCGCTACACGTGGTTGTCATTTGAGTTCTTGAACTTGGATTCATTTGTTTGCCTTCTACCGGCCACTGGAATTGCTAGGATTTCATATGCTCATGTTTGTTGGTTGGCTTCCATTCCCTATTGGTCTAGGCATTTTGCTTTCCTGCATGTGGAGATAAGAGAAGTCAATTTCTTATTAAAAAAACATCCTTTTCATCATTAGTCCGATTGTTCTTGTTTTCATGATATTTTATTCTTTATTGTTAATATGAAGAGGGATTCCCCTGAAATTATAACATAATTTGAAGTATTTACAGGGTGAGAATCATACCTTAATTTGGGCCAAACATACTCCCCTACTTACCTAGTTGCATGTCCTCATGCAAACAGATGATTGAGATGTAGTTGTGTTAAGGAGTAGGCAGGGTAGGCCTTTTCATTGTATGTTCTGAAGCCTTGTTTTCTTTTTATGAGTGCAAAGGTAGCACCTGTGGCTCCCTCTGGTAATTTGTAATTGTGATTATAATCCTCAAGAGGATGCCAGAGGAGAGGGTTTTTGTATCTGCATCCCAACCAGGTAGGCCCCATGCTGTAGACTAGGCTACTATATGAAAGGAACCTGGAGGCAACAGCCTTGAAATTCCTGTAATTGAATGGCCCCCTATTCTTCACATTGTTTATGGAGGCCATACACCTTTGCTTGGCTGCTTCTAAGGCCGCTTCACGAATGTCCTCAAAGTATTATCATGCATTTTCTATGATATCTTTGTGGATGGGTCCTAGCCTAGTCCTCACACCTGGCCTTCTCATGAAGTTTTTATGTTGGATGATCAGTTGCAAGGGTTTCATAGGCTCCCCCCTGACCCATAAATCTAGACTATGCTCTCTTTTCTGGAAGATGCCATAGGATTTGGCCCACCTAATCTGATTTTTATCAAATGAAAGGAAGGCTTGTAGTTGTACATCCCCTATGAAGGGGCTAGGGTTGTTGTCCCTGTCTTCTTCTAAGAAGAAGTTATGCATGTAAATCTCACACAAGAGGCACTGGACCTGCTCATCTTGATCGTTACAACATTGGACAAATTCCTCTATGGTCCTGAAGGTAGTGGGTTTCCCTGCCCTACCAGCTTTAACTTTCAAGAGTAGATATCGTTCTATTAGGAACAAGGCATAGTTGGTTGCCGGGGCTCTACATGATAGAGCATCATTATATTGATAGAAAATTGTATATATTTTCTTCTTAGCTTGCTCTACCTGCTCTTGTACCACTTTAACCTTTGCCTGCTCTCCTCTAAGCTGGGTGAATGTCTCATCTTCTGTGACAGAGAGGTAAGTGAACTTATTTTGTAGTGCCTGATATTCTTGTAATGGCACCCCCTCCTTTTTGCATTGTGTCAGTTCATGCCGCACTTGCACTAATTCATTTCATAATATTTGGTTGGCAGCTATCTCTACTAAATGGGCATAGGTAGGGGCTTCTTCTATTTGGGTCCCCTTTTCTTCTATAACCTTTTGCTCAGTTTGGGTGGAGGTTTTGATGATGTTTACCAGTTCTATTTGCACTTCAACCTCGGTGGTGTCTACCAAGTTGGTTTGTGCTTCAGTTTCAGTAGTGGTTATCAAATTGGTTTGTGTTCCAGTTTCCATGGTGCCGGCTAAGTCAGTTTGCATTTCACTTTCGACAGTATTTACTAGTTCTGTTTGAGTTCCTGCAATAGAGGTTTTTGTCCTTGGCTTCCCGGCCCTTCTTTATTTTTTTTGTTGTTTCCTCAGATATTTTATCAATTTTTCCAATCTCTTGCAGGTCCTTCTTAGTTTCTCACTTCTCCTTCCGTCTAAACCTTCACCTGTTCTTATTTCAGCATGTGATAGGGGAGAGGAATTCTCTTTTTCAGGGATAGCATCTAGAATGGTGTTTCTAATTACATCTTCAAAATTGATCTCAATGTGAGGGTCCCGACTAGGAGGAAAGATGCTACCTCCTGGTGACAAAGGGGTTGTCTCTATGTGTGTGCTCTGTTCCACAAGGACAGTGTCACCTGAATAATCCTGTGATTCCAATCTCTCCTCTGCCTGTCCATCACTATACACTTCATAATTATCAATAGGAGATAGAGCCTCATCATCTTGTGGTTCCTCTTGGTCAGGTAGGACGTTAGTGTGACTAGAGCTGCTGGGGGTGGTGGTTTTATCAGCAAGTTGCTCTTGCTCCCTTTCTTCCAATGATTTTCTCAATAATTAGTTTATCCTTATTTGTCCTAGGACTTGGGCGATTTCCTCCTCGAATTCTTGCAAGGGTGCATGGGATGGTTCTGCTTCCTCCATGGGGTTCGAAGTTTCCTGGGGTGTTCTAGGCCATTTTTTCTTATTTGGCTCTGATGTTCAGGTTCGGGTTCTTTTTATTTTTGTAGGATTTACCCTAGGGGGTTCAGTTTCGATTCCCTCGGGGTTTACTTCTGGTTCCTGTGCCTCTGGGTTGACGAAATTATCCCATGCTATCTGCTGCCTATCTAGCTCATGAATGATAATTAATTTTATTAAGCCCTGGTGACTAACCACTGCTTGGGGCTTCTTGGCCTTCCTCAATCAAACAATATTATTATGCAATACAGAATTCAAAAAGGTAGGAAGATTAATTGAAATTTTTTGTTTGAGTGCAGCTAAAAGTTTGAGCTTTCGAGGTTTTACCACATTCCGACGTCCTTCACATGTAATAAAATTCTAGATGAATGTCACCAACTCCTACCATGGCTGGTGTAAAGAGGCAGGGTTAATCCCTCTAGTTTTTCATTCTAATGGTTCATCCAGGTCCTGGTATACTGCTATGCTTCTCTCAGGAGGAGATGCTTTTCTGCCCATCTTTCCCCTTGCGCTGGTATTCCAGAAACTTCCATGATAATTCCCTCTGTAACTGGTATAGTTTGGTCATTAACTTTGGTTTTTCCTTCACGCAGATTTTAAAGAAATTCGATTGCAATTCTCATGTTGGATCCTTGTAGTCTGAACACATATGTCAGCCATATAGCTTGCTGGAGGATGGCACTCGCCGCCTATGAAATCGAAAATTTTGCAGGCTCGCTTCGAAGGGTATTTCCTCCCATAAATGATATGCTATTTTCATATGATTATTTTTCTTCTTGGATGTGTTGTTTCGACTGGTGTTGTCTGTAAGTGGAAGAGAGACTACGGCTCTGTGTAAATAATATTCATGCCTTAATTGTAGTGTTTATCGATGCGTCTGACGAGATTTGTGTAGGGATTTCACATGCTTGCCGAATTAAGGCCAATTACACCCCTTCTCTTGAAGAAAGGTGCCCATGCCCTCAAGTATAGGAGAGATTTGGCCAATTATGAAGGCGGACATGGGAATGTCAAAATTTGGTAAATCTGCATGTGAAGGATCGACAATTGAGTAATTACTACATATGCGGAAAAAAAGTCAGATCTAGAAGTTTTCATAATTGTATCTTGTGCGGAAGTGACTGGAAAGTGAGAGAAAATAGCATTGCCATTATTGCGATATGATGTCTATGCACGACTAAAAAGTTACGATGGAAGCAAGACTGAGGGAAGTAATGATTGGTGTTGTCATTCCAAAGTTCAAAATATGCAAACAGATCTTTGTTAATTATTCTTATGGTAAGTCATGATTGTTACTAATTCGAGTAATATCTTTGTGGTTGAAAAGAAAAAAATGGAAGACAAGGTGTATATAATAGCAATTGGTTATTAAAGGAGCATTCTTTCATACCACAAGTAGATCCATTGCTGCTAGCAGGCATTCATAGCCTCGACAGGGATGCTATTTAACCCGAAAAATGAGCCATGATCTTTATGTAAGAATAGTTGTTTTGCCAATTTTATGGAGAGATCACCATGCTGGTATGGTGCCCAGGTAACCATGGTGCCACTCACTAGAGTTGTAGAAAAGTGATTAGGTCGGCTCATGATGAGACCTCCTGTCCTTCAAGTTACTAAGAAGGTCATTACCCTGGTGTGGTTGCCATAATGGGCATGTCAATTGCTACACTCTTATGAACATGGTAGGCTGGCTCGTGATGAGACCTCCTATCCTCTCTTAAGATTTGCATGTAAATGTAGTGCTTCCTTTTGGATTGTAACATTATGATCTATAAGGAGGTCACTGTGCTAGTGTGGTAGCCAGATTGTCACAATGCCATTCACTAGAATTGTAATAGAGTGATCAAGCCAACTCGTGATGAGACCTCTTGTCCTTTTAATATATGAGAAGGTCATTACCCTGGTGTGGTAGCCATAATGGGCATGTCACTTGTTAAATCCTTATGATCATGGTAGGTTGGATCATAATGAGACCCCTTATCCTCTTAAAGATTTGCATGAACACACAATGATTGTTAAGGGAGGCTCATTGACTCCTTAAGAGTGAGGGATGGTGAAAGAAGCAGAAAAACTAATACCATTAATACCCCTTGTTCCATTTCTTCATTTTGTAGGGACATATTACTCGAATAGTGCAAAAATACATATCATCATAAGGTCCTGAATTATTTGATATCATATTTGAACTGTGGGTGACTTAGTCTTTTATTTCATGTGTGCATAATGTTAGCTTCCTGTTTAAGAATTATAGTGCCAAAGGGCATCATATTTGTAATTTTACCATTTTCCCTCTCTCTTCCAACTACTATTTCCTACTCAAAGTTACTCAATTATAAAAAAGAATGGCTATTTAATTTTGTCAGAGAGCAGTTGTTAAGACATTGAGCAGCAATTGTTTAAAGGTTGTTCGGCATTAAAAAAAATGCTCAAAAATGGTTGTTTAATTCAAATGAACAACAGTTGTTCAAAGATGGAACAACAACTGTTCCTGAATTGAACAACAAAAATAAAGACACAGCGGTGCACATTTGTTCATTTCATCCGAACGGCAACCGTCCAAGAAATGAACAACAGCTGTTCAGAAATTGAATAGAAAAATTAAAAGCACGGAAAAAAGTTGTTCAATTTGGCTGAACTGCGGCCGTTCAAAAATTGAACAACAGCTGTCCACGAATTGAACAGAAAAATTAAAAACACAGCAAGAAGTTGTTCAATTCGGTTGAACCGTGGCCATTCAAAAATTTCACAGCAGCCGTTCTCAATTTGAACAACAAAATTAAAAAAAACATGGCAAAAAGCTGTTCAATTTGGTTGAACCGTGGCCGTTCAAAAATTGAACAGCAGCCATTCTCAAATTGAACAAAAAAATTAAAAAACACAGCAAAAAGCTATTCAATTTGGTTGAACCGTGACCATTCAAAAATTGAACAACATCTATTCTTGAATTGAATAGAAAAAATAAAAAGAACACAACAAACAACTGTTCAGCTCGGCTGAACAGCAATCGTTCAAAAACTGAACAACAGCTGTTCATAAATTGAATAGCAATGAAAAAAATGACTGTTCAATCAACGGTCATTTAAATATTGAACAACAACTGTTCTAGAATTGAACAACAAAATAATAACACTACAGATGGCTGTTTAATTGAGCGGCAGCCGTTTGTGAATTGAACAGCAAAAAAAAACACATTCACCAACTTGTTCAATTCAATCGAACAGCAGCCGTTCAAATATTGAAAAATAGCTGTCCACAAACTGAACAAAAAAGTGAAAAACAGAGTCACTGGCTATTCAATTTAATCGAATAGTAGCTGTTCAAATATTGTGTAATGTTCCAAATTCGGAACAGCTAGCAAGGCATGACTAGAAATCACATTTTCCAGTAATGGCTGCTCCAGGAATTGAAACCAGGACCTGGATGCCTTATAAAAATGTGTCTAAGTGCTAAATCCAATAGGGAGCTCCAATGAAATCCTTCTAAGGTGGTTAAATAGATCTACCACACTTAGATGTCCTCAGAAAATGCCCGGTGAGGGACTGCAACAATGTAAGCACATAGAATGGAAAGACAACGTTATTCTTGTAGCTGTGAACACATGAAGAGATGTATAGCCAAAAAATAGGTTATATAGCAGAAAATATATACAATATGTGGAGGGATCAATCACTCCAGCTAGGCAATGGAGGCCTCAATAGAGCATATACAAGAAAATGCAATAACACTGCTACATAGGAGAAGCCTTGGCTAAAATAACACAGTTTATATGAGACACTGCAAAAAAATACATGATACAACAATGATAGCTCAAATAAGTGAGGGGGAGAAAGCTCTCAACCCTTGAAAACACTAATACAAGAATAATACACAATATTTGGAAGGATTGGCTACAATATACATCAAAATGGAAAATCTACAGAAATGCTGGAGTTGCTGGGTAGCAGTTGCAACTCAATAATAGAAATACATGGAGATGGCTGAAGATGATGCTCAAACTGAAACAAACCTCCTCCAATGGGTCTCTCAATGCAAGGCGGATCCCGGCACTGAAGATCTTGCCCTCCAAGAAGCTGGTGCAACCTCTCACTGCAAGTGTGCACTGAAATAACGTAGTCTAGAGGATGGACTATGCTGTCTATGATGGGAGATGTTGGCCTTGATGCCAAAATATTTCAACCAGCTTTGAAATCCCTTCCACTAATCTCCTGGAGGAAAAGGAACTCCCTCTTTTGAAAGATGAGCCAAAGAGAAGTGTTGTAGAACCCTCCACTGTAATGCCCCAACAACACTGTGTTATACTTGAGCAGAAATAACGCAGTGTCTGAAGAATGGCTTTGGCCTTGAGCCAAGATGTGGAGAAGATGAAGTGAAATCCTTCAAGAGGCCTCTCAAGAAGGATAGGAAATCCTAAATAGGAATCCCTCATGCTAAGCAGCACTGCAACTCAACTAAGCAGCTGGAGACTGCAATTTGTTTGAATAGACAAATATCAAATAATCCAAGATCCCTCACTATGGCTGCCTCCTCCTCTTCTTATACAAGTGACTGCCTCTTTTCCATGGACCCCACACATTAGGGTTTCATCCACAAGGAATATTTCTCCCTCCAAAACTACGCTGACTTCTCATGCAAGCTACACCTCTTAGGCAACGTTGTTGACTTGGTCAAACTTGACCTTGTCCTCATGCAAATTGCCCCTTTTCACACTAGAAGGTGCAAAATAAGCTGCTCCAATGATCCTTTTCACATTATGAAGGATCTTATTCCTGCTTATGGGCCTTTTACCAATTTTATTCACCTCCTAGATGAAATAAGCAAAAATTAATGTTCCAATTTTCTTCATGAAAATTTTGGAACATTACGTATTGAACAATAGTTGTCCGCGAATTGAACAACAAAAACGAAAAAGACACTGCAATAAAAAAACACAATCTTTCAATGAAAATGGATTGCAAATAGGAAGAATGTACAACAAGAAAAACAATTATGTACATTATTTACAAGTGATGATGTCAAACCTCTCATGTACTTGAGTTTGTGGGGTTGTCACCCCCTTGCACCACAACTTGGATGGTGGGATCATTTCGTGCCTGTTGACAGAAAGGTTCTTTCGTGAGAGGTTTGTGATAGAGGCATACTCTATGCCCATTAACTCAAAATGTTGAGCCAGACCCATATATAGTGGTCAAGGTGAGGGTACCATTTCTATGTACTTTCTGAATCTCATATGGACCGAGCCACCTTGTTTGTATTTTTCCTAGAAAGTCTTGGAATCTGGAATCGTAGAGGAGTGCCCAATCTCCTTTTTGAAATACCTTCCTCTTTATTAGGTTGTCGTTCCACTTGGCTCATTGTTGTTGAATGATCATTGTGCGTTGCAAGGCAAGCAGTAGAATTTCGTCCGGTTCATTTATTTGCTGGAGTCTTTTAGCTTGAGCATCTGTTAAGTCCAACCCCACTTCCTGGGCTGTTCTCAATGTTTTGAATTTCGAACTCAATAGGGAAGATAGGTTCTCTCCCAAATACTAGCTGATATGGTGAATATATAGTGGTATTTCGCTAGGTTGTTCGATATGCCCATAATGATTCTGGTAGTCTAGTGGCCCAGTCCCAGCAGTGTGCTACTACTGTCTTGGTAAGGATTGCCTCCAGGACTTTGTTAGTGCTTTCGACTTGTCCATTTTCCTGTGGGTGGTAAGGAGACGTAACTCTATGAATGATATGGTGATTCATTAAGGTAGATGTGATCTTATTGCCTGTGAATTGTGCCCCCCCCATCGGTTATCACTTCCCTTGGCAAGCCATATCATATGAATAGTTCAAAGAGAAACTTAATTACTGATTCTTCCATGGCTCTTGAAAAGGCCACCGCATCCACCCATTTGGTGACATAATCCGTGGCAACTAATATGTGGGCTTTTTGGTTCCACCACCAATTTGCGGTTGCAGTGGCATTTCATCATCTTGGCCTGGGCGGCCCATTATTTGGCAACTATCGTAGGCTTGGACATACTTCTTTGCGTCTTTGAAAATCATAGGCTAGTAATAGCCTAATTGCAACACTTTATGCCTCGTCCGTCATTCTGCGAAGTGACAACCACAGGGTTCATCATGACAGGCCTGTAAGATGTCATAGATTTCGTCTTCCCTTATGCATCTGCATATGTGCATATCAGCCCCTATATGGAATAGGTATCCTCCAATCCAAGAGAACCTTGCGATACACTGTACAATCAATTTTTGTTCTACCACCATTAAATGTCTGGGTAGTTTCCCCACTACCAGATAATTTTCCACACCTGCATACCATGGTGTTTTGACCGCTACAGCAAACAGGTGTTCGTCAGGGAATTGATTGTCAACTGTTAGTGTGTCGTCTGTCTTGGGGACTCTGGACAGGAAATCTGCGACCATGTTTTCCTTCCCTGGATGGTCTTTGATTGTTATATCAAATTCCTGCAATAACAGTAGCCAACGAGTTATTCTTCCATTCGTGATTGGTTTATTAGCTAAATAGCTAATAGCAGAGTGGTCAGTGTACAGGAACACTTGATATCCAGTTATGTAGTGCCTGAATTTATTGATAGCATAAATTACAGCCAGGAATTCTTTCTTGGTCGCTGTATAATTTAATTCAGCACGAGTAAGGTTTTTGTTGATATAATAAATAGCATAAGGCTTTCAGTCTTCTTCTTGTCCAAGGACTGCTCCTATTTCTGTATCAGATGCATCGGAATAGATATGAAAGGGTAGTTTCCAGTTCGGACCTCGCAAGATTGGTGCTGTTGATACCAACTTCTTCAAGTCTGTAAAAGTGGTGTCACATTTTTCAGTCCAATGGAATTCAACATTCCCAGTCAAATAATACAGAGGTGCAACTATCTGTGATTTTTTTTTATAAATCTGCGATAATATCCTGCATATCCCAGGAAACTGCGTACCTCCATTTGTGTACAAGGTGTGGCCAACAAAAGGATTACCTCTATTTTAGCCGGGTCTACCTGTATTCTAGCTGCAGAAATGTAGTGACCTAGGATTACCCCCTCAGTCATCATCATGTGGCATTTTTCGTTACTTAGACATAGTCTAGTAGTGATACATCGTTCTAACACTTTGTCTAACGTTTCTAGCACTTGATCAAAGTCTTCCCCATAGGGTGTAAAATCATCCATATAAATTTCAAGTCCTTCATTATTAAGTAAAAAAAATGCTAATTATGGCTCTTTGAAACGTTTCTAGGGCATTACATAATCCAAACAGTAAAACTCTGTAAGCGAAAGTGCCCCATGCACAGGTAAAGTTTGTCTTATCTTGGTCTTCGTGAGCTATTTGGATCTTATTGTATCCGCTGAATCCATTAAGGAAAGAGAAGAACCGTTTTCCAACTAATGTGTCAAGGACTTGGTCAATGAAGGGAAGGGGGAAATGATCTTTCTGAGTTACTTTATTTAATTGTTTGTAATCTACACAGATTCTCCACTTCCCATTCTTTTTAGGGACAACCACCAAAGGGGAGACCCATTTTCTGCCTGAGATGGGATAAATGAAATTTATATCTAGAAATTTTTGCAGCTCTTCTTTTTCAATCTCTTTTAAATGCGGGTTTAGTCTTCGTTGGGGTTTTCTAATGAGGTGTGTTTCCCTATCAGTATAGATGTGGTGTGTGCACAGTTGTGGGTCCAAGCCCTTCATGTCTTGGCAATCCCACGCAAATTCACCTTGGTGCTTTTGGAGGACTTTTATGAGTTTCTGATTTTGGTTGTCATCCAAGCAGTTGTTAATATTCAGAAGCTTTTCTGTTTTGATCTCAATAGGTATACTGTTACGAACAATGGTTGTGGAGCTATGTCGAGTCTCAAATTCCGCCATAGGGTCCTCTTGACCTACATGTTCGAGGACTGTTTTCATCATTTGGCACTTCAAATTTTCAGGTTTGGGTGGCTGGTTGATAACGTTATTAATCGCATGATCTTCATTTTGATCCTTTAATTTGAGGGATTATGTTAGTGTCAGAGGTGGATGGATGTTTTTCTCCCAGTATGTATCTGGGTGTTTGTGAATTTTTATCGTGGGTAGAATTGATTTGGTAGGTGGATAAATAATGATATTTTTTACAGAGTTTCCTCTAGTGATAGTCATGCTACCTGCTCGACAACTTATGTAAGAATCTGCTATGGCTAGCCAAGGCCACCCAAGAATCAATGGGTGCCCTTCCATCCTTTTTTTTGGATTAATGACTAAAAAATCGGCTGGGTATTCCCATGAGTCCACAGAGACCATGATGTCTTGCACTATACCTTCTGGTTTGATAACAGATCTATCAGCTAGTTCCAGAAGTGTGGCTGTAGGTTCTAAAACTGATATGCCCAGTTTTTCGCAAGCTCCCATAGTTAGGGTGTTAATGGCTGCCCCTAGGTAAACCAATGTGTTTGGAAATGAGTGTCCAGAAATTTGCATGGTTGCAATGGGGTTTCCTGGGTCTTCATATTTTACAGGTGATTCCCTACCTAAAAGCAAGTCAAATAGTGTTCTTACCACATGAATGGTAGGTGCAACCATTGTTTTCTTAATTTGTTTTTTTCCATATAATTCCTTGACTGTCTTTGCATAGATGAGAATGTCTAGGATGGCCTAGAGAAGAAGAATTTTAATACAAAGGTTTCTTAATTCCCCTAGGATGTCAAAATCTGGGGTGATTATAGGTCTAGGTAGGTTGAATCTCTCAGGGAATGGAGGCAGAGTCACTCTAAGTTTTTCAGGTCTTTGTTGGTCAATTGTTTCCTTATCTTTACCTGTCTCCGTTATATTCATTGAGCTAGGCTCTATGGATGTTTCAACTTGGGACTGAGGTGGAGTTGTGGCCTTTATAGGTAATATGGTACGTCCTGATCTTAACCTCAATTCATTGCACTATTTCTATTCGACATTGGGTTTTGGATCCTCTATGATCTAAATTAGTTGAACCAGTCTATTATTGGGGTTAGGATTGGGTTGGGCTGGTAATTGAGGGTGTATGAAAGGCTGTTGGTTATGCTGAATTGGGTAGGGAGCTAGTAATTGTTGGGTTCCTGCTCCTATCAATATATTTCCCATCCCTGTAGGTCACTGCTAGTTATAATTGGTGTTTTGAGTAGGAGGGTTTGGCCATTGGTTTTGATACGGGACATTCTACCAATAAGAGGGAGAACTAGGGAAGTTTTTCCAATTACTCCCTGATGGAGGCTGCCTAGGCCAAGGTGGCATAGGAAACGCTTGGTTTGGCCAAGTTGGGAAGGGGTTTTTAGTCTGCCAAGTTGTTGTAGGGTTTTTCTGGCTGAACTGCGGCAATGGGAAGTATTGAGGCAGGTCTTCCGGTATGCCAGGTCGTGCCTGCCATTGCCGACGCTGATTCATTAAATAGACTAGCTCTATTTCTTCTTCTGCTTCCTTGTAGACGGATTTTAGCCTGGGAAGTGAAGGAAACTGGTCTGTAGCATGATCCTTATTGCAGATAGCACAATTTTGGACCATGTATAAAGGACATTCCCTCTAGTTGTGCTTCTTCCGACATCTTGGGAAACATATGGCCAGGTTTTGTTCCGCTATACCTTGTTTTTGCTTGGCTTGTAAAACATCAAGTTGCGTTGTCAAAGTACCCAGGATTTCAGTTTTGAATTTTCTAACAAATTTCCAAATTTTGCTCTAGTTACATTTTCATTGGTCTGCTTAAGATCATTCTTCCTAGAATCACGCCCAACAAGTCTATTGCGTGAGCTACCCCGGGAGAATATAATACATAAGGAGATAATCTCGACATACTCTTCCTGATAAATATCTCCCTTCCCCATTATGTTAAGCATTTCAACCCAGTCATCCTTCATCCCTTTAAGCATTGTGGCTTTTAAAATGTCCTTGGATAACATGGTATATGGGGATCTTTGTAAATTGTATTGAAATATTTATACGTATTCCTCTAATGTTTCATTGTCTTTTGAAAAAATGTTAAAGATTTCATCTTTTAGATCTTGAGTTCGACAATAATCTTGGTATTTGGTAAGAAAATTATTCCTCATTTGGTCCCAGTTTTTTATAGTTCCCCCTCCTAATCCCATGAACTAGCGAAGTGCAGTCCCTTTTAAGGTAGAGGGAAATAATTTTAGTTTCTAGGGATCGGTGGTGTAGTTATATCCTCTGCATAAGACATCAAATTCAAATAGGAATGCATCAGGATCTTCTGTGTTTAACCCATGAAAGGTGGGGATTTTGTGCAAAAGAATGGCTTTCATAGGGGCATTGGCAGCATGATCAACAATAGGGTACTCTAATGTTGATGTCTGCCTCTGATTCTAAATTTGATTATTTTCCATCTGATCAAAGAGGTGCCAGAAATCTTCGGGAACTTCTTGATCTGGAGGAGAGATTTTAATAGGCTTGGGAGGTGAATGCGGTGGGGGTTTTACAGCACTTCCCTGATCTGGGATTCTAAGAACTTCTATTTCGATCACTTCTTTAGGGGACTTAGGTTCTGATATCTCTATGTGAATTCCTCCACTAGTTTCTCCCCCTCCTTGCAGGTTGCAAGAGCCTCCCTCTTTGGAAGGGTCAATGTATCTATGAATGACAGTCTGTAGGCTTTGATAAGACCCCTCTGTCTTGCAGTGAATCTTGGCATAGGCTATAGATGGTGAGGCTAATTCCTGAGGGAGTGCATTAGGACTTTGAATGGAAACAGTTATGGGTCCTATAGATGCCTGAGATTTAGCTTTCCTAATGATTTCGTCTATATATGTTGTTCTCCCAAGGATCACCGGTCCTTTGGGTTGTGAGGATGGTTGCGAATGATTTCGGATTGTTTCTATCTTCTTCTTCCTAGACATAAAACAAGAGCACATATCCTACGGTTCTTTGTACAACTTGGCAGGTGAGCAAAGTAAAGGAAATCATGTTGCTTGCCGGTATGCAAGTTCTTACCTCTTGTTTTCAATACCTAATTCTTCACAGCAATGGAGAAAAGATGAAATAAGGGAAATGACTCTTAACACTCTCCCTGGCAACGACGCCAAACTTTTGGTTCTAAAAGAGGTGACTTTTTATTGACAACTCTATCACTTCCTCATTTAATTATCAACCTGGGGTAAGTATTTTTATTCCAAGAGTGTCGGCACAATATATGCGAGCCAGTTTATCTACAAATGCTCCTTGTCAATTATGAGGGAGAATTTACTAGCTTCCTGAACTTGCTTATCCTATGAGGGGTGACTTGGGTGGGATTTTAACCTAGGATTGGGCAACAGGAATTTGTGTTTATCTAATGGAAGGAAACAAAAACTTAACTGAACTGAACAACAACCTAGATAAACCAAGCAGACATTGAACTAAACAGTGATAGAATTGAATGGAACAACAGTCTAACTAAGCTAATCATTAATGGAATCGAATTGAGTCAATAGTATAGCTAACTAAGCAATAATGGAACAAAAGTATAACTAGTTGTGCAGTAATGGAATGACAAGATAACTAAGATGGACAGTAATGAAACAAAAGTATTACTGAAGTGAATTAAATAACTCATACAACAAGTAATTAAGCAATTTTTCAATGGAGTTCTCTTTATGACTTAATTAATCAGCATTGATCGATGGTTGAATGCTTCGTTATGCTAGAAAAAGAACGCAATTCATAAAGATAGATAATGCTAAAATCAACTTATTCTACGATCTGTAATTCAAATGCAATGATATCAAAGGAATTGGAACTATCTATTGATAACAAAACATTGTCGTAAGTCGGAAAATATGATTGCACTTGTCTTACTTTAAGAACGCAGTTTCTAAAAATCCTGAAGAAAGAGAACTATATTTGTATTAAATGGAAAT
The DNA here is from genome assembly GCA_034641835.2 of Pinus albicaulis. Lineage (NCBI taxonomy): Eukaryota > Viridiplantae > Streptophyta > Pinopsida > Pinales > Pinaceae > Pinus > Pinus albicaulis. The sequence goes on from CM076570.1 coordinate 1,633,220,545, forward strand.
ATACGTTACAACTGCATCAGATTCATAAGCATCGGTTATGTAACTACACAGAGTATAAAAACGTGTGTGGAGCTTCCAGAGGTTGGGCCCAGACCACCAGAAGCCTTAGCACTATAAAAACTTCATAAGATGATTGTTCAAAGCTCTATATTACATCCAGTGATGTTACAAAAATGAAATTAGACAGACTGTTTCTGATTTGTCTATTACATAATGAATTCCTGTCTTGTTCTGACTCTCCTTCTCCTCCATCCTTTTCCCTTTTAAAGGCGATTTCGAAAATTTAGAAATGGTTTCCTAAAAAACAGCCCGCTACGCATGGCTGTCATTTGAGTTCTTGGACTTGGATTCATTTGTTTTCCTTTTACCGTCCGCTGGAATTGCTAAGATTTCATATGCTCACGTCCGTTGGTTGTCTTCCATTCCCTATTGGTCCAAGCATTCTACTTTCCTACATGTGGAGATAAGAGAAGTCAATTTCCTATTAAAAAAACATCCTTTTCATCATTAGTCTGATTGTTCCTGTTTTCATGATCTTTTATTCTTTATTGTTAATATGAAGAGGGATTCCCATGAAATTATAACATAATTTGAAGTATTTACAAGGTGAGAATCATACCTTAATTTGGGCCCAACAAGTACTCCCACTCGAAATTTGTGTAAAAACTTTGGGAGATGAGTTAAAAATACGTGTTGAAAAAGTAGTTTTATTATTTTGTATTATTTTACCCTTTTACTTAAAAAATGGTGAATCATCCCCCATGGTTGGCATCATCATCTTTAATCCTATTGGTTCTTATAAAATTTATTTTGGTTGTACATTTTTCTTAGGACGCCCATTTTGGACCTCAAAACTCCCCTAATGGGATATCAGGGAAAAGAGTGGGCCAATAGAAACTAGCTCTACGGATTTTGTTGGAAGTGGTTTTCCAATAGAGATGACCTCCACATTATCCTTCATGAAACTCATGCAAGATTATATCTACATCACCTTCAAGTAAACATTTAAGCAAGATGGCAACAAAATTTTTCCAATAAAAAGCTTTGCCTAGAATGCAAAAATTTACAGCCTTTTGTTTCAAGAATCTAGCTTTGGTTTTTGACAAACCAGGAGGAGTATTTAGATTAAAAAGCACATATAATATATCAGCATACCAAAGTGAGTTATGAAATGCTTCTTCAATAGGTGGAGTTGCCAACTCCTCTTTTTTATCTAATGAACGTATCATGTTTATGTCCAATGCTTGAAATTTTGCTTCAACCATCAGTTTGGCCATTCCTTGCCCTTTGATTAGCTTGGTGGGCTTGATTTCTAGATCATACTCTAAGATGATAGTAATCTACTTACCTCTTTTACCATCAGGATCCTGAGTTAGTATGTCATTAACAACTGCATGAGGAACAAAAGCAATGACATGTGCATGCAAGATGTAAACTTTGAAATCTTTTAAGGCTTTGATTAAGGAAAAAGCTTGTTTTTCCATAATTTTATATTTCAAAGGTGCATCTCTTAGTTGTTGGGTGCAGGAATTACACTTAAGAAAACTCCTCAACACTTAATTTGTCAACCCGGGGGATCCATAAACTTAGAGACAAAGCACAGGCAATGCCAAAGATGGTATGAATCTTCCTAATATAAATCCCCACTTTCTTTAAAGGAAAGATTGCATAATCAAATTAAAAAGAGAAAAAGGCAACTTGAACCATCAAAATAATCTAAGACTGGAACAAGGAAGAATGCATTTGCAAGAGGGAATTAAAGATGAAAGGTAATCACTCTAGCTAATTATTGTTTAACTACTGAGTGTGTGTTTTTCTTTAGCGGAGATACTTAGCAGTCTCATCAGATGGGCCTTAAACCTGCTCCTTTAGAGATTTCCTTCTTGCACTAATTTGTCCTGCACTATCACAGTTTGCTTGCACTAGTGCAAGAATAGAGTTTTATGCAGAAGGTATAAATGGTGTCTTTACTAAAGGCTTTTTACTTCATGCAAGGGCTTGAACTTTTCCAAGTTCAAAGCACTCAGATCCCGTGGCAAGAAACTAGTTCTTGCACTAGATCAGAGATTCCTGCACTTAGCATTTAATTCTTAAAATGAGTGCTTAATTATTGCAAGTGATATTATACTGTTAAATAAAATTACACACATAAAAAGTGAATGTTTCTGATCTTAACAAAGCGCGGGAATAAATAAATAATCAATATACATTTATCCTGTGATAAGAATTTAATGAAAGAAAGAAGATTGCGGGAAGTAGACTAAGAAGGCTTGCTGCATCACACCAACGTGCACTGGTGCAGGTTCATTTATCTTGCTTGGACCAGTCAGGGAAAACCAATCAAACAAAATTGCAAAAAAAGAGATATTACACCAACGTGCACTGGTGCAAGGTTATTTCTCCTGCTTGGACCAGGCGGAGGAAAACCAATATAAAATCAAGTACAGGAAAGGAAATTGCAGTAAAAGGAAATTTATCTACTTCACACAATGGATTTTATTTCACTCAGATAGGAATGGATGTGCTTAAAATTAAATCACACTTGACAATGTAAACACAAATTATAGAAAAACGGGAAATGGGGTAAACGTGCTGGGTTGGCTAGGCCCTAGTCAACCAACGTGTTTCCCTTTTAAATAAGAACTCTGCTCAGTACCTTAATAAATTCATTAGCTCAAATACAAAAATGAAATTTGTGAAACATGAGGTAGAGCTCCCTTTTATCAATTCACTGAGGCAAGTACATACATTAATACATTGTCCAACCTAGATTTAGGCGATAACAAAATACAACAACCTATTACCGCCTCTCTGGTTGTTTCTCTATTCTCTTTTCCTATAAAAAAATTCTCTCTAGTCCTATTTAAATTCTACATTATATAGATATTTGGCCAAAGGCCAAAATAGATCATTCAACCGATTACATAACCCAATGCAGAATTTAGCTTTTCGGCTTCAAAATTAGATAGTTAGCAAAACTGGCCATAGCCAATCTCCAGCTTTCGTGCTTCACAGATTCGGTCTCAGCCGCCTTTGGATCGATCTTGCTGTCGTGGCTGAAGCTACTCAAAATGAGGCGGTGATCAAGGAGGTTCGGATCTGCTGCAAGGATTTGTTTTGCTGGCAACAGTGCAAGATCCGATCCTACACTAGGATCAGTGGTCATGGTAAGTACTCTAACTACCAAATAAACATTGGAGTTATAGATAAGTTACAAAGAGTGATTAAAAGTAAGAAATAATGTAATAAATGATTAATTAATGCTAAGTTGAATTAAAAGTATGAAAAATAAAGTTTATACGAAATATGTCACCGTGCTTGGACTAGTGCAAGATGAGGGTGCATAAAAGAGGTAAAACAGAGGTAAATGGTTATGATTTAGGAAGGGGAAAATGGAAAAAGGAGAGAACATTTAGGGGCTAACATCCTCCCATCCCTAAGCTATTGTGTGTCCTCACACAACTTTTTACGTTTTCAAAAAAACTTCAAAAGTTTGAGCATTCCAGCTGAATCCTGCTCTAACATCCTGACATCAGCTTGCAATGTTTCAAACTTCTTCTTTATGATGTTCTTTAGTTTCTTTGTCACCATTCTAAGTCTCTTGAAACATTGCGCAGCTTGGTACTTCCAAAATATAACTTATCCTTTATTTTTATGGATCTCAGCAGTTAATTCTTCCTTACTTTGTTCTTTATCCTCATGTGCTTTAGCTATGAGATGTTCTAAGTTCTGCACTTGAAGCTCTAGTTCAACTATTCGAGCAGCAGGAGTTACCAAATCTTCTTCTTCTTCTGTCTTGATAGGGGTTGTGTCTTACTCAGGGACCTCAGTATCCCTCATGGTTACATCAAGAAATTATTCTTCTTCTGTCTCGATAGGGGCAATATCTTCTTTAGGGACCTCAGTATCCCTCGGGGTTTCAGCAAACACTTCTTCCTCTTCTTCTTCTTCTTCTTCTTCTGGTTATTCTTCTTCTTGCACTGGTGCATAAGCTGATTCAACGTCTCATGGGGACTGTGGTTCTTTTCCTGTACTAGATTCTTCATTCTTTTTCCAGGCCCCTTTAATGAAATCAGCCAAAAAAGTTCCATCTTCGACTTCTGCAAATTTTACTGCATCCACAAGGACTGACATGTTGTTTTCTTCAGGGGTTTGTGCTTGTACTGGTGTCATAGAAGGAGTCTCTTCAATAGGTGCACTAGTAGTATTCTTATTTGGAGATGGGGCCCTTTTTTCTATTGATTTTTTAGGTTGTTTCCTTTTTTCAGTGGTGCAAGAAGGACTCCCCTTTACATTCTTACTCGGACCCTTGCTTGTGCTGGCGGGGTCCTCTGTCTCCTTTCCAGCAGCTGTCTTTTTATGTAGTTGTTGTCGAGCCCCAAAGATGTCCTTCTCTTTCACCAAATTTCACTTCAATTCCTTTGTCCTTTATCAGTTGCAGGCTTAAAAGATCAATAGGATTAATTAAAGTCACTTTAGGAATGCATATAATGACTAAATTTCTATATTTTCATGGTTTTGTTGTTGTAGTAATTTTTGACTAGACTCAGCTACAGAATGCAGCCATTCTGTAGCCAGTCGCCTATTCCACAACTATCTTCATGTTCACACAGGTTACAGGTGTCACTTAGAGGAAAAATGCATATGGTTGAATTCTAGACTTCATCTACATCATTCCTTCTCCTCTACGAAGTCTGAGTAAAAATCTCCAAGTGGTTATGCACGTGGAAGAAATCAAAACTAAGAGGTAGACTTCTACCGGGACAAGAACTCTACAGATGTCTTCAGCAAGAGTACGAGGCTTCCACAAGAGTTCTAATTTTATTTTAATTGGGAAAGACACTTATCCCTATTTCTTCTCAAGGGTAGTTATGTATTTCTCTTATAAGAATGACTCGGGAGACCGAGAGACAGTTAGCTAGATTGATGTTTTGTTGTTAGATCTCAAAACTCTGTAATACTCTGTTTCTGAAGTATTTTTTCTTTAATGAAAAGTCCAAGTTCATTGCATGGTCTAAGGCAATTTTGAGGAGATTTGTATGCTAATCTAGTCGTAGAGGGCCCCTACTACCTGAGAAGATCTGTGCATAGTGTTTAGATAAGTAACTTTAGCTCTGTTTCATTCCTAATTCAAGCAACTTTTTGAACTCTATGTTTTATGCTAACTTACATCGAATGTTATAGCTAGTCTTATTCTTATGAATTGTTCCAAAATATCACTAACACTGAATGAGAGATAGCTGTAGTATTTTAGAGATTAGTTGCATTTTAGTTAAACTGTAATACTCTGGAGGTTAATTGCACTCTAGTTCAGTTATGTTCACTGTATTTCAAGTTTGATTGATTGCATTCTAGTTTAGTTCTGTTTAATGTATTTTAAGTTTTATTAGTTAGTTGTATTCTAGTTCTGTTCCATTAGACTTCAAGGCCTTCATTATTTACAAACTACTCTTGTTATTAATCTCTTCCAACACATCATCATATGGACAGGAATTAGTGATATCAGTTTGAGGTCTTGACTGTTCTGCAATTTCTTATAATTTTACAAATAGCCTTTTTCCAAAACTATTCCAAAAGATTTGTAACTCTTCAATGAAGCTTAGTAGTGACATTTTGAGTTGCAGAATGAATTAATTTCAATGTCATAAATTAATTTAGAGTAGGGTTCCTTACTATGCTACAGATAATCTTTTCCAAATGTGTTCCAACAAATTTCTAACCATGGATGAGATTTTTTGTGATATTGTAAGTTGTTGTTTACTTAGAAGAACCTCATTGCATTAAGCTTATCCTTTTCTCAAGTTGTTCCAATATACTTCTAATGAATGAATTGGACTGAGTTCATGTTATGAGTTATTTTTCTTGTCAAGTTTTGCATTTTCTGTTCTTAGGTGCCATACATAGTTTAGAATAGCCTTTGCTCTGTTTTAGTGTGACCAATAACTTCTCTTTGTTAAACACTCAGTTCTCTTCCTCTTAGCATAAAAATACAAAACCAAAAACACTAGAAAAAAACACTAAACACAACGAAGTAGGAAGCACATACCTAGGCACATATAATGCACTTCACTTCAACAGTTTACTAGCCTTGGTTGACAATTTATGACATCAATTTAGGAACACTAAGTTGAGCAGACATTTTTGCACCGTTTTCGGGGAAGTGTAACTAGGTAGCCTTGTTTCTTACCTCCCAAAAACAATGACATGTGTAGAGAAAGAGACTCAAGGGGTAGATTCATAAGAAGCAGAAGCTTGATTCCTAGAACACCACTTGTTCCACCAAAACCAAGAAGCAACACACCTCCAACTCAAACCTACATTCCATCCTATACTGATCACAAACTTCTAGAAGGTTTAAGATCAGATATTCCATTAGAAAGACCTTCCACTTCATCCACTGAACCTGTTTTAGAAGAAGATTCAAGGACCCCTGCTAGAGACACAAACTTTTCCACTTCCACAGAAGAATCAACTATGGCAGAAGAAGGGGGAGGAGGAGTCTTTAATGGAGGTAGAGGTGCAAAAGGAGGCAGAGGAAGAGGTAGAAGGGAAATGGGAAGCTCTTTTGGGTTTCCTATAGCAGATGAAGAAACCAATGCAACTATGAAAAACATTTCACCCTCTGTCCTTCCAAACTTCCATGGACTCAAAAATGAAGATCCTGAAACCTTCCTATTTGAATTTTAAGTCCTATGTAGAACCTATGATTACTTACAAGATGCCCAAAACCTTAAAATATTTCCTTCAACATTGAAAGGAGCAGCATTGAAATAGTTTATGAGTTTGATCAGCAGTTCTATTAGGACATGGGAAGATATGAAACATGCATTTCTAGAGAGGTATTTGGATTACTGTATGCTAGTGAACCATAAGGAGGAAGTGTTTAAAATGGTACAAAATGAGGATGAAAATCTTGAAGATTTGCTAGAGAGGTTTAAATATAACATCAAGAGGGAAAAAATGGAAAACTTAGACCAAGACACTTTGAAAGCTCTCTTGTTGAAGAAAATTAGGGATGAATGGTTAGATATCCTTAACATGATGGGAAAAGGGGATATATCTCAGCTCACATTACCTGAAATAGCTGAATTATGTATCAACCGTTTAAGAGGGAAATATAAAACTGTAAAAGGACCAAGAGACCATGCTCTTGCAAGGGCAAGTAAGTCTGCTTTTGGGACAGTAAGTAGGGCAGAAATAGGACATATGCTTGATGAATTAAAATCTGATATTTTAGGGAGTCTTAGTGAACAAATAGACACCCTTAAGTTACAAAACAAGCAGAAAGCTGAATCTGATGCCTTAGCAATCTTTTGTCCCAAATGTAGAAAGAAGCATGCCTTGAGAGAATGTCCTTTGGATGCAAAAGTAGTAGAGACCTATATAATTTGTTCACAAAAACATGAGACCAAGAGTTTTCCTTCACTTCCTGGTATTAAAGTTGTCTTTCAAGAAGAAACCCCTACAAATTCCACAGAATCTCTCAATTTTGTCTCTAGAAGACCTTGGCAAGGACCTCAAACACAAGGATTCCATGATCAGCTGTATAATCAACCCCCACCAAATTGGAATTCTTGGCAGCAACCTTGGCCCAAATTCCAAAATCAATCTCAAACTTGGGCACAAGGAGCACAAAATCCCTATGGAAGATACTCTTAGTACTATCAATATCCACCATATCCACATTTCCCTCCTCAACAGATTTTTCAACAAAATCCTCAACAAAATCCTTAAAATCCACAACATCAAAATCAACCACTTCCATTACCATTTCCTCATAAAACAAATCAGTTACCTGCCCAACCCATACCAAACCCCAACAATAAAAATCCTCAGAACATATACATGATAGAAGGCCAACAGTTTCCAACTTATTTTATTACTCCTTTAGACCTTAGTGATGTTCAACTTAGGTTTGGAAGAATACTTGAAAAGAAGAAACCTACTGTAATCATACAAGAGAAAAATAATTCTGAGGAATATTCTCTACTGGTGAATAAAAGTATTGAAGAGAACACACCTTTCCAAGACCCAAATATTGAAAAATCAAAACAAAAAGAACCAATAATTTCAACTCCTATATTAGAGAAGCCATCAACATCCACCTCTACACCTCCCTTTCCAGAAAGATTACAAATTGATAGGAATGTAGAAAAACAAATTATGGTACCTAATTATGATTTCCTAGATGAACTGAGAAATGTTTGTATTAAGATCCCATTATTACAAGCTATTAAGAAAATTCCAATTTTAGCAAAAACAATAAAGGATTTGAGCATGAAAAAAACAGGAAAAAGAATCAAAGAGACAAAGAAAATTCAACTAGCAGGAAAAATATCAGATATCATGATATCATGATGGGAAATATTTCTATTCCAAAGTATCTAGACCCAGGAAATCCAGTTGTTAAAATACACATCAATGGAACGGAGATCCAAAACACACTTATTGATTTAGGAGCAGCAATCAATATCATGAGTAGACAAATCATGGATAAAATGAAACTTCCTAATCTTCTTTTTACACCCACATTATTACAATTAGCAGACAGATATGTGATCAAACTTGATGGAGTAATAGAAGACATTCCAGTGTCCCTAGATTCTTGGGAGTATCCAGTGGATTTTATGATCCTAATTCCTAAGAATAATCTAGGAGGACATCCTATTATATTAGGAAGACCTTGGTTAGCTACAACTGATGCTTTCATTAGCTGTAGATCTGGTGATATGTACATCTTTGATGGTAGTTCAACCAAGAAATTTACCTTGTATCCTCTAGCAAAAACAATTACAGAATTAGATGATACTCAATGGATTGAGGATGAAGAAGACATACAACTTCTCTTCACAATTTCAGAAATTAGTGAAGACAGCTAGATTCTGAATACCTTAGAAAATTTTGAGTCCTCTTCGGAATACAAACATGAACAATTTCAAGAAGAATCCAAAATTGAGTTTTTATCATCAAGACAGATGTCTCTTTATTCCATGGATAAATTTGGCAGTTCTACAATTGAGATATTTCCAGGCAAAACTTTAAACATAAACAAGAGCCTAGAGAAATCTCAACAAGAAGAGCTAGTCAAGATATTACAGAGACATTCTTCTGCATATGCATGGGAGTACACTGATATGAAAGGGATAAGCCCTAAGACTTGCACTCATCACATCTACATAGAGGAAAATTGTAAACCAATCAGACAACCTCAGAGACGGATGAATCCAAATCTTAGGGGGATTGTTAAAGAAGAATTGCGGAAATTGTTAAATGTCAACTTTGTCTATCCCATTTCAGATAGTCAGTGGGTTTCTCCTTTGGTAATTATGCCAAAGAAAAATGGTAAATGGAGGGGATGTATTGACTACCGGGAATTAAACAAAGCTACTCTTAAAGATCATTTTTCCTTACCTTTCATAGATCAGGTATTAGACACATTAGCTCGCAAAAAGTACTTCTCATTTTTAGATGAGTTTAGTGGTTATAACCAAATTCAAGTAGCACTTGAAGATCAAGACAAAACCACATTTACCTGTCCTTGGGGTACCTATGCTTACCAAGTATTTCCATTTGGACTATGCAATGCACTTGCGACATTTCAAAGTGTAGTACTAGGAATCTTTTCAGATCTAATACATGATTGTGTAGAGGTATATATGGATGATTTCACAGTTTATGGAAACACATTTGAAGAAGCCTTAGCAAACTTGGAAAAAGTTTTAAAGAGATGTAAAGAAGCAAATCTTTCACTAAGTCATGAAAAGTTTTTTATGATGTTTACTGAAGGAATTATTTTGGGGCATCACATTTCAGGGGATGGGATTAGAGTTGATGAGTCAAAAGTTGAAGTCATCTCTAGCTTATCTATTCCAAGTTGTCAAAAAGATGTTAGGAGTTTTCTATGATTTACAAGATATTATCGAAGGTTTATAGAAAACTTCACCAAGATAACATCTTCACTTTTCAAATTACTTACCAAGGACTGTGAATTCAAGTGGAATCCTGATTTCCAGTTAGCCTTTGAGACCCTAAAAACAAAAATCTCTGAAGCACCTATTTTAAGGGGACCTAACTGGAAGTTACCTTTTCACATTTCAACAAATGCCTTAGATACAACTTTAGGAGCAGTATTGGGACAAAAAGACCTGATTCCTTATGCCATCTACTATACAAGTAAAAATTTTACTCCTTCAAAGTTAAATTATACTATAACTGAAAAAGAGTTTTTAGCTGTTGTTCATGCCATAAACAAATTCAGACACTATATAACAGGCTATGAAACTTTTTTTCACACAGATCACTCTGCAATTAAATATCTAATGAACAAATCAATTACTAATGGCAAAGTCATAAGATGGTTATTGCTTTTATAGGAATTCAACATTACCATTCTAGATGGGCCTGGGAAACAAAATACAGTAGCTGATTTCCTATCTAGACTCCAAAACATCAAAGATAATACTCCAGTTGAAGATCAATTCCCTGATGAATATATTTTTGCAATTTCTACTCAAACTCCTTGGTTTGCTGACATTGCTAATTATCTAGTTTCAGGGAAATTTCCTTCAATAATGAATGCAAGAGACAAAAGAAAGATCATTTATGACAGTGCAAAATATTCATGGGTTTCTAATGAGTTATACAAAATAGGTCCAGATTTTATCATTAGGAGATGTGTTCGGGAAGATGAAATGCCTGAGATCCTCAAGGCATGTCATGATGAACCTTGTGGCAGAAAATTTGCTGATAAAAGGACATCTTATAAGGTCCTTCATTTAGGATACTATTGGCCATCCCTTTTTAAAGATGCTAAAGAGTATGTCAAAAGGTGTGAAAATTTCCAAAGGGTAGGGAAACCTTCTCCTTTAGGTGAGATGCCATTGCAGCCTCAGGTACATATTGAACCTTTTGAGAAATGGGCTTTAGATTTTGTAGGACCTATTAGTCCTCCATCAAGGAAAAAGAAATATATATTAGTTTTCACTGATTATGTTACCAAATGGGTAGAGGCCAAGCCATTACTTTCTGCTACTGAAGCATCTGTAGTTAATTTTATTTTTGAGGATGTTTTCACTCGTTTTGGTGGCCCAAGGGAAATTGTTACAGATCAAGGAGCTCAATTCACATCAAGGCTAGTGGAACAAATGGTGGAGAGGTACAAAATCAGACAAAAAAAATCTACTCCCTATCATTCACAAGCAAATGGTCAAGTGGAATCTACTAATAAGGTCATTGAAGGGATCCTAACAAAGACTGTTCATTTACATAGAAGAGATTGGGCAGACAGGCTTCCTGAAGCCTTGTGGGCCTATAGAACTACATGGAGAAGCACAACAGGTCATACTCCCTATGAAATTGTTTATGGAAAACAAGTTTTGTTTCCCATAGAGTTTCAGATTCAAACTTTTAAAATGGAAGTTCAGCTAGGACTTGATCTAACAGAGGCACAAAAGCACAGATTGGAGCAGATTAATGAATTGGATGAGATCAGACAAGATGCAGTCCAGAAAACAAGTATAGTCCAGAAAAAAAGGACTAGATGGCATGATAAGTACATCAAGGAAAATAAATTCAAAGAAGGTGACTGGGCCCTCTTGTTTGATTCAAAGTTCAAAGATTTTCAAGGTAAATTCCAAACACATTGGCTTGGGCCATATGAAGTTATGAAATTTTTTGACAATGGAGCAATAAAAATCAGGACAATAGATGAAGAGAAGGTCACTTTTCTTGTAAATGGTCATAGATTGAAGCTGTATCATAAGCCACTTTCAAGAGAAGAATTTATCAAGAGATTCCAGGAAAACAATGATGTGAAGTTAATGAAGAAGAATTCTTCTTCTTCATCAACTTAATTGAATTTTCTGAATTCGAATGCATAAAAAAATAAAAAAAAATAAATAAAAAATAAATAAAAAAAAAGAAAAAAAAAGTATAAACATGAAAACTAATCACTGATTAGCATGTTTATACAGAAAAGATAAAGTGAAAATCAGAATCCTTCTGACACTTTAGCTTTTCAAATTTGTTCTTTCCCTGCAAGCAGTTATTACAAAATCATAAGTGCAGATCCATTTTATATATCATATTCCACTTATGATCCATTTCACTCCATTCATTCATAACTCATTCACTCCATTCATTCATACTTCATTCACTCCATTTCAGGGTCCATCTCATTTCCATCTCAGATTTCTAAATTTGATCTCTTTCTGCAAATTGAGTATTACAAATCATAAGTTGCAGACCACTTTTTATGCCACTTCATATTTATGATTCATTCCATTCCATTATATTCCACTTCATTCATGCTCCATTCCACCATATTTCATGATCCATGATTAATCCATTTCATACTACACTCCATCCATGTTTCAAATCATTTCATTTCATGTTTCAAAGCTCCTGCAGGTATATTCTGCAGCCAGATACCCTGCAGGCAACTATCCAGCAACCACTTGTTCAACAACAAATTGACCTTGCAAACTTATGTCAACAAGAAAAATCAAAGGGATTATGAAGGCTAAAGAATCAATGATTTTCAAAGGAACACAAAGCATATTAAAACCACAAAAATCAAAGGAAAGGCTAAGGTAAAGTTGTGAAATTATTATGATGACAGATTATGAAAGTTATAGTATAGTTAAGTCATGTATGATTCATAAAGTTATTTTGATTATTCGTGTTGATAAAGCCTATTAAATCTATCACAAAAACCTTGGAAAAAATCCCTTCCATTCTTCCATACCAAACCATCATTTATTAAAAATTAACGATTAGTACTGAAGTGACCTATTCGGTCACGTCACTAACCCGAAGTATTTAGTGATGATTTTGAATTTCTCACGAGATTTTTCCGTGGTCTTTTCTTTCATGATAGCTCTCAAACTCATTAATTCGTTTGAATCACCTTCACCGTATTTCACTCATCCCATAACCACTTCATATCATCTCTCCGTAGCTAATTCCTGCTGCATAAGTAGAGAAGGCATCTTTGGGGTGAAAACAAATTTCTGCAGCCATTTTTACCGTGAATAGAAGAGCAGTAACAGAGCAGTAAATTGAAGGTTGAGAAAAGAAGCCATGGGTCTCATTGTAAGGTCCGAACCAGTCGGAACCAAATACTTAGAGCGTTACCCAAAAATTAGAGAAATGATATAGCAGGTTGGGTGGTTACAGTTTTTGGAAAAGTTCAATGGTTTTCATAAGGAGGTAACCAAGACATTTTCACGGTCCTTCAATGGAGCAGAGGTTGAAATAGGAGATGTCAAGTTCACTATTACAGAATCCTTCATTGCAGAGGTAGCATAATTACCAAGGCAAGGTGAATGATGGTTCAAAAACAAGGAATTTCACAACGAGGCATGGAGACAAATGCTCAAAACACCAGGTATGGATATCTCAGTTTTCAAGAAAGGCATCCCTAGCTCAGCACTGAAGAATAAATGGAAAAATATGTTTCTCATTTTGCAACAGTTTATAACTTGTGAGGGAAGGTTTGGTACCCTATATGTTTATCACATTCGGATTATGATGCATTTCGTAGATGAAGAAATCAATTTACCCTTCTTCTTACTTCATAGCCTAAAGAGAATGGCCTCTAATGTCCAAAAAAGGGTTCAATTCTTGGAAACCACTTTGTATCACCATGGCCTAGTTAAAATCCTAATTGAACATCATTTGAGAAAAGCGGGAGACAATTGGGATGAGTTCCTAGTGAGGAATCACTTTGAAGAACCCAAGGAATCTCCATCCGAAGGCAAACTTGCAAGAAGAAGCAAGAGAGGGAAAATTTCCAAATCTGTTGAAATTAAAATTGGTAAATCCATACAAGAGGAAAGTGAGAAGATTATCTCTGAAAAACTGGCTGAAATCAAGAAACATCTTAAAAATGAGAAGATAATAAGAAAGTATGCCAAGGAGAGAGGTGAGGGACCATCTAAACTAAGACGAAGCCATAGACTTAGAGGCATATTGAAGAAGATAGGAGTTAAGCAAACAGGCATCATAAACATTGAAGATGAAGAGACACCAGCTAATAAATCTCTTGAATACTAGTACGAAGAGGATCTTGATGAAGAAACTCCAGAGATAGACCCAGCACAACAACAAATTTATAATTATGTTGAGACATTAGAAAGGAGAGCCTCAGAAAGCAAAAGAAGAACTCCTAGCCCACCAGGATCTGCAATTGAAGTACTAAGAAGAGATAAATATGAACTGGAAGTACTTAATAGGCACTTAAAAAATGAAAATAAAATTCTCAGGGAACAAGTCAAGCTGAAGAGTAACATGAACACAACTCTCTCTCTCTACAAATGCAAAAACTATACAAGGCTAATGAGAAGCTGAAAACGAAAAAGAAAAAGTTAAGTAGGGCACTTATAAACCTGAGATACAAATTGTTCATAAGGAAGCCTAGGAGGTCATTGAACATCAGGCAAAGCAGAAAAAGGAAGTTGGATGTCCTAGTAGAAGTTTCAGAATACATGGATTAATTGCATGAGGACATGCAAAAGCTTTGCAGTGGGGGTATGTTGAGCCCCAAATATGTCCTTCTCTTTTATCAAATTTCACTTCAATTCCTTTGTCCTTTGTCAGTTGCAGGCTTAAAAGATCAATAGGATTAATTAAAGTCACTTTAGGAATGCATATAATGACTGACTTGCTATATTTTTGTGGTTTTGTTGTTGTAGTAATTTTTTACTAGACTCAGCTACAGAATGCAGCCATTATGTAGCCAGTTGCCTATTCCACAGCTATCTTCATGTTCACACAGGTTATAGGTGTCACTTAGAGGAAAAATGCATATGGTTGAATTCCAGACTTCATCTACATCATTCCTTGTCCTCTACGAAGTCTGAGTAAACATCTCCAAGTGGTCATGCACGTGGAAGAAATCAAAACTAAGAGGTAGACTTCTACCAGGACAAGAACTCTACAAATGTCTTCAGCAAGAGTACGAGGCTTCCACAAGAGTTCTAATTTGATTTTAATTGGGAAAGACACTTATCCCTATTTCTTCTCAAGGGTAGTTATGTATTTCTCTTATAAGAATGACTCGGGAGACCGAGAGATAGTTAGCTAGATTGATGTTTTGTTGTTAGATCTCAAAAGTCCGTAATACTCTGTTTCTGAAGTATTTTTCCTTTAATGAAAGAAGTCCAACTTCATTGCATGGTCTGAGTCAATTTTGAGGAGATTTGTATGCTAATCCAGTGGTAGAGGGCCCCTACTGCCCGAGAAGCTCTATTCATATTGTTTAGATAAGTAACTTTAGCTCTGTTTCATTCCTAATTCAAGCAGCTTTTTGAACTCTATGTTTTATGCTAACTTACATCGAATGTTACATCCAGTATTATTCTTATGAATTGTTCCAAAATATCACTAACACTGAATGAGAGATAGATATAGTATTTTAGAGATTAGTTGCATTTTAGTTCAACTATAATACTACGGAGGTTAATTGCACTCTAGTTCAGTTCTGTTCACTGTATTTCAAGTTTGATTGATTGCATTCTAGTTTAGTTCTGTTTAATGTATTTTAAGTTTTATTAGTTAGTTGTATTCTAGTTCTTTTACATTAGACTTCAAGGCGTTCATTATTTACAAACTACTCTTGTTATTAATCTCTTCCAACACATCATCATATGGACAGGAATTAGTGATATCAGTTTGAGGTTTTGACTGTTTTGCAATTTATTATAATTTTACAAATAGCCTTTTTCCAAACTATTCCAAAATATTTCTAACTCTTGAATGAGGCTTAGTAGTGACATTTTGAGTTGCAGAATGGTTTAATTTTAGTGTCATAAATTAATTTAGAGTAGGGTTCCTTACTATGCTACAGATAATCTTTTCCAAATGTGTTCCAACAAATTTCTAACCATGGATGAGATTTTTTGTGATATTGTAAGTTGTTGTTTACTTAGAAGAACCTCATTGAATTAAGCTTATCCTTTTCTCAAGTTGTCCCAATATACTTCTAATGAATGAATTGGACTGAGTTCATGTTATGAGTTATTTTTCTTGTCAAGTTTTGTATTTTTTGTTCTTAGGTGCCATACATAGTTTAGAATAGCCTTTGCTATGTTTTAGTGTGACCAATAACTTCTCTTTGTTAAACACTTAGTTATTTTCCTCTTAGCATAAAAACACAAAACAAAAAACACTAGAAAAAAACACTAAACACAACGAAGTAGGAAGCAGATACCTAGGCACATATAGTGCACTTCACTTCAACAGTTTACTAGCCCTGGTTGACAATTTATGATATCAATTTAGGAACACTAAGTTGAGAAGACAAATGTTTTAAAAACGCCTCCTAGGTCATGCCTTGAACTTCTAATTATTTTTGGACCAAAATATTTATCAGGCCGTGGTGATATAACTTCTTGTCGGCTTGGTTTTCTCATCCGTCCCACACACCCTTGGCCATTTTTTCCAAGCTCTTAAGCAAAAAATAGGGGAAATCAATCCTCAACCGGACGTAACGGCTGGCTTCGAAATGCTACAACATCCTAAAATGGTACACAAAAGTGAGGGAGTACCTTCCCTCACAAGTTACAAATTGTTGTAGGATGAAAAGGAGGTCCTACCACTATCCCAGCAGGGCACTGTGTGGAATTCCTTTCTTCTAATCTACCTTCATATTATTTTCGACGACGAAATGCTACCATCGCTTCTTTTCTAGTTTCTAATTTTTAAACCACTACTCACCAGTATTTTCCAAGCCTATCGCTACTGCAATAAACTCCTCCGTAACCTCAAATTTTAGAGGCCCAATTTTTACTCGGCAATTTTTGAAACTTCTAGAAAACTGTAGGGCCACTTCACTATTGTGCCCGTCAAAATTTTGCAATAATTGAAGAAAGCCTGAGTCTCGCAATAGTGCAAGACTATTGCGATACTTGACAGTCTTTTCTACCCTACTGAGAGACGAAGGTTCGCTACGAACAGGCGGCATCACTGCTTAACGGTTATGAATAGTCAATAATTTACATGCAACACCAGGAAAATTGGTTCTTATAGATAGGGATCCAACCATCCACCATCCCTTCCATATTATCACCCATTCATTCCACTGAAATAGTCGTGGATGCGTGGCATCATTGAGATCGTGCTAGACTGGTGCTCGCAGTGGTGTTTTAATGGCTAGGTGAGGTAATAATTACGAGTGAAGGACATCTAGGATTATGGCGGAAAGGGGCAATTATATCAAAGAAATGGTTAAACACTTCCGCACTCCTTCATAATTCAAAAAAAATAACTTTAGCATTCATTAAAAAATTATCATGATTCTTAACTTAAAAGCACCTTTTACTTTAAATAATTTTCTCCTAGTTAACATGATAGCACAAGTAATCATCGACTAAGTGAAAGAACTTCCTATAAAATTTCATGATGACCACTTTCCTATGACGTATTCTATGAAAAGAACAGATTGTACTATGTTTCTGACAGGGTGCATGCTTGCACCGGTCTGCTTGCACCGCTTAAACTATGCTATTCTACTGGTACCATTATGCTTGCATTATTATATAGGACTACATGCTTGCACTAATGCAAACATAATATCTGAAAAAAGAATAGAGAATTTAAGTAAAATATAGGCTGGACTTCCAACCTGGCTTCCTCAACTTATACTGGAAATTTGCTTCACCCTTTCTTGATGCTTTAGAGCATAACCTTTTTCTCTTTATGCACGAGATCCTACAATGAATTCATGAGGGAACAACGAAGTGGGAAAAGGGAAATTTTAGAATGGGAAGGAATTTTGTTACAGGGATTCCAGGAATAGTACCACAAGAGGGGATAAACAAAAGTGGGATAGGGAAAAAAATTCAAGGGTAAAGTGGGGTTTTTACGAAATGGATAGGGTAAATTCAGAAGAATATGGGAAGGTTAATCATTCTGGGATTGAAGAAGAGAACTGAGGGAATATTACGAAAGTGGAATATGATGAAAGTCAGAAAATTTTCTGGAAGGTCTGCCTGCACTGGTGTAAGAAAAATAACTGCAACGAGAATTAAGCATTACTTGAATAAAAAATATCCATGCTAATTACCCCAATTGTATAAAGGTTGGTTCTGCTGAACCTGCTTTTACTTGGTCGTCACTAGCATATCTAAAGATCAAGCAACATTCTCTTTTTATTAGAAATTTTTGATCTTCCTGCTAGCAAGCTAGTTTTCAGGTTGATCCTTCTGCAATCATGTAAGCGAACTGATTTTCATAATTACAGGAAAGTATTTTTTCTTTACTTTATATATATATATATATATATATATTTTGTATTTTAATTTTTTTTTAAGAAGAAGAAGAATTCATGTTCTCAAAAGGTTGGTATTACCATTCACCACTACCGTCCCAAATTACTGTTGGACTTGCTGTGTAAAATCTTTCCTTGCAAGTGGTTGAAAATACTTCTTTAATCTGTGTCCGTTTACCAAGAATACTGAATTTTTTCCATCAATAGTTTTAAATTCTACTGCTCCATTCTCGAATACTCAGATCACTTCATAAGGTCCCATCCAACGTGTATGGAACTTCCCTTTAAAAATTTTAAATCTAGAATCATAAAGGATTACCCAATCACCTGGTTGGAATTGCTTTTTTTTAATAGACTTGTCATGCCACCTTTTGCGTTGTTGCTGAATTAGTATGTTCTGTTGAAAAAAATCCCTATGAAATTCATCTAACTCATCTAATTGGAGAAGACGCTATTGTTGTGCCTCAGAGATATATAGTCCTAACTAAACTGCAATTTTGAAAGTTTTGATCTAGAATTCAATTGGTAACAGAACCTGTTTTCCATATACCAACTGATATGGTGTATGTCCCGTGTTATTTCTCCAAGTGGTTTTGTATGCCCACAAAGCTTCTGGTAATATTTTAGCCCAGTCTTTCTGATGCATATTTACTATCTTTGTAAGAATGGACTCGATCACTTTGTTTATGGATTCCACCTGGCCATTTTCTTGCGGGTGATACGACATGGATTTCTTGTGTCGGATCTTGTATTGCTCCATCACACCTTGTACCAGATTAGAAATAAAATTTGGACCATTGTCAGAAACAATTTCTCTAGGCACACCAAATCTAGTAAAGATTTTAGTAAAAAGAAAATCAATAACGACTTTTTCTGTAGCAAAGGAAACAGCTTTAGCTTCTACCCATTTTGTAACAAAATCTGTATAAACCAAAATATGATTTTTACTTAATGACGTTGGATTTATTGGCCCTATAAAATCAATAGCCCATTTTTCAAATGGCTCAATCATAACTTGGGGGCATAAAGGCATTTCATTGGTTTGACTAGAATGGCCCACTCGTTGACAGCTATCACATCGCCTGACATACTATTTGGCATCCTTAAACAATGAAAGCCAAAATTAACCAGCACGCAATCATTTATATGTAGTCTGCTTATTAGTGAAGTGGCCTCCACAAGGTTCATCATGAGCAGATTTCAACATGTCAAACACTTCCTCCTCTCTTACACATCTACGGATAATCAGGTCTAGACCAGTGTAAAAGAGATCTCCTTGAATCCAGGAGTATGCAGCACTTTTCTGAATAATATTCTGCTTTTCACGAATGGACAAGTGGGGTGGTGTTTTCCCAATAACTAAGTAATTAGAAATGTCAACAAACCATGGAGAATCTATTGACATATCAAAAATATGTTCATCCGGAAAATCATCATTAATAAGAGTTGCTTCACCAGGATTATCTAATTTAGAAATAAAATCTGCAACAACATTAGATTTTCCTGGTCTATCAACAATAGTAACATTAAATTCCTGCAACAATAGCAACCACCTAGTCACTCTACCGCTAGTCAATGGTTTGTTCATCAAATATTTAATTTCGGAATGATCAGTATGTACAAATACTTCATATCCTGTAATATAGTGCATGAACTTATTAATTGTAAAAATTACAGCTAAAAACTCTTTCTTGTAACTGTATTATTTAATTCGGCGAAAGACAAATTCTTACCAATATAATAAACAGCATACGATTTCTTATTTTCCTCTTGTCCTAAAGCTGCACCAATAGCCAAATCTGAAGCATCAGAGGAAATGTGAAAAGGCAGGGACCAGTTAGGACCTCTCAAAACTGGTACTTGTACCAACTTTTCCTTCAATTTTTTAAAAGACTCCTTGCAAGCTATGGACCAAGGAAATTCACTATCCTCAGCTAGAAGTTGGAAAAGAGGGGCAGATATCTTAGAAAAATTCTCAATGAATCTTCTATATTAACCAGCATGTCCTAAAAAACCTCTTACTTCCCTTTGAGTTTTGGGTGCAGGAAGATGCAAAATGATTTCAATCTTTGCCGGATCAACCTGGATACCTTTACCAGAAATCAAATGGCCAAGTACCACTCCCGCTTTGCACATTAATATACATTTCTTGTCACTCAAGGTGAGATGGGCTTCCTGAAAACGGAGAAGTACTTTCTCCAGATTTTTGAGAGCTTCCTGAAAAGAATCACCAAACACAAAAAAGTCATCCATATAATTTTCTACAAATTCTAGATCAACAAAAATGGCCAGGACTGCCCTTTGAAACGTAGCTGGGGCATTACGTAAACCAAAGGGAAGCACTTTATAAGAAAATGTACCCCATGGACATGTAAAATTAGTTTTATCCTAATCTTCAGGTGCAATCTGTATCTGGTTATAGCCACTGAAGCCATCCAAAAAGGAAAAATATTTATTTCCTGCAAGGGTATCAATCACCTAGTCAATGAAAGGGAGAGGGAAGTAATTTTTGCGAGTGGCTTTGTTTAATTATCGATAATAAATACAAATATGCCATCTTCCATCTTTCTTAGGTACTAGCACTAATGGAGAGACCCACTGACTGTCAGAAATAGGATAGATAAAACAGGCATCCAAGAGTTTCTGTACTTCTTCCTTCACAATATCTCTTAGAGCTGGATTCATTCGCCTTTGGGGTTGTCGTACAGGTCGGGTTCCTTCCTGAATATAGATATGATGTGTAAAAGTTCAGGAGGAATACCCTTCATATCTTCATAGCCTCAAGCATAGGCACTAAGATGGTTTTGCAACAAATTCACAAGCCGCTCCTGCTGAGATGAGTCCAAATCTGAACTAATATGCAAGGATTTACTAGGGCTAATCTCAAAAAGAGTAGTGTCAGGCTCAGGATTACTCAAGGGAGTGGTCAAATGCAGCGGTACAGAAGAATGAGAATCATGATTATCTTGAAAATATAGGCTGAAAATCTGGCTCAATGGCTCAAAAGTAGGCATAGTGTCTAGATTATTCAGGAAATCTTGAATCTCATCTTCTTGTGAAGACCCAGTATAATGATGGATAAGGGAAATGGGTTGAGTCTCCTCATCACTGCTTTGATCCAACCATAAAGCATCTCAAAGGTCCTGAATGGATCTGGCAGGGGGGTATAAGGTAAATTTCTTCCTAGAATCTCCATGCAAAATATACATATCACCAGAACAACATCCAATATATGCATCGGTCATAGCAAGCCATGGTCATCCCAAGATCAAGGGATGTCCTCCTACTGGGTTCTTTGGCTGAAGTAGAATGAAATCAGTAGGATATTCCCAAGAATCTAATGAGATGATCACATCATCCAATACTCCTTCTGCCTTAATTTTAGATCTATCTGCTAATTCAAGCACAGTGGGAGTAGGGAGAAGATGAGATAACCAAATTTGATCCATGGTTTGCTTAGTCATGACAATAATGGCTGCCCCCAGGTCTATAAGAACATTAGATACCAGGACATTACCAATCTGAACTGAGACAACAGGGTTTCCGGGATCAGTATATTTTTCCATAGACACACATCCCGTCATCAACTCTGCTGCCCTACCAACAAATTGAATGGTTTGGGCTTCCACTCCCTTCCTCCTGGGTTTCCCGAGACAGATTTCCTTAACAATATTGCTACAAATGGGGATCTCTTTAATGTCTTGAAGCAAAGGTATCTTATTGAAAATATTCTGAAGCTCAAATGCCAAACTAGTCTCAGAAATGGGCTCACTTCTTTCCATTACTAGCCTCTTTGGGAAGGGAGGTTGGTTGGAAGAAGATGGCAAGGATTCAGAGGGTAAGGGTTGCTTAGTGAAAGATTTTGAAGAATGGTTAAGAGTTTCCTCTTCTCCTTTCTCCTCAACAATCACTATAGGTTGCTTCTGATTTTCTGATGTTACATTCCTTCCCGATCTTAATTGAATATCATGAACCCCAACTGGAATAGATTGGTACTCGAATGGTAAAGGTGGGTTTGTTACATAGATCATTTGCACTACTTTATTATTGTTAGGATTGGGCATAGGTTGAGCAAGAAAATGAGGAGGTCGAAAGGGTGGAGGTAAAGGCAACGATGGAGTAGACTGACTCGGAAGTTGAGGCATTGAATAAGGTGTATGCGTAGATGGATATGAGTGCATAGGTGGCTGGTAGGAATATGGATAATGAGTTGGCCCTCTCCAACCTTGTTTCCATGGTTGAGAAGGTTGCCCATGCTGATACTGATTCCCATACTGTCGCTGCTATTTAGTCTTAGGATAAGAATATGCATGTGAATTATAACCAAGATAGTGTGGATAAAATGCAGGAGCCATACCTGTACCTACCCGAGGCCAATTCATTCTTGCTCCCATAGCATACAAGTATTTAGATTCAGGCTGTCCCCCTGTAAATACAGCTTTAAGTCTTTGTATAGAGGGATATTTTTTTGTAACATGGTCTTCTGCACAAATAGCACACTTATTAGTTTCTTTCAAATTAAGAGGACACTCGTTAGGAGGATGCTTGTTTCTACATTTAGGATAGAAAATACATAATGACTCTTGTTCCTTCATGAGTTTTTGCTGAAATTTTAAAGAGTCTAACTGTTTGGTAACAATATTCATTATATCAATTTTCATGTTTTCCATTTTATTTTCTAGTCCAATAATCATAGCATCAGTAGATTTAGTTTTTCTATTTCCATTTCGAGTTCCTCTACCAGATCTATACTGATTTCTTGAAAATTTCGTGCGTAATTCACAAATTTGTTCAAAATTTTGCTAAGAAATATCACCTTGTCCTAACAGATTCAAATTATTTCTAGCATTATTAGTAAGTCCTCTTAAGTACAAGGTTCTAATAGTACTGGGATCAAACTTAAGTTTCGACCTTTGTAAAATATACAACAATCTTTCTAGGTAATCTTCAAGAGTTTCATCATCATCCTATATGATTGTAAAAATATCATCCTACATGTCTTGAGTTTTGCAATATTCTTGATATTTAGACAAAAACACTCTCTTCATCTGATCCCAAGAGGTTATCGTGTTTCCTCCTAACCCCATAAACCAAGGTAGAGCTGAGTCCTTGAGAGTAACAGGAAATAATCTTAACTTCTGAGTGTCAGTTGAATAATCATAAATTCTACATAGAATATCAAACTCGAATAGAAAATAGTCAAGATCTTCATGAACTTTACCATGGAAATGAGGGAGAGCTGATGGTGGAATATTCTTCATTTGCGCCATAGTATCAGGATCCACAATTGGAAACACAAAAGTGGATTGTTCTCCACTTACCTAGTTTTCACCAGTCCCTTCCAAATGATCTTCATGGTCCACCATTGTTTCCCTTTTACTTGTACCACTCTCAACAGGATGATCCACACCTAAGCTGTTGTCACTAGAATCCAGGTGGATTGTTCCTGCATGATGGGTTTGAATTGGATTGGGCTTCCTGCTTACAGAAGGAGACCCAATATGAGAATTGTTTTCAAAATTATTTTGGCCCTTAGTGGGCTTCAAACCCTTACCTTTTCTAGGCATTCATTTCAAAAAAATAAAGAAAAATACCAAACAACTTCTAGTAAAAATGTTGCCAGAAATCAATTAACACCAGTAAAATTCCTTCAAAGAAGCTTTTCCAAACAATACTACAAAAATAAAGGAAAAATTACCTCTATTGTATAATCAGAAAATTCTTACCAAATCAAATCGCCTCCTCGACAACGACACCAAAATGTTGGGTGCAGGAATTACACTTAAGCAAATTCCTCAACACTTAATTTTTCAACCCAGGGGATCCGTAAAATTAGAGATGAAGCACAGGCAATTCCAGAGATGGTATGAATCTTCCTAATATAAATCCCTACTTTCTTTAAAGGAAATATTGTAGAATCAAATTAAAAATAGAAAAAGGCAACTTGAACCATCAAAATAATCTAAGACTGGAACAAGGAAGAATGCATTTGCAAGAGGGAATTAAAGATAAAAAGCAATCACTCTAGCTAATTATTGTTTAACTACTGAGTGTGTGTTTTCCTTTAGCAGAGATGCTTAGCAGTCTCATCAGATGGGCCCTTAAACCTACTCCTTTAGCTCTTGCACTAATCTGTCCTGCACTATCGCAGTCTTCTTGCACTAGTGCAAGAACATAGATTTATGAAGAAGGTATAAATGGTGTCTTTACTAAAGGCTTTTTACTTCATGCAAGGGCTTGAAATTTTCAAGGTTCAAAGCACTCAGAACCCGTGGCAAGAAACTAGTTCTTGCACCAGATCAGAGCTTCCTGCACTTAGCATTTAATTCTTAAAATGAGTTCTTAATTATTGCAAGTGCTATTATACTATTAAATCAAATTGCACACATAAAAAATGAATGTTTTTGATCTTAACAGAATGCAGGAATAAAGAAACAATCAATATACATTTGTCATATCACAAGAATTTAATGAAAGAAAGAAGATTGTGGGAAGTAGACTAAGAAGGCTTGCTGCATCACACCAACGTGCACTGGTGCAGGTTCATTTCTCTTGGTTGGACCAGGTGGGGAAAACCAATAAAAAAGAATTGCAGAAAAGGAGATATCACAACAACGTGCACCGGTGTAGGGTTATTTCTCCTGCTTGGACTAGGCGGAGGAAAACCAAACTGAAATCAAGTACAGGAAATGAAATTGCAGGAAAAGGAAATTTATCTACTTCACACAACAGATCCACTTTCACTCAAACAAGAATGCATGTGCTTAAAATTAAATCACACTTAACAATGTAAACACAAATTACACGAAAACGGGAAATGGGGTAAACGTGCTGGGTTGGCTGGGCCCTAGCCAACCAGTGCGTTTCCCTTTTAAATAAGAACACTGCTCAGTACCTTAATCAATTCATCAGCTCAAATACAGAAACCCAATTTGTGAAACATGAGGCAGAGCTCCCTTTTATTAATTCACTGAGGCAAGTACATACATTAATACATTGTCTAGCCTAGATTCGGGTGCCAAACAAAATACAACAACCTGTTACCGCCTCTCTGGTTGTGTCTCTATTCTCTTATCCTATCAAAAAATTATCTCTAGTCCTATTTACATTCTACATTATATAGATCTTTTGCCAAAGGCCAAAATAGATCATTCAACAGATTACATAATCAAATGCAGAATTTAGCTTTTCGGCCTTCAAAATTAGACAGTTAGCAAAACTGGTTGTAGCCAATCTCCAGCTTTCATCCTTCACATATTTGGTCTCGAATGCATTTGGATCGATCTTGCTATCATGGCTGAAGCTGCTCAAAATGAGGCGGTGATCAAGGAGGTTCAGATTTGCTGCAAGGATTTGTTGTGCTGGTAATGGTGCAAGATCTGATCCTGCACTAGGATAAGTGGTCATGGTAAGTACTCTAAATACCAAATAAACATTGGAGATATCGATAAGTTACAAAGAGTGATTAAAAGTAAGAAATCATGTAATAAATGATTAATTAATGCTAATTTGAATTACAAGTATGAAAAATAAATTTTATATGAAATATGTCACCGTGCTTGGACTAGTGCAAGGTGAGGGTGCATAAAATAAGTAAAACAAAGTTAAATGGTTATGATTTAGGAAGGGGAAAATGGAAAAAAGAGAGCAAATTAGGGGGCTAACATTAGTGCCTTGCTGAAGAAAGCTATGGGCTGTTCTTGTTCCATTATGTTCTTTTGTAGCAATACTGCAGCAATTGTGTGTTCTGATGCAAATGAGAAGATGAAGAAGTCCTTGGTAAAGTTAGGGCTAATTAGAATTGGTGTTTGGGTAAGTGCTTGTTTTACCAGTTCAAAGGATTTCTTTGCTTCCATGGTCCATTTGACTCCTATTTCTCTTTTCAACATGTTTGTAATGTTTCTTAGGAGTTCTGAAAGGTTTGGTATGAACTTTCTTAAGAAGTTGATCTTTCCAAAGAAAGATTGTAACTCTTTGATGTTTCTAGGGTGACTAATCTGTAGTATACCCTCAATCATTTTTGAGTATATCTTAATCCCTTCTTTAGATATGATGTGGCCTAAGAGTTTTCCTTCTTGAAGACCAAAAAGAGTTTTCTTAAGATTTAAAGATAGACCATACTTCCTACATTTCTCAAAGAACTTTCTTAAGTGAACTAGGTGTTATTCATTGGTTTTAGAATAGACAGTGATGTCATCAAGGTATATCACAATGAAGTAACCTATGTCCTCAGAAAAAATCAATGTCCATGGCTCTTTGAAAAGTGGCCCCCACATTCATTAACCCAAAAGGCATTTTGACATACATGAAGGTGCCCCAAGGTGTAGTGAAGGTGGTTTTGTGTTGATCACTTGGAAGTACTTGCACCTAATTATACCCAGAAAAACCATCAAGAAGTGATATCCTTTTAGAGCCTACTACCCTTTGCAGTATATGATCCATCTTAGGTAAAGGGTAGTTGTCTTTCAGGGAGGCTTTGTTTATGTTTCTAAAGTCTATGCATAGCCTAATCTTCCCTATTTTCTTCCTCACTGACATAAGGTTTGAGACCCATTTTGAATACCTGAGTGGGACTATTATTCCAACACATACATATTTTTTATTTCTTTCTCAACTAGAGGCATTAGGACAGGGTTTATCCTACGCAATTTCTGCTTGAATGGTTTCTGCTTGAGAGGAATATTGTGCTGAATGATGTTTGTGTCATAGGACTTCAAGTCCTCATAGCCCCATGCAAACCCATCCTTAAATTATTTAAATAGCTTAATGTATTTATGTTTTATAAGAACTGGCAATGTTTTGGACAGTTTTATCATTTTAGGTTCTTCTTCACTGCCTATGTTGCATTCTTCTATATTTGTTTCGATAGATTCCATCTTAGGCTTCCTAGCAACATCATTAAAATCAAACAATTCTTCTAAGGGGGCAAGTCCTCTTGGAAATAAGTTTTCTTTGTAGTGTAATACCTCAAGGTCCCCTTTGTCTAAATCTTCACACAATTTTGCCCCATGAGGGTGTTCTAGTAGATTTATATCAGCAGGATAAGGTGGCTCTGTTTTGTGTGTTTGTTCCTTAGCAGAGTAGTCCTCTTTATGATCAGAGTTTGATTTTGGCATTTCAAACTTAGTTTTTGGCTGCAAGAAGTCTTTAATCTGTTTGTCACTTTCAAACACTTGCCAATAATCTATGTTATCAGGGACTGATGGTCTATGTTTGACCTTTACTGTGTATTGTTCATTGACATGAGGCAGTTTACAAGTGCTGGCAACAAAGGCTAGTTCATTTGCAAGGCTATTTTGAGTTCTTAGGACAGAGGTAAGTTCATATTTCTCAAATTTATTTAGGAGGTCTAAGGCAACATTTCTATATTCTCTTAGCCTAGGATTTTTGGCTGAGTATTCTCCTTTGATTTTCCTAATGATTAGCTCGGAATCTCCTTGAACATAAATCTTCTTGGCTCCTATATTTTTCAGCAAGTGTAAACCTAGGAGAAGAGCTTCATACTCTGCAATATTGTTTGTACATTGAAAATCCAGTTTGTAAGAGTGACCTTCATTGGTGTTGTGTATCCAAACACCTACTCCTGAACCATATTTTCCACAAGAGCCATCAAAACTCATGTTCCAAAGAGTTTCAAGTTTAGATTTGCCATTATGTTGTTGTGCATGGCTTCTATGGTTTCGACTGTTATGTTCTTCATTTTGTGTTTGGTTTGACTGCTCTAACAGGTCTAGTTCTTCCTCTTTTTCAACCACTTGTTCATTAATGTCATCTTCATTGTATAAAATGACTGAATCAAGATCTGAATGGATAGAATATAGAGGAGTGTTGTTTGGATTATCTTGGCTGATTACCATGTATTTCATGTGAGATTCTCTATATAGTCTTCTTGTTTCATTAAAGATGAGAATGGTAGCATAAGTCATGTCCATCTGGAGTTTTCCTTGGAATTTGTCCAACCATGATCTAGATAAAAGCATGCCATACTTTGGGGGAATATCAGCCACTATAATGTCCATGACTAGGCTCTTGGCTAGTATTTATGCCAGATTGGCACACAGATCTTTGATTAGACCCAGACATTTAACTCTACTTGAATCAAAAGAGTAAAAGTATTTGTATGGTTTGTTTATTTGGATCACTACCTTTGGCATGAGGTTGTGTGAAGCACTAGAGTCTAGCATAGAATTGTGCAGGATTTTGTCATGGATGTTTAAACTGACATAGAATGGGGGCACAACTCCCTCTTTAAACTTTCCCACTACCTCTGGTCCAAACAACAATTCTGGCTTGCCATCAGTTAGATTCAGAGTATTAGTGTCACTCCCTATGTTTAGAGCTTTCAAAACTTGAGAACTATACACATCTTGAGTTACTAATTCAGTAAGGGGTATGGCTATTTTTATCTTGGCAATCTCACTCTCAATACTGAATGGTGTCTGCGTTCTTGGTAGATTTAAATTATTTTTGTCAGATATTATCTTGTTAGCAAGTTTAGCTTGCTGATTTTGATTTGGAATCTTAGTTAAAACAGTTTTTTGAGGGCCACTAGCTGATGTACTAGGGCAACTTTGGTCACCATTATGTTGGTTCACTTGGTTTTCGCTTTGATCAGAATTATTAGCCATGGTGTTTGTGTTTTTTGCTATATTTCTAGGAGTGTTTTCAGGGGTCTTCCTAGCAGAAATTTATGGTTTGTTATTCTTAGGAGTGTCTTGAGTTTTCCTACTTCTGAGGTCATATTGCCTATGAACCTCCATGATATCATTTTCAAACCTTGGTTTGTATTCGTCATAATCCTCATATGTTCTTTCATTTTGGTTTGAGGAAAACAGAACTCGTTCTTCTTCTGTGAGAAAATCATCATCCTTATTATTGGAGTCTATTAGATTGACATGATTTTCTTCTGGCTCTTCAGTCACTCTCTCCTCTTCCTCTACATAGTTTTCTTGGAAAGGAGGCCTAATTTTCTGGTCATTTTCTCTTTGCTTGATTTGAGGGGGGTCTCTTCTGAAGTTTTTGTTTTTGTTTCTATTTTGAGGGTTTGTTTGGTTTTCCTATGAGGTGCTCTTTCATTCAAGTTAATTCTCTCCATCATCCTTTCCATTGTCCTAACTAGGCTATCAATTTTAGCATCAGATGTGGAGGCCATAGTTTCCTCTTTGTATGTAACCTTCTTTTTTTTCCTCATCCTAGCCCTCTTAGAAATTATATTGGCTTCTACACTTACAATTCCCCGTTGCATGTCTTATAAGGTTAGGGGATCTCTTTCTCTCAATTGGTAGGTCATTTCAGGATCAAATCTATCTGGGAACTTTACTAAGGCTAGACCTTGTGGGGGTTTCATGTGAGGTGGGAGTGCATTGTATACACTACTGAACCTAGTGCAGTAGTATTGGACACTCCCTCTGGTATTTCTCTTAAGGTTATCGTACTATGATAAGATTTGAAGAGGATTTTTCTTAGTCTCCCACTTGTTTATGAATGTCTGATAAAGGGAAGGGAGGTTTGAATGTTGTTAGGAGTTAAGTTATTGAACCATTTGTTTGCTTCTCCTCTTAAACTTTGGGAAAACATTCTCATTTTTATGGTCTCCTCTTCTATTTCTTGGTAGTCAAAAGCATCATTCATCTTGTCTACATGTTTTTGGGCAGTTGTAGAATCAGTCCCATTGAAGTGAGGGATTTTATATTGATAGTCCTATGGCATAGGTAGTAAAGGTTGTGGTAGTACCAGAGGGGCATACCATGTTGCCATTATGGGAGGCAATGGAATCCAAGGAGGATTTACGAGAGGAGGGTTTATGAGTGGAGGTGGAGGATGAAGTGGAGTGGTTTTCACAGTGGATGTATAAATGGGGGTGGCAGATGTACTTGTACCAACAAGCTGATTTTGAGCATATTTGGAATGAAAGGAGTCAAAGTGTTGGAGAAGTTGAAGATCAGGAGGAGTGCAAGGAGAGGCTTCTCTACTAGGACTCTGCTATGAGCTTGTAGGCTCAAGGTTTGTCTAGTCTATCCAGCTTTGAGACATGGTTCTGAATAGGTTTTTTCTATGCTGTAAGTCAAATTGGATATTCTGCAAGGATGTGAGGTTTTCAGGGACAAAACTTGCTTTTTGAATGGGTCTAACAATATTTGAATCTTCAGTCCTAGAAGTTTTCCATAAGATTCTTTCTAGGTCATCAACTATGGTAGGAGGGTTTGGGTCAGGGTGAGATCTGGTGCTAATTATTTGTGAAGCCAGATTTCAGACCTACAACACAGAGAGGCTGAAAGTTTATGAGATTTTTGAAAAAAGACCTATCTGTAAGAGTACTAAATTCACACAGTATGTGACTAGGCCTTATTCTCTTAGGATTGATTAATACATTCCCAGGGGAGTCTGTGAGAATCAGTGGAGTCAATAGGGCTACTAAAGACTAGTGGAGTCATCAGGTGGATGATGCTTACTATTTTGAGGGTTTGGTTGTTGTCCACCATCAACAATGTGATACCAATCTAAATATATTTTTGGGTTTCCTAATTCTTTATGTAACACTAAGCTTTTCAATAAGTGTTACCTAGTATAGTTACCATTATGTTAGTATGGAAAATCAACCAGATATCATTTTTGGATAACACTTGATTTATCTAATTTTGACAGGGGATTTTTGAGTTCTTAAGGAATATTTAAGTTGTTACTTACTCAGGTCCCACCATGATCGCCATTATGTTAGGTCCCTATAATTTTTCAGATTGGCAAGACTAAATTGAATAAGGGTAACATCAAACCAAATTTTGAGCCCTAGGGCCTAACCTTCTTGGACTCAGAGAGGGCTCTCTCTATATTTTTGTAAAGGATGTAATTTGATTGATTTTAGGGTTTTGATTTTAGGCTAGTTAGAGTGATAGGGTTTGTTTTTTTTGTTTTGTTTGGTTGGATTGCTTGTTAAGTAAAATAGATAGAGTAAGAGAAATTCAAACCATTGTGCTATGGAGTCTACAAAAGGTTTTGAAAAGTACAACAAGAGGTCAAGGGTGTTTCATAGGGCAAGCCAAGAAAGCCAAATGGATCTTTTTAGATAAAATGAGTATATTATGATAGTAAGTTATGAATTCAGTAAAAATAAAGGGCACTTAAGATTCCTTTAATTATACTCCAAACAAAGAAAAACTTCAGGACAATAGCTCGATAAAATTGAAAATAAATTAAGAATTCTTCAGCTAGACTTCACTAAACAGACTTCAAAACAAAAAACAAGTAATCATAGAGAGCAGTTAAGAATTCTCTAATTATCACTTTCAGAGGAAAACATAGAGATAATAATGATAGGCAGAGTTGAGGTGCCAAAACAACATATCTCAACCTAAAATTTCTATTCTATTATTAGTTAAGAAATGAACATAATGAAAGCAAAGGAAAAAAGTAACACAAGTGGAATAACATCACCATCTAACAGAGTTCATGAATCCTAGGAATGTGTTGGTTCCATTGATATTCATTCCAACAGATTTACAAGGCTCCAAAGCCAAACTTCATTACAACTTAGAGTCTATGCTCACCTCAAAAAACAACCAACAAACAAAATGAGGCTTACATGTAACATTTAACTACCAAAATGGTGAAGAAAACCCTATTTAGGGTTTTAGAAGTCATTAATTACATCATAAATGCATTTTACCATTAAGACCATGCAAGGCCCAAGGCACAAATATCCCAAACTCATAAATGCAAAAATAACTCCTAACATAACTCTCTGAGCTAATTTTGGCAAAAATTTGACTTTAAGGCCTCTCAATAACTTTCAAAATAACTCCAAGTGTCTTTTGTGGACTTTCTGGCAAGGACGCAACGCCAAGGCCAAGGGCGCAACGCCAAAACTAGAAAAATTGCCCCTTTTGCAGCTGAGTTGTGGAGGCCTTCCTGGTGTCCAAATGAGCTCCATGATATCTCATTGGAAAGCCTGTCCTGTCCAGTTTCCAAATCTGCCTTTATTTTCTACATTGGTTCCCATATTCCTAGTAAAAAAAAACTTTTCCCAAGACTGCTCAGGACATAATGCCAATGCTGAAAAGAGGGTAGAGAGGTGGTTTTTAGGTGGTTTTTGGTCCTTTTGAGGGACCATTTCTACTCCAAATGACCTAAAATTGGCTGAGTGTGATGAAATTGGTATGAGGAACATGAAAATGTAAATTTTTACCAATTTTAGTGCCCCAAAAAAGAGCGCATCGCAAGTGGTGTTGCGCATTTGGCCCTTTTTTCTAATGGCTAAACACTCAAAAACTCAAAATTTGCACCAAGTGCCAAAATTTGGGATTTACCTTGCTGATCATGTTTGGGATTCTTGTAAGTATGCATCAGAAAGAATATCAATATTTTTGTTTCCCTTTGCCTCTTTTGAGCTTGGCCCTTACAATCCTGTTCCTCAGGGCATAATTCTTTTCCATCTTCTTCTCTATGTCAATGTTTCTTTGTGCCTTCGCAAGTTGACCTTCTAGGTGCAAGTTTGCCCTATCTAGCCAAGACTACCTATCATAATTGATTTCCATTACAAGCAACTCACTTTGAGTGAGCTGCTCTACCAATTCTATCCCTCTTTGTCTTTCTCGGGCTAAGGCCTTCTTCAACCCAATTGTCCTTGGCCTCCTCCTAGAAAGTTTTTCTTCCTCATCCTCACTATCATAAAAAGTGCCCAAGACCTCATCTAGCCTAGCCTTGGCCTTTCCAGCCTCTTTTCAGGCTCTGATTTCCCTGACCTCATAAATGGATTTTTGTGTCTCTAACTGCTGGTTTTCTACCTCAAGGAGGTTTATCACATACTTTTCCCTACCAAGATTAGTTTGTTGCTCACCAATATGGTCATCCTTGCTCTTGATCAACATTTTTGTGATCTTATCCTCATCTTCACTCTTAAGGTCAATAATTTGAAACTCTTATTCAGTTTCATGCTCATCCTCTTTCTCAACCATGACCTGCTCTGCAACCTTTTCCTTACCCTTATCAAGATATTTTGTTGATGATGAAGGCAGGGCCCCTTCCATAATCTGTGGAGAAAACACCTGCCTATGACCTCTTTGATAGGTCAAAGGAAAAGGCCCTATGTCAACCATCTCAGTGTCATCTGTTTCACTGCCATCTACCTTACTGCTATCTACCTCATTGCCATCTTCATTGTTTAATGCACTAGTACCATGAGATGATGGTGGGGGATTGTGAAAAGGTGATGAATGAGGATCATCATGAGGTGAAGGAATTTGAGTGGATGGTGAGGTGGAAGGGTCATCAAGAGGCGAGGGAATGTGAGTGGATGGTGATGCATGAGTAGTGGGGTGTGATGGTGAAGGAGGAATGGGAGGATGAGGAGATGAAGGGACATCTTGCTACTGATGGCCTTGTGGAGAAGTGAAAACCATATTGGAAATGAAGGTCTCCAATGGAATTCCTTTTTGCTGCAGTTGGTGCATAACCACCATTTTGGTAAGGGAGTGATGGGATAGGCTTTGCATTTGCTGAGGTAAATCTCTCTTTTGCACTATATATGCCATTTTTTCAATGCTTCTATAGAGGTAATATGGTATATGCATCATCCTCACCCTAGTAAAATTCATAAGAAGCCAGATGTGATATGAGTAAAGGTGAGATAACCTTCCCTCACATGCGAAATATTTCATTATGATCCTCATCATGGGTGCATATCTATCAAGAAGGTGTGAAAAAGGAAAGATGGACTTGTGGTGATCCTTATACCTAGGTTTTAGATATGGCTCAAAGTAACTCATGTCTAGGTTTTCTTTATTGAACCATTTTTCACCCACACTAGGTATTCCAGTGGCATCAACAATGGCATTTGTAGACATCTCAAATGTAACTCCAGCTAGTTTAACTTGTTTGTCATGCAAGTTGATAATAAATAGCCTTGATAGCCTAGGGTGGTTTTGTACTTGCTGCACCTTTTCACAAAATTCAAAGCAACCCATATGTTTGAAACTAGAAACAGTAAGGGGAGATTCCATTAGCTCCCTTGTGTTGAGAGGTTCAAATCTATTTATCTTTCCTCCTTTGTGATCATGCCTCCTTGGCATTTGGGCCTCCCTTCCACTACCACTATCTCCCTCATTTGACATGTTGAAAATTTTGTTTTGAAACCCTTGTGCTGATGTGAAATTGAGATGAAAAGAGGGTAATGGGATGGCATCCTTGCAAATGAGGGAATGAGTGAGTGAGGGTATAGGTGTATGAGAATGAGTGAAAGGCTAAAACAACTCAATTACAAACCTCCAACTATGCAATTACCCTTTCTATCACTAACACTTGTTTAGGAAGATGAAGAAAATGCAAAGAACAATTATTTCAAGTTTGTATCCTAAGGTTTCTCCTTAGGGTTTGATTACCATTAAAAAAAATAATCAAATAGCTTGAAAATGTGGTTAGGGCATCCAATTACCATTTATCAATTCCTTGGAGGACCTTGGAGGAAACTTGAAAGCATTTTGAAGTGGATTGATTGGTTGTAGGGTTTAGAAACCCTCTCTGCCCAAGCGCGCAGTGCCAGTGACGAGGGTGCAACGCCAAGGCTGAGGGCGCAATGCCAGTGATGAGGGCGCAGCGCCAGTGATGAGGGCACAATGCCAAGGCTGAGGGTGCATCGCCTTTGGAAATGAGTAGAGGGCCTGTCAGGTAAGGGTGCAGTGCCAATCCCAGTGTGCAGTGCAACTTACCAAGCGTGCAGTGCCCAGTCCTAGGTGCGCAGCGCCAGAAAATTTTTCCCAACTTCACTTAGAAAACTCACAATTTTTTCTCTCTTGAGTTCTCTTGGTCTCTTTAAAGGCAAATATTATTCATTTGAAACGTGAAATGAGCTTTTATAGGCATGTGGAATTTGATTTCTCTTTATAAACTCACTTTCTAATGTTTTAAAGTCATTTTGCCTTTCTCATTGATATTCTTTACACTTTTTCTTGCAGGTTTGCTTAAGTCATAAAGTTGACTCTTCTTGGCTCAATGAGGCTTGACATGTGTATTTTGACACCTTAGTATGTTTACACAATAGCAACATCTTCACAATCTTCTCTTATTTCCATCATTGAGGTCAACTCATATTTTTCCCATCTAGGGATGACGAGCTCATTTTCGACAAGTTTGGGATCTGATCACACAGTGGCATCTTCAAAATCCTCTTTTGCTTCCATCATGGAGTTAAACTGATCATTTCACCTTCTCTAACCACTTTCCCAAAACCCTAGGTGTCTGGAGTGCTTTACAACAATCATCAGTGTTGTATTTTAAGTTCTCTATAGCTTTTTCAAGGTCATTCATCTCTATCTAGTTCACCTCACCTTTTCCAAATCTCATCAATAGTATCTAATGGAATTTCTTCATGTTTGGATTTGTGTGCTTCCTCCATGTCATTTATGCAAGTGATTTATGTTTTTGGCATTCAATTATACCATCAAGTTCATAACCCTAGGCATCCTATAAGACCAAGTGTTTCTTCTTTCCATGCTATAAGTTGTTTTCATTCAAGAGTAGACACTCTACCTCATCAGTACCTTCTACTGATAGAAATTTCAACACTCTTGTAGAAGTGCCAAAGTTTGTCCATTTTCATCATGTGCGGACTTTGAACTGAAGGGATAGTCTTCTTTGGAAATATTTTAGGTCCTTCTTCAATAACCATGTTTGACATTCTATTATATCTGAGCTAGATTTTAGCAAAGGAAAAGTAGTACCTGAAACATCCATGGATGACCTTAGACATGTAAAAACCCTAATGACCTAAGTGAGGGTCCTTTGACCTAATTTTGATTGAAATTTGGCTTGGAGACCTTCAAGTGAAAATATAGTATGGTCAAAAGTGTTGTATTGAAGATCCAAATTCCAATGTACTTGATTTATCTAAAGAGCCTACAAAGATAGTTTTGAGGCCATCAATGCTTGAGAGACTTGGGGAACATGGGAAAAAGGTTTTATGAAGGAAATAAGGATGATAATGAGAGGTGTAAGCCTATCATGATTTTTTAGGAGTGATAGGGTGACCATGAGATGGAAAACTGAAGAATAGTGAATTTTTTTTGAAAAGGATAATGAAGGTAGTGAGATTTCTAGAACTCACAATATTAAAGGAATGTTGTTTTTAGAAATCTAAAACCACCCTATAGTCATATACAAATAGTGAAAAATACCGATGACTAACACGGAGCAAAAATGGTCAAGAAAAAGGGCCAAAAACACCCAAAAATTCATGTTTCTGCCTCTTTTCAGGATGGCGCTGCGCTTAGAGGCAGTCTTTGGAGAATGCATTTTTGAGGGGTCAAATCAACTCCAAATCAGACACCAAAAGAAGATCTAGAAAGTATACAAGACATGATTTCCAATGAGCTATCATGAGCTCAATTTGGACATTGGGAAGTTAGTAAAAAGTGACCTACAAGAAGACCTATTGTTTCCTCCTTGGTGTTGTGCATAGGACAAATTTTCTCTGTTTTAGAGTTTTCTCTATTTTTCACGGAATTTTTGAGTTTTATCTCACTAGTTGGGTTTTTCACTGATGTAATTTGTCAATATGAATTAATTATGATTATTATTAGTTTACTATGGGTAAATTCATTAGCTTGATTCCTCTAGAGGTCAAATGAATCATTTTCCTCTCTTTTAGAGGCAAGTTGTTTGGTCTTCCTAGTCTTCAGATTCTTGTTTAGCATTTGGTGGAAACTGATCCTCATCTCATGGATTCAACTCCCTGAGGCTAGGGAGAGTGTTTTTGAGGTCTATATCTTCTTATTCTTTCTCATTTGTAAGGTTTGGACTCAATTGGATGCTTGGATTTTGAGGAGACATATTTTGTATCAGTTCTTAGTAGGAATATTAATCAAATTTGTAGCCCTGAGGTATGGTGTTTAGTTCAATTTTTCTTTCTGTTTTCATTTGTTGAAATGTATTTTTCAGTTTCTTCATCATTTCATAACTTCTAAGTGAATGTATGAAAGTTAGATAAGTAGAATCCATTCTCATATGCTCTATTTTGGGTAGACATTCACAGTCTGTAATTTTCTTCAGTTTAGAAAGAACCCATGATTTTCACCATGCTCTTTCTAACTCCTCACCTGTCTTGATCATCCCACCCATTGAAATCCTAAAGTGCTAAACCACCGTACCTACCTTGCCCCATAGAACACCCTGCAAATTTTGAGCTAATTTCCCTTGCCCTGATTGTTTATGCTCCTTCTGATCGAGCACAACCCTATACAAGAAAAATCAAAACCCTGAGCTACTATACCTAGCCTAATATCTTATTTACTCAGCCATCTTGGTTTTTATGCTTACAGAGAGATACCTCTCCTTGCCTAGTAGGGCTAGCTACCTGGCTTAGTGTGGTTTGTGGTTATCTCAGAATTTCCTTATTCAGCCTGAGGTTCAATCCGAATGATAACAAAGTGCATACTCTAATCTCAAGCCATTGAAAGCTATTTCGATCCTGATTCGCTTGTCGCACCAAGAATACATTTGCAAATTTGAATTATATTCAGTGACAAACTCAATTTCTTATTCACTATAGTGATTTCCTGTGCTCTGATACCATGTAGAAATTATATAAACAAATTTATATCAATGGATTCAATCCGATCAGGAAATGTACTAAATCAAGATACAAAATCCTTCTACCAATCAATTGCAGAGAATAAACATGATCGCCAATCACAACAAGTAAATAAAGAAGAAAATCAAACCACGATAAAAATATTTTCCTGGGTGTTATCACCAAAATAAGACCCTAATAGGCTGCTGATCAGACTACCTCAGTGTAACTATTTCAAACCAATATTTTAGCTGAGGCTTAGCCTCCTCAGCCTAAGAGGGCTCTCTCAAGGTTTTATGATATTGATTAATGATGATATATATGGCTAACTCTATCTTGGTTTCGTTTGTTTGTAGGTTGAAAGATGAAGGCTTGCTACCATTGGGCTATGGAGTCAATAAGTCAGTAGATTCAGTGGCAAGGTTTCTGAACATGGAAGCTGAGGCAAATGGGGTTTTTTAAACAAAGATAATTCACTCAAGAAACATACGTCAACACATTAATTCCATTACTAAAGGAAGTCAGAGCATAGGGTTATGAATTATGAGTGATAGTAATGGAACCTACTGCTATTGGTTCAAAGGTAATTTACTCACAAAATGTAGAAAAACACAGTCATCTCATTACTAAAGGAAGTCAGAGTACATGGTTGTGAATTCTGAGTAATAGTAAATAATATCTACTGCTAAACACAATAATTACATTACTAAAGGAAGTCAGAGCACATGATTGTGAATTCTGAGTAATATCAATGAAATTTACTGCTAGGGTTTCAAAGGTAGTTTACTCACAAGATGTAGGAAAAACCCAGTCATCCCAGTACTAAAGGAAGTCAGAGCACATGATTGTGAATTTTGAGTAATAGTAATAAGATCTACTGCAAGTAATTAAAGTATCATATAAATCAAGAAAACATTAAACCTCATCTAAACTTAGATCTGTTCAGGAAAACCTCTCTGTATTACTAGTTATCTTCCATAACATAAAGCATCAGCTGGGCCAAAAAGTATCCAACACTTTGCTAATTCAACCTCTTGCTTCATATATAGCATTACAACCTTGGATTCTATGATCCACCATCATAGGAATTCTAATTCCTTTCCTTGACACCTATTCTAACCATAAAATACGCTTATTAATTACAAAATGACAGTTTGACTGTCTTTGAAGAGTCCTAATTCAAGTAGGACTAAAACTCCTAAAACATGTTTCAACAACCTTATCTAAGACTTAAATACTTATTTTGCCACCTGAAACCTCATGAGGTCGAATTTGGTGATGCCTCTAGCTTTGTTATGAACCCTTCTGTTCCATGACCTAATTGCCCTAGAAACCAGGAAACAATTTGCTGAAATTTAGCCCTTATCTCCATGCTTGTCTTCCAACACTTTTCCTGGAAATTTCACCCTTTTTAGACAAGTGACATGTGTTATCACTTCCATAGAACCATGCCCTTCCACCTGTGCAAAATTAAGCCCCTGAAGGAGTATAAAGAGAGTTGATATGGCTGCACTATGAAAATATCAGTTGTTTTTGTAGCGCAGAATATATGTCTTTGTAAACATCTCTTAAACCTCCAGTTTCTTTTGATTTGACACCTGGATCTTCATTTGTGAACCCTTTCCATCCTTTAGTAGCATCAACACTAAAAAAATAGATGTTTTTATCTCTTGAAACCCTTATAATAGACTTAAAACTGGACCTACAGCAGTTTCGTAGTGTGCTACGAAACTGCACGCTACGAAACGACAGTGCATGTCTTTTTACACAGACTTTTTCAAAAATATTAGTTTTTAAAACTTCTTGAAATTTTTCCATGATGTCTACAGGCTTTAATAATCAACATATTTCATCCTTGAAATGTTTTTAAAAAGTGAAGTCTTTCTCCACAACAAAACTGCATTAAGAAATTATCACTTACTTCACTGTTTCATTACTTGAAAAATAGGTGTTGAGAAAGAGCTTTTATCTCCTCGTCCAAAAATTGTTTTTCAAAAATGAAGGAGGCTTTTGGAGACCATGATGTCTTGAAAAAAAACCTATCTTTTTTTTTTTTTTTTGAAATACTTCTCCTACTGCCCAAAAACTATCTTTGAACAATTGTATAAAACTGGAAAATCCTGATTTCTGAAAATATGGCTTCAAAGAAAGCCTTGTATCTCCCAACTGGTAACACATTTGAGAAATGTGAGATAGGTTATTGTATTTGGCGATTTTATGAAGAAAAATGTCTTTCATAATTCCAAAATACCTTTTCTTGTGGCCATACACTGATCATGAAGTTGACTACTAAAAACAGAAAACAAAGTTTCTCTCTCAATGACTTTCAACTGTTTTCATAGCGCAAGTTGAGTCATCAATTTCTCCCAGTTCATAATTAATTTTAAGAAACAGAAAGAGGTTTTTGTATTTTATTATGTTAGGAATAAAAACCTCTTTTATTTTTTAAAAATGAGTTTGCAGTTGCTCAGGAACCGCTCTGGAAAAATAATACTAAAAGTAGAAAAACAGGGTTTTTGATGAAAAAAATGTTGGTTCAGTGGTTTCGTAGCGCGCTATGAAAACAGAAGCATTTTCGTAGCACTAAATAGGTTTTTTACACTGTCTACACTAAAAAAACGTGGTTTCATGGCTTAATAAAAAAAAATTCAAAATGGTTTAAAATTTGACTTTCCAAACGTGGTATAAGATTGCCAATGTATGAAATAAGGTTGCTAGACTTTATTTTGTGAATGGGAATGAGACTCTAATCCTATCACTTAACCCTTAACATGAATTCACACCTATCTAAAAACCATGACCAAAAGCGGAGTTGACACAATGATGCTTTGAAAATTTAGGGTGTGATAACAGTGGCTCCACTTGGGATAGTGTGCCCTTGTGGTACACTAAGAACTGGTAGCTCCAGTGCTGCAATCCATTCCTTTAAAATAAAACTCTAAAATTCTGCCCAATCTACTCCCTAAGCATTAATGATTTCTGAAATAAGGACTCAAACAACACCTAATAAAATTCTCAGTCAACCTTGAGCTTATTCACATACTCCTACCTACCCTAGCAGCTGCAAACTCCATTTTAGCTCAATCAATATGAAATTTCCAATGAAGCCAATCATCAATCTGATCTGACACTTGAATCTCTTGACTGTGCTTGAACCAAAAGTGAAAATGATGCTGAGATGACCAAAACAACCTATAATGTATCTAATATTCATAATGCAAATGAAAATGAAACACTGGGGTGCAAAGCTTTTCCATATATTCAGCTGTAGGGTCAAAGAAAACATGGTCAGTTTGATGCTTCTCATGATATTCTGCAGCTTTGGACAACTCACCCATAATTTGATCAACCACATAAGACTTCAGTTGTGTGCTTTTAAATTGCTTTTCAAATGGATTTAAAAAAATAGTGTATTCTTCCTCCATCTTTAAGAAGAAAGGTAGCAACACCCCCTCTTTGTGTTTTGGCATTAAAATCATTTGAAAAGACTGATCTTGATCATGAATACTATGAGATTGAATTTTATCTTTTGAAACTTGAATGTCCTTTTCAATGTTCTCTACAACTTCATCCACAAACTGAAACTCATCCTCTGACTTGCACTCAAATGATTTCAGATTAGAAGACAATGGTAAAGAAAACATTTTACCCACTTCTTCATTAATGTAATCATCATTTGATATAGGATGATGCAAGAAATGACATGAAGAATCAACCTTTTCCTGTACCTGAGGATTGTAGCAAAAATTTTCCAATATTTCCTCTTGCTGTTTGAACTGATTCTTATTCTCCTGATGATCAAGGGATTGAAAAACCTGCTGCAAATTTTCCTCAAACTCAGAGGACATGACATGATTTTCATCAGTAAATTCCTGTTGGGTTTCATTTTCATCCAAGGGAGATGTTATCCTTTCTTCTTGGTGTTCTTCTTTTTGATGAAAGGTATTGTCATGAAGGGCCTCTAAAATTTCCTCATCCATGAAATCATCATCTTCATAAAATTCTCCAAATATTCAATAAAACTCTCAGAGTGTTTACATCATTCTTTGACCATCAATAAGGAGGGATGACACACTTTATACATCTCATAAAATAAATTATAGAAATCAGCAAGAGAATATAATGAACCATTTCACAAGCTTTCATACCAAGACCATGCTTTTCCTTCTAAACTGACCATAAACATCTTCATGAGACAATCTTCAGGGAACTGTACCTTAAGACCGTGTACATGCATATGGAACCTAACCAAATGAAGAGCAACATTGTCTTTCTTTTCATATTTAAATATTGGAATATCATCTAACCATTCAACCTTTGGCATAGGATTTGGAAAACCAGGGATTGAGACCAATTCATAGGGGCATACCTAGCATTCATTCTTGCAATGGAGCTCATCTTGAAACTTCATCAAGCTACTGATCTTCTAACAGTGGAGTCACCTTCCAATTTGATTATTTGATGTGTGGAGTCGCCAAGGTAGTTTTTCAGCCTCAAACATCTTCCTGGGCTCCTGCTACCTTCAGAATTTCAGCTTATTGATTACAGGAATGAATAATCTTCAGGCTCCTGGCAGATGCACCAAAATGTTATCACCAAAATAGGACCCTGATAGGCTGCTGATCAGACTACCTCAGTGTAACTATTTCAAACCAATCATTTAGCTAAGGCTTAGCCTCCTCATCCTGAGAGGGCTCTCTCAAGGGTTTATGATATTGATTAATGATGATATAGATGGCTAACTCTATCTTGGTTTCGTGTGTTTGTAGGTTGAAAGATGAAGGCTTGCTACCATTGGGCTATGGAGTCAAAAAGTCAGTAGATTCAGTGGAAAGGTTTCTGAACATGGAAGTTGAGGCAAATGGGGTTTTTTAAACAAAGATAATTCACTCAAGAAACATAGGTCAACACAGTAATTCCATTACTAAATGAAGTCAGAGCATAGGGTTATGAATTATGAGTAATAGCAATGGAACCTACTGCTAATGGTTCAAAGGTAATTTACTCACAAAATGCAGAAAAACACAGTCATCTCATTACTAAAGGAAGTCATAGCACATGGTTGTGAATTCTGAGTAATATTAAATAAGATCTACTGCTAAACACAATAATTACATTACTAAAGGAAGTGAGAGCACATGATTTTGATTTCTGAGTAATAGCAATGAAATTTACTGCTAGGGTTTCAAAGGTAGTTTACTCACAAGATGCAGGAAAAACACAGTCATCCCATTACTAAAGGAAGTCAGAGCACATGATTGTGAATTTTGACTAACAGTAATAAGATCTACTGCAATTAATTAAAGTATCATATAAATTAAGAAAACATTAAACCTCATCTAAACTCAGATATGTTTAGGAAAACCTCTCTGTATTACTGGTTATCTTCCATAACATAAAGCAGTAGCTGGGCCAAAAAGTCTCCAACGCTTTGCTAATTCGACCTCTTGCTTCATATATGGCATTAAAACCTTGGATTCTATGATCCACCATCAGAGGAATTCGAATTCCTATCCTTGACACCTATTCTAACCATAAAACAGGCTTATTAATTACAAAATGGCAGTTTGACTGTCTTTAAAGAGTCCTAATTCAAGTAGGACTAAAACTCATAAAAAATGTTTCAACAACCTTACCTAAGAACTAAATACTTCTTTTTCCACCTGCAACCTCATGAGGTCGAATTAGGTGATGCCTCCAGCTTTGTTATGAACCCTGTTGTTCTATGACTTAACTGCTCTAGAAACCAGGAAACAGTTTGCTGAAATTTAGCCCTTATCTCCATGCTTGTCTTCCAACACTTTTTCTGGAAATTTTGACCTTTTTAGACAAGTGACATGTGTTATCACTTCCGTAGAACCATTCCCTTCCACCTGTGCAAAATTAAGCCCTTTAAGGAGTATAAAGAGAGCTGCTATGGCTACGCTACGAAAATATCAGCTGTTTTCGTAGCGCAGAATATGTCTTTGTAAACATCTATTAAACCTCTAGTTTCTTTTGATTTGAAACCTAGATCTTCATTTTTGAACCCTTTCCATCCTTTAGTAGCATCAACACTAAAAAACTAGATGTTTTTATCTCTTGAAACCCTTATAATAGACTCAAAACGGCACCTACAGCAGTTTTGTAGCACGCTACGAAACTGCTGTGCATGTCTTTTTACACAAAATTTTTCAAAAATATTAGTTTTTAA
The DNA here is from genome assembly GCA_034641835.2 of Pinus albicaulis. Classification (NCBI taxonomy): domain Eukaryota; kingdom Viridiplantae; phylum Streptophyta; class Pinopsida; order Pinales; family Pinaceae; genus Pinus; species Pinus albicaulis. The sequence continues at coordinate 1,633,264,564 of CM076570.1, forward strand.
AAATTATTGCACTTTTTCCATGATTTATACAGGCTTTAATAATAAATATATGTCATCCTTGAAATGTTTTCAAAAAGTGAAGTCCTTCTCCACAACAAAACTGTATTAAGAAATTATCACTTACTTCACTGTTTCATTACCTGAAAAATAGGTGTTGATACAGAGCTTTTATCTCCTCATCCAAAACTTATTTTGAAAAAATGAAAGAGGCTTTTGGATACCATGATGTCTTTAAAAAAAAACCTATCTTTTTTTTTGAAATAGTTCTCCTATTTCCCAGAAAATATCTTTGAACAACCTGTATAAAACTGGAAAAACCTGATTTCTAAAAATATGGCTTCAAAGAAAGCCTTGTATCTCCCAACGAGTAACACTGTTGAGAAAAGTGAGAGAGGTTATTGTATATGGAGATTTTATGAAGAGAAACCTCCATAATTCAAAAATACCTTTTCTAGTGGCCAAAAACTGATCATGAAGTTGACTACTAAAAACAGAAAACAGAGTTTCTCTCTCAATGACTTTCAGTTGTTTTCGTAGTGAAAGTTGAGTCATAAATTTATCTCACTTCATAATGAATTTGAAGAAACTGAAAGAGGTTTTCTTATTTCAATATGTTAGGAAGAAAAACCTCTTTCAGTTTTCAAAAATTATTTTTCCGTTGCTCACGAAACCCTCTGTAAAAGGACTACTAAAAGCAGAAAAACAGGGTTTTTGATGCAAAAAAAGGCTGCTTCAATGGTTTCGTAGCACGCTACGAAAATAGAAGCATTTTCGTAGCACAAAATAGGTTTTTTACACTCTCTGCACTATGAAAAATTGGTTTCGTGGCTTAATCAAATTGTTTTTCAAAATGGTTTAAAATTTAACTTTCCAAACATGGTATAAGACTGTCAATGTATGAAATAAGGTTGCTAGACTTTATTTTGTGAATGGAAATGAGACTCTAACCCTATCACTTAACCCTTAACATGAATTCACACATATCTAAAAACTATGAACAAAATTGGATTTGACACAATGATGCTTTGAAAATTTAGGGTGTGATAACACTGGGGAAAGCTTACTGCTCAAAACCCCTCTATCTTCTAGTTTATATTCACCATGGAATCATGAAACAATTACAATGCACTCTTCTCACAAGAGTCTCCTGCACTCTCACAACTATCTCACACTGTCCTAGAAAAAATTGACCAACCCCTAGCCAATTTCCTGCTTCTAATTGTTGGAACACCTAATCCTACATGGGTAGGTGTGGAATGCGGAAAGTCACAATGGAGTCCAAGTGACCTTGGAATGTGAAACCAAGAGTCACACCATTGTACTATAAATGTACATCTTTGTATAATGGAAAATAAGAAAGCCTCACGCTTATCTTTCATTGTGTGTTGAGTCTCTTGTGCGTGTGTGTTCATCTTCCTCATACACCATGTGTGTGCTTCAACATGGTGTTTAAAATGGTAATAGAGCGGGCGATTGCTGGCCTTGCTCCAACTTGAATGAGCCATTTGTGTTTATGGCCTGTGCATATCTGCAAAAATTCTTGGTGTTTTTGCAGCATTTTAGAGAGATTTCTACAGCAATTCTTTTTGCCGCCTTCATCAGTCAAATATTTTCTACAGTATTCAAAAATCTGCTTTGAGAAGGAGCAGCGTTCAAAAATTGGCAGCATTGGTTTTGAAGAAGGCAGCAGTGCCCATCTGAAGGTTTTCATTCTAATTTTTCTCTGCAATTTCTGCCTATTAAATTCTACATTTTGAGTTGCTGGAAAATAGTTTAAAGAGGGTTTTTGAAGAAATTTCTGGGTTTTTACTGGAAATATTTCTGAGTTTTCATTGGAAAATTTTTGAGATTTCTGAGTTTTCTGCAAATCTCTAACTCTGCAAATTCTCCAATTTTCTGCTGCTATATGGCCTTCTGCATTTTTTTGAAGAAAAGCTCTGGGTTTTTTAAGTAAATATTTCTGAGTTTTCTCTGCAATTTCTGAAGCTCTACTGCTATACATTTGTAAAATTCCTGCAAAAAGAAATTTTTTTTGCTCCTGCTCTCTGCTGTTTTAAATTAAAAAATTAAAAAACAAATAAAAAATAAATAAAAAATAAAAATAAAAAAAATCCCTGCAACAACACAGCCCTTCGGCCTTCCCATCTTTGCATCACTCGGCCTTACCATACCTCCTCTCACCTTGCTGGCCCGGCCTACTCCACCGTCGGCCCACTACCCTGCAGTTCTATTTTTCAACACGCCTCCCTCTCCAACACTCCTCTAGTCCCCAGCGCCTCTGCTCACACCTTATCACTCCACGCTGCACACTCTACAAACCCCGCTCTCCCTGAACTCCGTCCCACACTACACACAACGCTTTCTCCTCACTCTCCGTAACCCCCTACCCTATCCTCCCACTTGAGTACTCCCTAGTCCCATTCCATCACTCCTCCCCCTGCTGCTAGAGCCGCCCCCTTCCACACTCTCCCCAATCTGCATCTACGAGGCCTCAACTCCACTCTCTGTGCATACCTTACTCCACGCGTCGGCTATACCTTACTCTGCTTCAGCACTCTCCAATATCTGCATACACCATAGCCCACCTACGATCTTCCGCCCACACCTAACCGTGCTCCTGCAACTGACTCGGCCGCTCCTCCCACTCCAACCCTGTCTGCCATTACTCCACCCTCTCAAATGCTCCGATACCCTCACTCCCATGACACCCCTGCTACCCTATTGAGTCCTCTTCCTCATACCCCGATACCCCTTCACATTATCTCTGATTCCTCCTTATCAAATACTACCCTCCTTGCAATACCTCCCTCTCATAACAAATACTTCCACACCTTTTAAAATTCGACTTTATAACAAATACCGCCCTCTTTTGGCCATTCGACCCTTACATTTTAAAATTCGACTTCCAATTTTTTTTTAATTAATTCCCCTACCCCCATTTTAATGGCCCCCATCACCCATTAAAAAAAAAAAAAAAAAAAAATTCCATTCCATTTTAATATTTCCCCTTCCCTAATTAAAACTCCCTCCCACGATTTTTAAAATTCGACATTATATTTTGAAATTCCCCCAATTTTAATTAATCCCCATCCTCTTCATTTTTTAATTAATTCCTATTTTTAATTAATCTATTTTTTAATTAATTTAAAAAAAAAAAAACAGCAGAGAGAGAGGAAAGAGAGACATGAACAGCAGAAAAGAGAAAATGACATGTGAGCAGATGGACTGAAAATTGCAGATTTGACATTGTGTAATTTGTGGCATATACAAGAAGGTGATTTTTTTTGAAGAAATTCACATTTGAAGACAAGTTTTCCATCATTGAAAACAACTCTTTGAAGGAAAATTCAGCTGCCTTAAAGGCTTCTTGCACTAGTGTTTTTGCTGGACATTCAAATATTTTTGCAAAGATTTTGTATTGAACTCACATTGTGAGTGAATATTGCTTCTCCATTCATAGTTGCAATTAAGACTTGAAGTGTAAATTTGAGTTGTTGGATTGTTGATTTCCCTCCATCATTTGAGGAGCACACTTTGTACTTGAGATTTCCATAGTTGGAAATTCTTTAGTCATTTGTATTTGTTGAATCACTTTGTAAACGGGTGCATTTTCGGTTGAAGCCGACACCCTTTCATTTTTTGAGCCTAAGTTGTTGAAATGGAAAAAATCAATGAGGCATTAGAGTTGTTGAATAACCTCATTCATTCCAATGTTGATGACATGATAAAAATGAGCAAGGACGCTCTTTGTAACATTCAAAGTTGTTTACAAGATGCACAAGAAAAGATTGAATTTTTGCAGTTGGAATCTCAGCTCCAACAAGATGAACTTCAGCAAAAGAGTCACCATTCTGAACCTGTTTCTGTTCAGAAGATTGAGAAGGACTCCCATCAGCAGCAAGTCAACAAAGTTTCAGTTGATTCACATTCAGTTCCTTGCACTAGAGCAGATTTTCGTACGGATACGTGACTCGACCTACCTTCTGACCCATAATCGAAGACCTTGGGAAATCTTGTCACAACAAGCACCGAAGCTGGTCTTGGATGCCAGCAGAATGTGTCCTTTCAAATTCGAAGACTACCTGCGACCACATCATATTTAGTCTTGGGATTCCTATGACGATTCTGCGGTTGTTCCAGATCCTGTCACTTCTGACAGTTGAAAATACCAACAACAGTACGAGTTGGCCATATGAAATATCACTGTTTTGATCTTCATCCATGCAAGCACTGTGGACGGCACACCCATTCTTCAGAAAAATGCTTCAGACACAAGCCTCCTGCAAGAACCAAGATTCATCTTGGATGGATCGCTTCTTGGAAATGGGCATCAGCAGCCAAGAAGATGTTTACGACACATGTCAGAACATGTTCACGAATATTGAGCAAACTTGCAGTTGAGTTTTCGCCATCATCTCACCTTGTCCCTGACAGGGGGGAAAATGGTGGTCATGTACAAGCTTCGATGATAGATCAAGCGAGCCTGAGGCACAATCTCTCATTCCATGTTCAGAGTTGTAGCCAACAGTTCAAGCGAGCCTGAGCCACAATTCTTCATTCCAGATTCAGAGATGTAGCCAGAGACATGGATGCCCATGAGCATACCTTCGGTTGGTGGATAACCTTAAACCATCATTTTTGGTTGGTGGATAACCTAAAACCACCACAGGTGGTAGACCTCCCTTCTTTTAGGTCGAAGGTCTCCCTTTCATATATGAGGAACACTTCCTCTAGCAGAAGCCTTCAGCTTAGCAGCCTTCAGCTTCTTGCCAGCTTTGGTTGAGTTCCAAGAAATGCTTCAAGCATTCCAGAGTCGTTGGTAATCCTAAAACCATCACAGATAGTAGACCTCCCTTCTTTTAGGTTGAAGGTCTCCCTTTTTTATGAGGGACAATTCGTCTAGCAGAAGCCTTCAGCTTCTTGCCAGTTTTGGAAGAGTTTCGGGAACCGCAACAAGTTTTTCATTCCAGTGTTGGTGGTCATCCTTAAACCACCTCTTTTTTCCAACATTTCATAGAGTTGATTCAGCCCAAGTGCTACCATGTATACTTTGCATATTTGTATTACAACTCTTTTCTTCGACTCACACATACCCCTTCGGATTAAGGGGGGATGTTGGAACACCTAATCCTACATGGGTAGGTGTGGAATGCGAAAAGTCACAATGGAGTCCAAGTGACCTTGGAATGTGAAACCAAGAATCACACCATTGTACTATAAATGTACATCTTTGTATAATGGAAAATAAGAAAGCCTCATGCTTATATTTCATTGTGTGTTGAGTCTCTTGTGTGTGTGTGTTCATCTTCCTCATACACCATGTGTGTGCTTCAACATGGTGTTTAACACTAATCAACCTCCTTGCTTATGCAATTCATTTGGAATGAAATCCCTATTCTTTAGGAAATTCTTCCTTCCAAATCTGTGCAATAATCATGGGAAATCCAATGGATGTCTTGCTGCATGCAGGAAGCCTACTAATGATACAACTAATAGTTAACATCCCTTTAACCTTTGTCTCAATTGGGTCTCCACTGGAACTGACATGCATGCAACTATTAATAGTAAATCATTAGTTGCATGGTTGATCAATGCATGTGAATTAAATCTAATTAAATTCACTTGATCTCTCACTAGTGCAACAAATAGTTACAACTAGTTCAACTGACTTTAACTCAATAAATTTAGTTAACTTATTTCTCATGCATTAAACTAATGCACTAGCTATAATTAGAACTCCATAACTAATAGAATCACTCTGCATGCCTCACTAACAACCCTCAACTCGAAATAAATGATTGAAATAAGTTCATCACACTTAGTTAACTATTACAAGTGATTATGAGATAAAATTACATTTTATTGTCCAATTTAATTAATGGAAAATTAAATTAGACACACATTTCTTGTTGACTTTTCAACAGGGAGTAGTCTTCAGCCCTCAAAACCTTAATTTTATCTTTTTTCTGATTTTCCACGAGAGCCTTAAAAACTTTATATTTGTCAAAGACCAGATATCTTCTCGAGGAAATAAATCCATGTATTCCTGTAGAAGTCGTCTATAAACAAGACATAATATACGTATCAACCTAGTGACGGAATTGGTACACTTCCAAACATATCACGATGCACTAGTTTAATATTCAATTTGCCCTCATAGCACCCAAGGAGAATCCTACTCGATTATACTTCCCATATATGAAATTTTCATAGAAATTAAAATCCATAGAGAAATTATACGTACCTTGTACTATACCAATATCATGTAGTACTTGAAGGCCCTTATCTCTGACACCTCCTTGCTATTAATGCCACAACATAGTATTTTATCCATAGATTGTAGGAGTTTTACCTCTTCTACTCCACTTTCAGGAATAAAGGAAATGTTATACCCATCAATCATATTAATTCCCATCAAATTACATATATTTGCAATCATAACTCCAGTTAACAATATCATTACTCATTAAACCTTTCAAGGATCCTTCTCAAACACTTTTTTACACTTGCATCGCTCACCTTCATTACATAAATCACATTTCTGGATAATATTGGGATGTTTAGAATACCTGGAATGTTATATGTCTTCTATCCATGAGCTTTGACTTTATTTTGCCTTGTTTTATGATCCTCACTGTTAAATATTCATCTAGGAAAACATCACCACCATTGTACCTCTTGTACTTGTGAAACCACTCTATGTGAGGAGACATATGAAAACATGCACCTAATTTTACCAACCATACCTCATGATCTACATGTGTACATGAAGAAACCAATTATGTATCCCCTCCTTCATTTGAGGATATTTTTTTCTTTTGTAGAAGGAGAATAATCAAATCCCTTCCCTTTCACACTAGCTTTGAATTTACAAAATGCCAGTGATTCTACGTCCTCCAATATACCTTTATTGGTGTGGAGCCTCATTATCTTCTTGATTGTTTAGAGGTTTTTTGTTTTAGCCCCTTTAGATACTTGTTCCTAATAGGGAAAAAACGTCGCCTGTATAATTGCCGCCAGGGGGGTCCAAGGGGGGTGACGACAAGAGCTTGAAAATTGAAGAAGAGATTGTATGGATTAAAATAGGCTCCAAGGAAGTGGTATCTAAAATTTGACAGGTTCATGTATAAACAAGGTTATACTAGATGTCACTCTAACCACTATGTTTATCTTGAAAATTAAAATGATGGCAGTTATATTATATTGCTATTATATGTAGATGACATGCTTATTGTAGGGTCTAACATGTAGGAAATAAATGGGCTGAAAGGAAAATTGGAAAATTCATTTGCAATGAAGGATTTGGGTGCTGCAAAACATGTCCTTGGTATGAGAATAAATAGAGACAGGAAAAATCCAAAATTAAAATAATCTCATAATGTGTACATAGAAAAGGTGTTGGAAAGATTTAATATGTAGAATGCTAAACTACTTAGTACACCATTGGCCAGTGATTTCAAACTAAGTAAGGAGCTATGTCCCAAGTCTCAGGAATAGATGGATTATATGTGTAAAGTTCCATATGCATCTACAGTTGGAAGCTTAATGTATGCAATGGTTTGCATAAGGCCTAATATTGCACATGAAGTCAGAGTTGTAAGAAGGTATATGAAAAATATAGGAAAATAGAATTGGATGACAGTGATGTGGATTCTGAAGTATTTGAGAGGTACCACAAATCAAGAATTATGCTTTGGTGGTTAAAACATTTATTTACAAAGATATGTTGATGAAGATATGGTAGGTGATAGAGATAACAAGAGGAGCATAATAGGGTATGTTTTTACTATAGGTGGAACAAATATTAATTGAGTTTCAAAATTTCAAAACATTGATGCATTTTCAACAACAAAATAAAAGTATGTTGTTGCTACAGATGCTAGTAAAGAAATGATTTGGTTAGATAGGTTTATGGATGATTTGGGAAATAAGAAGGAGATGGGTAGGTTATATTGATAACTATATTGCCATTCATATTGCAAAGGAATCAACGTTTCATTCTAAGACTAAACATATACATCTCAAATACCATTTCATACAGTCAGTGTTGGAAGATGGACAATTGAAGCTAGAAAAGATACACAGTAGCTAGAATCCCGTAGATATGTTAATAAAAGTTGTAATCAGGGAGAAATTGAAATTATTCTTAATTTCAATTGGCCTTAAAGAATGATGATGAAGATGAGAAACAGCCAGGTCCAAGTGGATTCATTTTGCAACAAGTGAAGAAACAATAGATTTTATATAATCAGTCTCTAAGTGGAAGATTATCAAGTGTGGATCTAGATTATTCAAAGGTTTTTGGTTTCAACCATGTTGGATTCCTATTCCTAACAAGGTGACAATGTTGTCCGTATTATCATCATCAAGGTGGTTTATGGGGTGGGGGGCGACGGTGATTTTATCATCCCCCTCCCTTGTGGGGGTTTGGGGGCAATGGTCCCGAAGATTAAAATACATGAAGATTTGCATTGTAAAATATTGTAATTTCATATTCAGTTTGGGCCTTTCATTAGGAAGATGATCCGATGGTAGAAGTTATGTTAATTTAGGGGTTTTTTTCCCTAGAAGACAACCCTCAGTTTATATGAGGGAATTTTATAGCAAATGTGTATTATCATTCTATGCGGGAAAAGAGAGAGGATACTATGTGAAAGGGAAGAATAAATTACAATGAGTTTGTTGTAGGTTGTATCTCTTCATTTTTCTAGATAATATAAAGGAATGATTGGATGTTTCTCCGTGGACGTAGCCAAAATTATGACCTTTGTTAGACTTCAGACCTACTCCATTGAGTCCAGAATGTCGAAGAGACCCAAAATCAAAAAAACATTCACCTCAAAAGGATCTCCCATGTGAAAGATATGCTCCAAACTGTATTTTGCCCAATGTTAGGCAAAAATACAGTTTGGAGCATATCTTTCACATGGGAGATCCTTTTGAGGTGAATTTTTTTTTGATTTTGGGTCTCTTCGACATTCTGGACTCAATGGAGCAGGTCTAAAGTCTAACAGAGGTCATATTCAGAGGTTTAAGCATCGAAGAAGATGAAGGAGCCATCAGGGCCTGGAAGGAAAAGGCTTTTGGACCCAGCGGAGGTAGCCCAAGAGAGGGGTGAACCACTTAAAAAATTATTTGCTGTCATACTGTATAATTTTGTTGCATATTTTCAGATTTTTCTTCTTTAAATAGTAAATTTTTATAAGCAAGCTTTTCCCAAGTAGGTTTAAACAGCGAACAAAACTTATTAGTTCAGCTTCAAATCACTATACTTCATTTGCAGAATATGTATACTTGCTTATTCACATATTAAAACTGGATCAATGAATACTTTGCACTTAAAACAAATACTTTCATTGATCAGATCTTAGTGATTACATTTTATTTCTTTAGGCAGAGTCTATAGAAGGGCCAGGTAGCCTCTGGATTCATCCTTTCCTTGAAAGGTGAAATATCCGGTGAATGCCCCTACAGTCAATCTCTGTATAAGAAATATTTTGTTCTCACAATTTTATATCATTGGGTGAACCACGTATATATTTTTCTCTATTGTTTTATGATTTTTGTTTTTAATGTTTCTGCAATATTTTATGTGTTTCATTGCTTCGTTAATTAATTTCTAACAATTGGTATCAGATTCAAATGTGTATTTGGCTGATAAAATCGTAGGATGGAAAGGTTCCTTGTTCAAGTGGGAGTAATGGTGGGAGATGATAGGTTTAGGGTCGAGAAATTTAATTACCAAAACTACAAGTCGTGGAAGATCCAGTGGGAATATTATATGTATCAGAAATATCTCTACCTACCATTGATCCAAAAATCAAAGAAGTCGATGATTATGATAGACGAATATTGATATCTTCTCAACAAAAAGACACTTGGAACAATACAGTTGTGTTTGGAAGCATCAGTGAAATTTAAAATTTCAAAGGAAACGTCAATAGAAGGTTTAATGATGACATTGGCAAAAATATATGAAAACCATCGACCTCAAATAAGGTATTTATTTTGAAGAATCTATTTAATAGGAATATTTCAGAATGTGGATCTATTGCTAATAATTTAAATGAATTTAACATGGTCACTAGTTAGTTAATTTCTGTAGGGGTAAATTTTGATGATGAAGATAGGGCTCTGTTATTTCTGTGCTCATTGCTAGAAAGTTGGAATGGCTTAGTTATGGCTATTAGTAACTTTGTCTCTGGATATATCACTTTAAATTTTGATGATGCTGTTAGTACCATCATTAGCAAGTAATTTTGACAAAAAAACTTTGGTGAAACATCATGTAATGCTTTGACTGTAGATACTAGGGGAAGAAAAATGGAAAGAGGAAGGAGCCAAGGAAATCGCAGTAAGTCAAGGAAAGACATATTCAAATCCAGATCAAAGATAGTGTTATAGAAATATGGGAAGAGGGGACACCTGAAGAAATAATTTAAGTATCGGAAGGGAAAATAAGGAGACACACATCATAACAACAATAAATAAGTGAATGTAACAAGTGACGTGTTGCAAGATGCAATAATTATTTTTAGAAAATATTTTTAGTATATTCAGGGTATTCTTTCCATGCCACACTTGATATAAAACATTTTCATAACTATGTTCGAGGATATTTTAGACATGTTTGTTTGGGTTATGATAAACCCTATAAAATATTTGGAATGGGTAAGGTTTTTATAAAAAAATAGAATGAAAACCAATGGCTATTAAAGGAGGCAAGACATGTTCTAGATATGAAGAAAAATATAATTTCAATGGGGCATTTTGGAGGTGAAGGTTGTGTAACTACTTTTACAAACAAAGGAGCCTTGGTAATAGCAAAAGGAGAAAAGGTCAGTTAATTGTATTTATGCAATGGTATTTATAATTCTATAAATGATTTAAAATTCACATGAGTAGATACAACATTCTGGCATCATAGGCTTGGGAACATGGGTGAGAAAGGGATGCAAATTATTCACTCAAGAAATTTGTTGCCAGGTTTGAGGCATGTTGATTTGGATTTTGTGAAAATTGTGTTTATGGAAAACATAAGAGAGTAAAATTTCTTAGAGTTGGTAAGGAAAAGAAGAGAATTAGAGTTTTTGCATACAAATACATGGGAACCTTCTAAGGTAACATATCTCAGTGGCTCTCGCTATTATGTTACTTTTTTTACAATGCAACTAGGAAAATCGGGATTTATTGTATTCATAATAAATTTGATGTATTTGATACTTTAAATAAATGGAAAGGTTTGGTTGAGAATGAGACATGAAATATTTTTAAGTGTCTTAGATCTGATAATAGAGGTGAATATTGCAGCAAAGAGTTTGATAAATAGTTTTCATAGCATGGAATTCAAAGAGAGAGGAAAATTTTAGGAATACCAAAGGAAAATGGTGTGTCAGAAAGGATGAACATGACAATCATGGAGCATGCAAGGTGCATGAGATTGCATGTCGGATTTCCCTTGCAATTTCAGGTAGATGTTGTAGATAATGTTTTTTTATTTAATAAACAAAATGCCTTCAAGTTCCTTGGATGGTGGTATTCCAGATGAGGCATGGACATGTAAACAGGTAAACTACTCATTTTTAAATACTTTTAGTTGTGAAGAATTTTTCCACAGTAATAAAGAAAGTATAACAAATCTTGAAGAAAAGTCAAAGAAATGTACCTTTATTGGATATCGTGTTAATGATTTTTTTTATCATTTATATGATTATGAAAATAAAAAAATCATTAGGAGGAAATATGTCATATTCAATGAAAAGGTATTGTATAAGGATCAATCATAGGAAAAGAAATAGGAAAAGGAAAATAAAGAAAATGCAGTGGATGACGAGATCATAAAATAATTAAAGGTGCACGAAAATCATAATGATCAACACCCACAACAACAAAACCAACCGCAACCACAACAAAAAGATGCACCTCAAACTTCTGAAATTGGTCTTAGAAGATCTACTAGGATAAGCAAATCCCATGAACGATACTCTCCTTCATTATATTATGTATTTTGATTGATTCTAGTGAATCAGAAAAATATTAAGAATAAATTTAGGTAGAAACCAAGAAGAAGTGGGAGCAAGCCATGGATGAAGAGATGGACTCCTTGATGCATAACTAGACTTGGGACTTAGTCAAGTTACTTGCGAATAAAACAACATTGTAGAATAAATGGGTTTACATGTTGAAGGAAGAAGATGGAGGTAAACAAAGGTATAATTATAAACTTGGGGTGAAGGGGTTTGCACAAAATAAAGGCATATACTTTGATGAATTTTTTCCTCTCGTTGTTAAAATGACTTCAATTAGAACTATTTAAGTATAGTGGAAAAACAATATTTTCATCTTGAGCATTTAAATGTAAAGAAAAATTTTCTCCATGGGGATTTGGAGGAAGAAATATATGTGAAACAACCACAAGGGTATGAGGTGAAATGGAAGGATAAATTAGTGTGGAAATTGAAGAAGAGATTTTATGGATTAAAACATGCTCCAAGGTAGTGGCATCTAAAATTTGACAGGTTTATTTCTTAAAAAGGTTATAGTAGATGTCACTCTAACCACTATGTTTATCTTAAAAACAAAACGATGGAAGATATATTATACTTCTATTTTATGTAGATGGCATGCTTGTCGTAGGGTATAACATGCAGGAAATAAATGTGCTCAAAGGAAAACTGGAAAATTCATTTGCAAAGAAGGATTTGGGTGCTCCAAAACAAATCCTTGTTATGAGAATAACTAGAGAGAAGAAATATCACAAATCAACATTGTCTAAGAGTGAGTACATAGAAAAGGTGTTGGAAATATTTAATATGAAAAATACTAAACCAGCGAGTACACCTTTGGCCGGTCATTTCAAACTAAGTAAGGGGATGTGTCCCAAGGCTCGGGAAGTGATGGATTATGTGTAAAGTTCCATATGCATCAAAAGTTGGAATCTTAATGTATGCAATGGTCCACAAAAGGCCTGATATTTCACTTGCAGTGGAAGTTGTAAGAAAGTATATGAAAAATCTAGGAAAAGAGCATTTAATGGCAGTGAAGTGGATTCTCAAGTATTTGAGAGGTACCACACATCAAGAATTATGCTTTGGTGGTTAAAACATTGCTTTAGAGGTATATGTTGATGCATATATAGTAGGTGATAGATATATCAAGAGGAGCACCACAGGGTATGTGTTTATTGTAGGTGGAAAACTATCAGTTGGGTTTCTAAATTGCGAAACATTATTACACTTTCAATAATGAAAGTAGAGAATGCTTTTGCTAAATAATCTAGTAAAGAAATGATTTGGTTACAAATTTTTATGGATGAGTTTTGTTATCACCAAATTGAGTCCTGTTGGGCTGCTTCAATGGTCAACTTGGAGTAATTGTTTCAAACTAGCTTTTGACTGAAGCTTAGCCTCTTCAGTCTGAGAGGGCTCTCTCACAGGGAATTTATGATATTGTTTAATGATAAATATAGATGGCTAACTCTATGAATTTTGTCTTGGTTTTGTATGTTTACGGGTTGAAAAGATGAAGGCTTGCTACCATTAGGCTATGGAGTCAGTGACAAGAATCTCAATGACAAAGGCTTTCCTTGTGGAAGCTGAGGCATGTAGATACTTAAATGAAAGTAGAATACACACATACATGGTTTACTCAATATATAAATGTTCAAAAGAAGTCAGAGCATGAGTGACATGAATTATGAGTAATGAACATTAAGATACTAAAAGCAGGACATTGAGAAAGATATCCAATAGTTTAGTGCTTGAAAGGAAGTCAGAGCATGCAAAGCAAGAATTCTGAGTAATAAAACATTAAAATATTAACATAAAGTAATAATATACATAGGAAATTGTTCATGAAATTATAAAATGAATCTCAGGTGAAGGATGAAACCAATAGCCACTCTCCATTACTGATCAAAAACATGTTTACAATAGTAGCAGTCAACTATAACATATCCCAACCCTTTCTAACTCTAAAAATCTCTACTTTATAGAGTGAGGAATCATAAAAATGATATTCCACCTTACTGCCCTCGAATTCCTACCTTAGAGACCTATTTCAAACATGATTCCATCACTTGGAAACCTCCTAGGGATATTTCTGTTTTGTAGAGTTTGAATACAAAAAGGACTCTTCTTTCATTAATAGTTCAACAAATCAATTTAATAACCCTTATCAATTGCAACCAACTAATTTTCTGAGTGTAATAGAGTGCTTATGTGTCATTATGCCACGTGGATGCTGAGTTGGACCTCCTCCAAGTCGAATTTTTACAATTTTCTCATAATTCTGGTTAGTGAAAATTCTGAAAATAGGCTTCAAAGATGAGTGTATAATTTCCAAATCCTAATGTTTTTGCAGAAACTGAGAGAGGTTTTTTTAGATGGACCTGTGCTTAAGACAAACGTATTTTATATTTCCAAAATACTTTTCCATTTTCTCATAAACCTTAAAAAACAACTCGCTACAAAAACAGGGCAGTTTCGTAGCGTGCTCTCGTAGCATCCAAAAATAACTTTTGCACTCAAAATTTCTTCTCTTTGGCTATTCCATGGTGTCCATCATGACTTGAAACCTCATCAATACAATTTCCTCTCCTTGAAAGTCACAAAAAGTGGTATTATGGGAAAAAATACAGCTACAGGTGTTTTCGTAGCATTTTCCTGGCTTTAAGCCTAGGGAACGCTACGAAACTGTGGAAAACTGCGCAATTTCTAGATTTTGACTTAGCCTCAAAAGAGTAACCTCCAGCTGTAGAAAATTGGTCTTCAACATGCCATTAACATATTAAAATGTAATCAAACTCAATTTAATATCCTTGAGGTGTTTCCTCTTCAAAAAACATCCTTTTCACCTTTAGCAAGTTTATTCATTACTAAAATGACTTTTTTTTTCTTCTGAAAACATAGGGTTCAGAGATGAGTTCTTTTATCCCTATCCTTGATAGATATTGCAAAACTGAAGGCATTTTTTGTAGGTTAGTATGTATTGAAGAAACACCTCTCTCGGTTTTTTGAAACACATCTCCAACTGTCCAGAATCTGCGTTCTAAAAACATGTATAAAACAGGAAAATTCTGCATTCTGAAAATAGGGTTGAAATACATCCCTGTATCTCCCAATTTGTAGTGCCTTTGAGAAAAATTAAAGAATTCATTTTTATTTTATATGTTCTTGAAAATAACCTCTCTCAATGTCTTAAAATACTTCTTTGTTTTCCCAGAAACCACCCTTGAAGTTGACTGCTCAAAGTCAGAAAAAGGAGAAATGCTTCATATTCACTACGAAACTATAAATAGTCTCGCAGCGTTTTCTGCCTATTTTACACTGAATTCGCTACGAAAGTAGGGATTATTGGCTAAAATTACCTTTTTGGAGTTGTAATCTTGGGAAATAATATATTTCAGCAAATGATGACTGATGGAACATGATGTGACCTATATGGAGATGGTTTTGAGATGAAATGAGGGTGGTATTGAAACTTAGGATAGGTTAAATATGAAAAAATGAAATTTCCTATGCCAATTTGAAAACGTTTTAAGGAAACCTTGTTGGCTCCCTGTGATTTGCAATATTGGTAAGAACACACACTGCAGGGGCCATATTAGAACCACTTTGGAGTCTCAGGACCTAGCATTCCTAGGCTCAGAGAGGGATCTCTCTATTTGTGTGTTTATAGATGATATATATTTAAGCTTTATGTTTTTAAGATCTTAGGCTAGTTATGAAGTTCAAATGACTTGTTTGTTTTGGTTGATTGTGTAGTTAATTGACAGATCAAGGGTGTGACTAATTGAGGGAAAGTTTCAGCTCAATAAAATGGAGTATGAGAGGCATTAATCCATTGGGCTATGGAGTCATAAAAGGATTTAATTGTTCAGTAAAACTGCAAGGGTTTTCATAGGGAAAGCTAACTATATTAAGTGGATCTCTTAGATTTAGATGGCATATGAAAACAATAATTTGTGAAGGAAGTAAAACTATAGTTAGTTAAGAATATTCTAGCTCTACTTTAACAAGAAAAGCCTTTTAGGTAACTATTTGAGGAAAACCAAAGGACAAGGCATACCATAGACTTATTTGGCCACTCTTTAGTAAGAAAAACTTTCAAGACAACAATCCAGTAATCCTAAGACTACTTTCAGACACAGAAAACATTTAAGATAACAATGAGTGCAACTAAAGAGAAAGTTAAACCTACCTTCTTTAATCAAAAACTCTAAGACCATTAAAGCAACACTTTGAGGCTGACCAGAGGACAGGGAATACCATATACTTCCCTGGTTTAGACTCTACTAAGTAAACTTCAAAGAAAGATTTAAAAAAAATATATTTCAAGCTACACCAAAGGATAGGGCATACCATAGACTTCTTTGGCTTGACTCTATTGAACTATTTCTAAGACAAAAAGCTAGTTGGAACTAGAGAGCAATTAAGAGTTCTATGATCTAATCTTGTAGAGGAAAACATTAAGATAAAGAAGGCAGACAAAATTAGGGTGCCAAGACAACATATTCTAATCTAAAACTTATGTTCTTTTATCAGAGAATTAATGGAAAAAATGGAAAACAAAAGGAAAAAAATAACAAAGAAGGAAAACTTCACCATTAACATAACTCATGAATCCTATGAACATGCTTGTATTATTGATATCCAAACCAGTTACATACTCCAGTACAATAGATTTCTGCAGCTCAAAGCTTTCTCAAATCCATCCTAACAATCTTAAGCTAGATTAGCAACTTCTTAATCCTCAAACTCAACTAGGCAACCAACACTAAAAATGAATGGTACATGTAGTATTTATCTGAAAAATGAGGAGGTGATCTAAGCTAGGGTTTCATATGTTACTTATTGCATATTGAATGACTTTTTTACCTTTGAGACCATGCAAGGCCCAAGGAAAAATATCTAGGACTGACTCACTGCAATAATAACTACTAACACAACAGTTTGAGCTAATTCTGGGATAATTTTTACTTTTAGGATTTTTCAATAACTTTTACAATAATTGCTGGTAGTTGGAAAATATCTCTGACTGCTTTGTACTAACTATTTGATATTTTGAAAGAAATAAGGCTGTAGGTGGCAAAAATATACTTTGAAGAAGTAATTGTTGTGGACTTGATCATTCGAATCTATTTCTGGGTAAATCTGCTTCTTTTTTATCATTTAAAACTATGTTTAAGGATTTTAAACCTTGATTCATCCTTTCACTATCTACTTTACTGTATTTTTGTTTATCCTGCCTTTATCTTTTTTTTTTAGGACTTAATAATTTTGATTAACCTTTCCAACCTTTAATCCTTTAATCTTTATCTATCTGTCTTTATCACCTTTAATATCTGCTTTATTGGCTAACCCTCATGATTCGTCTTTGAACTGTGATTATCCTTCTAACCTTTAATGCTTTGCCACAGTCCTTTGACCATCCTATTTCTTTAGTGTGTCTTTGTATGTATGTGTTTTTGATGCAAGGGTGCATCCTTCTGATGATGGAGGGCTTAAATAACACCCATGATCATGATTCAAAGGGTTTTAAACTTTGATTTTATGCCTTTGGTTCTTATTAATGGAAAAAATCCTATGAATCTTCACCCAGAGCACTCATTCAATCGAGTTTGGACCTTCGGAATGCATTTTATGCATTCTTGCCATTAAACCTGCACACAAAAAAAACAATTTAGCTTGAAAAATCCTGCAGGGAGGCTATTCTGCGTTTACAGGGGGTTTTTGGGCTTTTGCAGGGTGGAGAATGGTGTTTTGGGCCTTGGTTTTTAAATCTTGGCGCGGAGGGAAAAGAGGTTTTCGAAAATCGGGAGGCAGTTTTCGCATGGTTGGAGAAGTTATAATGGTATTTAGGGTGAGAGTGCAATACCATACAACGTGCGTCGTGTGGCAAGAGGAAAGCGCCCATATCGTGCCGTCAGAGAATATTTAACCCGGACACAATTAGATTTGTGATACACGTGATCAACCGTTGGATCTCAAGGAAAGAGATCGACGGTGGTCGCAAGCCTTGGGAGCAGCAGGTAAGTACAAAGGTGGAGCCCGGGGACAGGTGGCGAAGTATAAATGGATGCAGGGTTTTAGTGGAAAGAGGGACCCAGGTGTTCAATAATATCAAGCAAATGCACCCAATTATAAGGTAAAGAGCAAGGTTTATGATGGGTCTCAAATAATGTGCGGGGTTAGGGTCATGTGGCCTGTGGCGTTAAATTAAAAGGAGCTCGGGTTAAAACATAGAATCGGGTTAATATATTAAAAAAAAAGCCTTTTAACATAAAACAAAAGGACCCGAAATGTTTAATTTTAGACTGAAAAAAATGTAAAAAATATTTTTTGCATTATTTTAGTGCATATAAGGGAAAATGATGAAGGGAGGGTTTTATGAAGGGTTTTGAAAGGGGAAAATGAGTAAATGAGAGTTTGGGTAAGGAGGGTGTTAGGTCCCTATATTACTAGTATAGTCCCTTATTGTTATTAGTGTAACCCCCCTTATATTTATTATTGTACCCTTGTAACCCCCATTTTGTTATTATTGTGCCCTCAAATTATTATTGTTAGGTCGGCTAGGATTACATTATGGCCACATGGACTCCTATATATAGTAAGGAGGTTTTGTAAATTGTATCATCCAAGAATTTTTCATTTATGTAATGTATTGGAGGTTTCCCCTCAAAGTGGCTTATTTCTAAGGCATTGATATCTCTTTGCTTCTATTTTTGGAGTTGGTTACACAACATTTGGTATTAGAGCTTTGGATTCTAGGGTTTCGCTGCTCCAAACAGGTCATCGTGGAATTTTCAATATAAATTTGTTTCTATGAAGTTTCAGAAGCTGAAATTTTTAGGGTGCGAAGCCGAAATCCTGCAGAACATCATCAAAAAATTTCAGAGCTTGGTTCGAAATATTTTTGGAGATATGATCTGTGGAATTTAGGTCTTTTTTCAGGCTCATAAACAGGTCATCGTGGCATTTGCGCTGTAACTTTTTTTCTAGAAAGTTTCAGAAGCTGAAATTTTTAGGGTGCGAAGATGAAATCCTAAGAAAAGTTATCAAAATATTTCAGAGCTTGGTTCACAATATTTTTGGAGATATGATCTGTGGAAGGTAGTGCTTTTTCAAGCTCCTGAATTTCATCTCAAAAAGGTGAGCATGGGAAAATCTTCATAACTCTCTCTCTGAGCATCGGATTGGAGTTCCATAAAAATTGGTCGCAAGTACATGGAATTTAGTTTCTTGGCTATCAATTTCAGAGCTGAAGGACGAAATAGTGACACGTGGAAAGTCTTACAAGTTCGCTCTACTGAACCAGTCCATAATTAGATCATTGTGGGAGATTGGACACAACTTTGTCTTGGAGAATCCAAATCAGGTCAGACCTATGGAATTCGAAAGATAATTCAGAGGGCTACGTTGGTACCGAAATTCAAATATTGAAATTCTGCAATCACAGAGATAATATAATTTCAATATCGAGCTCCTCAAAAGCAAGAAAAAGGTGTGTATTTTTTTTCCGAATTGCATAAGTCTTGTTTGAAGAATCAATTTGAATTGATTCCAAGGGAATATTGTAAAATAGATATCAGTATTGGGTTCTAAAAGATGCCCCGTAAAAATAATTCAACACCCATTAAGCCTTCAGAAGGCTCTAATATGACTCATGAAGATGAAGAATTGCAACATGATCTATCAAAATTACAAGAGAAAGTGCAACAAATTTCACTCTCGCAAAGAGCAACAAAAAATGAAATGGAAGTTTTGAAGAAAGGCATGGAAGTGAAGATGGACGGTTTGAGGAAAGGCATGGAAGCTAAGATGGATGGCGTGGAAGTTGTGGAAGCTAAGATGGATGACATGAAAGACAACATGGAAAACACAGAGAATGATGAAAACGGACATCGAAGGTTTGACGAAGTTAATCTGAGAAATGTTTCCTAATGGTGAAAAGATAGTAGAAGAACCTCATGATGAGAACAAAATAAATGTTAATCGTGATTTCATAAAAGCTAATGTTGGCAGGAAGAACCACCATATTCCAAAAATGGATATGAGGAAGTTTGACGGAAAGGATCCTGTAACATGGATACTACAGATGGAGCAATATTTTGATCTCCATAACGTGCAAAAAACACAAAAGGTATGCATTTCAACTTTACATTTAGAACAAAATACATTTGTATGGTATAGATGGCTTTGCTCCCGTAAAAAAATTGTCACTTGGTCAATTTTTACGGAGGAAATGATAACACATTATGAAAAAAGAGCAACACTTTCTTTAGCCAATTGATAAATCTCAAACAAAAGGGTTTAGTGGGGCAGCACATTAAGGAATTCCAAAAATTGAATATAAGGGTAACTAATATTCCAGAGGAACACATGATCGATCTCTTCATAGGCACTTTCAAGGATAACATCCAACATGAAGTTCGCGTTTTGGAACTGGAGTCATTGGAGAAGGCATTCAAGTTGGCAAGAAAAGTTGAATGTAAAATAATGGCGACAAGGAAGCCTACCACCCAATTCTACCCAATTCTATAAAGAAGGAAGTGTTGCTACACCTAGATTTCCACAACCTACAAGGTTGACACCACAAAAATTGGAAGAAAAAAAAGCAAAAGGGCTTTGGTACAGTTGTGATAGCAAATACACTAAAGGTCATAAGTGTGTTGAGAAGAAATTATTTTACATAGATTGTGAAGAGGAAGAATAAAATGAACAAGAAGAGGATATACACTAGGAACCAGCCCTAGAAGAGGAAGAAATAGATACGACCATATCATGTAATGCTGGTAGGAATACCTCCCCAAACTCTCACAAGATAGAAGGACATATCAAGAAGAAAAAGGTAATAGTGTTGATTGATTCAAGTAGTACCCATAATTTTATTCATTGTAAGGTAGCCAAGGAATTGAATTGTTTCCTATACCCAACACCAGAATGTCAAGTGATGGTTTTAAATGGAGGAACTATAAATTTCTCTGGAAAATGCCATAATATCAAGCTAACCATGGGGGAATATGTATTGAATAGTCCAATGCTTTCCATTCCTATGGGATGTGCTAATGTTATAATAGGAGTACAATGGTTACAATATTTGAGGACGGTAGCTTTTAATTTTCAAGAAATTTTCTTGATTTTTTTTTTGAAGGAAAGGAAATCGAATTACGGGGTATCGCAGGGAAGACAGGAAAGGTAATAAGCTCTAATGTCATAAAAAAGCTTATGAAGAAATAACAATGAGGTATAATCGCACAAGTATGCTCACTAGACGTTTCAACATCAAAATCATCTATTTATCCAGTTCTCCAAATAGTCTTGGACAATCATTCCAAGGTGTTTGATACTCCCAAAGGACTCACACCTATTCGTGATCATGATCATGCTATTCATTTGATTCCAGGAAGTGTTCCTATCTCCAAACATGAGCCTTATAGATATCCCTTTATCCAAAGTCAAAATTGAACGTATGATTATGGAAAATGTTAGAAATGGGGTATAATTCCAACCTGATAAAGTTTATCATTTCTCTACTCCTGTAGTACTGGTACACAGGAAGGATGGATCATGGTACATGTCTCCTGATTATAGGGAGCTCAATAAGCTCACCATTAAAGATAAATTTCCCATTCCTGTGATTGATGAATTACATGGAGCAATTTATTTTACCAAGTTGGATCTTCATTCACGAAATCATCAAATTAGAATGAAGACTGAAGATATTCCAAAAACAAAATTTCGGACTCATGAGGGTCATTATGAATTTTTGGTCATGCCTTTTGGCCTTAAAAATGCACCTCCTACATTTCAAGGGTTGATGAATTCCATTTTCAAACCCTTCCTTAGAAAAATTGTGCTGGTATTTTTGATGATATACTAATCTATAGCGAGTCTTGGAAGGATCATGTTGAACATGTTAGCCAGGGTGTCAAACTATTGTAGGAGAAACAATTATATGAAAAAACATCCAAATGTTTCTTTGGAGTACAAGAGGTGGAATATATGGGTCATATTGTGTCTCACGAGGGTGTTAAAGTAGACCCTAACAAAATTAAAGCCATTAAGGAATGGAAAGTCCCCACAACCATAAAGAAGTTGTGAGGATTTCTTGGGTTAACAGGGTATTATTGCAAGTTTGTTAAGAATTATGGGAGAATAGCAGCACGTCTAACAACATTATTGAAGAAAGATACATTTTCATGGACTCCTGAACTAACTAAGGCCTTTCAACGTCTTAAAGAGGCAATGCGCCTAGCACCAGTCTTAGCTACGCCAGACTTCACGAAAACCTTTATTGTGGAATGTGATGCCTCAGGAAATGGAATTGGTGCAGTTTTAATGCAAGAAGGAAGACCCATTTCTTTTGAAAGTCGTCCAATCAAAGGAAAGTATTTACAGAAACCTATTTATGAGAAGGAAATGTTAGCAATACTGCATGCACTCATCGCTAAAGAAATGGAGAACTTACCTAATGGGAAGACACTTCAAGGTAAAAATTGATCATGATGGTCTTAAACACTTGTTGGAACAAAGACTATCTTCAGAAGAGCAGCAAAAATGGGTCACAAAGATGTTGGGTTATGACTTTAAAATCATCTACAAAAAAGGGAAGCTAAATGTTGTTGCAGATGCACTCTCAAGAAAGGATGAAGAGGTGGAAGCATTGCTTTGTGCCATTTCTATTATCCAACTAGATTGGATAACCGAAGTAAGGGATGAATGGAAGAAGGAATAAGAAGTGTGGACACTCATTCAAAATTTGCAGCAAGATCCTAGTACATCTGATACATTTAGTTGGAAAAATGCAATAAATAAATAAATAAATAAATTTAACTAAAAAAAAATATTCTTACGGAATTGCACACTTCTCCTTTAGGAGGACACTGAAGTTTTTAAAAACTTACATCGAGAGTGAAGAAAATTTTTGGGATGGCCTTAAATCTAATATTCAAAATTTTGTGGTGGAATATTTGGTTTGCCAACGAAATAAAGTTAGATCAAAATTAAGACCCAGAGACTTCTACAACCTTTATCCATTCCAAGTCAACGTTGGGAGGAGATTTCAATAGTTTTTATCACGGGTTTACCTAAGTCCAAAGGAAAGAGTGTCATCATGGTGGTAGTTGAAAGACTTACCAAGTATGCACACTTTTGTGCATTATTTCATCCATTTAAAGCAAGTACAGTTTCTATTACATTTATGGACACAATTCAAAAGCTACATGGAAACCCACGGGTTATTGTGAGTGACAAAGATCCCATTTTTACTGGAAATTTTTGGACGGAGTTATTTTCTTGTTTTGGTACTCAATTAGCTCATAGCTCATCTTATCATCCTCAATCCGATGGTCAAACAGAGATAGTAAATAAATGTTTGGAAGATATCTTCGTTGTTTTGTATCTGATAAACAAACACAATGGGTCAAGTGGTTACCTCTCGCTCAATGGTGGTATAACACTTCCTTCCATACTGCAGCAGAAATGACCCCATTTATGGCACTTTATGGATATCATCCACCATCGATCACATCATCTTTAAGGGAAAATTTGAAGGTTCAAGCAGTGGAAGATCACATCGAGCATCAGCAGGAAGTTCTCCAAATCTTAAAGGATAACCTGAATTTGGCACAAAATCAAATGAAACAACAGGAAGATCAACATCACATCGAGAGAAGTTTTGATGTAGGAGATTGGGTATTTTTACGGCTACAACCATACAAAAAAATTTCCCTCAAGAAAGCTAAGAAGGATAATAAATTATCGCCAAAGTACTATGGTTCTTACAAGGTGTTGCAAAATATTGGTACTATAGCATACAAATTGGAGCTTTCTGCTTCTTCGCGAGTACATCCAATTTTCCATGTTTCATGCTTAAAGAAGGTTATAGGTGAAAATATTCCAGTTCAAACAATATTTCCAGAACTTGATGAGGAAGGAAAAATCATGTTGGAACTGAAGCGGTCACGAAGCAAGACTCGTGACTATGGAATCGATCAATTCAGTATCTCATCAAGTGGAAAAACTTGCAGATATTCTGTGGGAGGATGAAAGTTTTATACAAAAGCACCCGAGCTACTCATGCGACGTTGGAGCAACACTTTTTTGAAGGAGAGGGGCATGTTAGGTCCCTATATTACTAGTATAGTCCCTTATTGTTATTAGTGTAACCCCCTTATTGTTATTATTGTACCCTTGTAACCCCCATTTTGTTATTATTGTGCCCTCAAATTATTATTGTTAGGTCGGCTAGGATTACATGGTGGCCCGCTAGGATTACATTATGGCCACATGGACTCCTATATATATAAAGGAGGTTTTGTAAATTGTATCATCCAAGAATGGTTCATTTATGTAATGTATTGGAGGTTTCCCCCTCGAAGTGGCTTATTTCTAAGGCGTTGATATCTATTTTCTTCTATTTTTGGAACTGGTTACACAACAGAAGGAGGGTGAATATGGGAGAAATAATCTCAAAATAAGTCTTTTAAGAGCAGTAGGTTAACTTGAGAAAACAGAGATGGAATATAGTGAAAAATACTTCTTGAGGATAATGAAGGCAGTGAGATTTCTAAAGATAGCTGATAGGCAAGAAATGTTATCTTTAGCTTCTTATAGAACACATACAGTCACATAGTGAACTCTGTAGAATACAGGAGGATAACAGTGGCTCTAGCTTGGGAGGGTAGCTCCTTGAGGAGGTGTCAAGAACGTTAGAGATCAAATCTCTAGAATAAGTAGACAAGTGCCTTGATTTTCATTTTGACAGAATTACTTTCTTTAATTTGTTGTTTTTCTACTGTTCCTTTGAAGCCGTGATCTTCAAAATCTGAAAAACATGATTGCTTCAACTCAACTTCTACCTACCCATCATACTTCTAACATTTTTTCTTCATTGGAGTGCATTTGAATTTTCCAACCCTTAAACATCATTTTCTTTTGAAAACATGAAACTAACTAATTATACACTTATATCATCCGAGGGCTTAGATTAGACTGATGAGCTCCTTTATTCTCTACCTAATCTACTTATCTGTCAAGATTAAACTATTTGATAGATTTTCATTCTCTAATCTATAAATAGGAAAATGAAAACATGACAAAATCAAGATTAAGAGGTTTGATCTATCACGAGCCGTGGCATGTTGGAACAAGCTACACACAGATTTTATTTTCAAATAGTAAAACTAAAATTTTGAGGGTTGTAATTTGGAATTTATGGTGCATCCCTCTCTTCTCTTTGGTTCAATTTTTTAAATATCGGAACCGATATCTTTTCCTAATCTAATCTACTGATAAGCCAAGTTTGAACAGTTTGGAAGATATTCATTCAGTAACCTATCAACAGAAATTTAAAACTTGTTAAATCATGATTAGGCTGTATGACTGAACAAAAATTTCTCTTCCAATGTAGGGGCATTTGGACTAGCACACTTTCATAAACATTCTTTTTGGTATGGGGCGTTACATTTTCTTTCGATCTGCCCTCTTTTCTTCTTTCTTTGTTTTTTGTTTTTTTTTTTTAAATTTTGATCTTTTATTCAAACAGTGTTATCTACAGTGAATAAAGATTTAAACTTGAGACTTTTAACAATAATAACGCTTGAGCATCCTGCCATTGACAAGAACTCCAAATAATTTTGTTCCATCCATTTATTGCAGAAAAAATGCATTGTTACCTCTTGTAGAATGGATGATGTATGGGCCTTTTCATAGATTTTCAAAATTTTCATGTCTGCCCTTGTCTTCTCTTCTTGAGTCCCATTTCAACACTTTATCTCCAATGTTGAAATCATTTGCCTTGGTCCTCTTATCAAATAGTTTCTTTATGTTTTCCTGCACTTGTTGTGTTCTGTTATATAACTCTTCTCTGGTTTGCTGTAGCTGGACAGTCTAATTTATCCTTCTTTGCATGTTATTCTCTTCAGACTGTACTTCTTGGATGAGCTTCATCACTGGCACTCCTAAAATTGTTGGAAAAACTGCATCTTCTCCATAAACTAGCTGGTAGGGAGACATTCCAATTGATTTCTTATTTTTTAACCTGTTTGCCCATAGTGCATGTACTAGCTTGTTGTGCCATGATTTATTGTTTTCTTCCAGCAAATTTTTAATGATATTTACCAAAATTTTGTTTGAGGATTATTCCAACCCATTACCTTGAGGGTAATTAGTTGTAGAATGGCCCAATGCAATCTAATATTTGTGGCAAAATTCCACCATTTTCTTGGAATAAAGGTAGCAGCATTGTCAGTGATAATATTTCTAGGACAACCAAATCTAGACAAAATGTGGTTTTCAAGGAATTTGATGATAACTTAGTCTGTGGCAGTTATACAAGGGATGGTCTCTATCCATTTGGTAAAGTAGTAAGTTGTAGTGAGGGTCCACTTGTGTTAGGCAGAGGAGGCAAGGTGTATTTCTCCAATAAAATCAAGGCCCCATTGTTGAAAGGGAGATTCAACAGAGATTGGATGCAAAGGTAATTCCAACAATTTTCTCTTGCCTTCAAAGATGTGGCATTTATGGCAGGCAATTACCATTTTATGGATGTCTTGAAAGAGGGTGGGCCAATAGTAACCGGCTCTAAGGATTTTGTTAATAGTAGTTTTCCAATAGAGGTGGCCTCCACATTCTCCTTCATGGAACTCATGCTTGATCTTATCTACATCATTCTCAGGCAAACATTTAAGCAATACACCACTAGCATTTTTACAATATAAAAATTTATCTAAAATGCAGTAGTTTACAACCCTCAATTTTAAGAATCTTGCCTTTGTTTTGGACAAACCAGGAGGAACATTTAGATTTAGAAGCACATACAAAATATCAGTATACCAAGATGAATTCAGAAATTATTCTTCAATGGGTGGAGTTTCCAACTCCTCATGTTCATCTAATGCATTAATCATGTTCATGTCAAGTGCTTGAAAATTTGTTTCAGCCATGATTTTTTCCAGTCCTTGTCCTTTGATGAGTTTAGTGGGCTTGATTTCTAGATCATATTATAATATGACAGAAATCCACTTACCTCTTTTTCCATCAGGGTCTTGAGTGAGTATGTCTTTTACCACTGAATTAGGCACAAATGCAATTATGTGTGAGTGTATAATGTAAACTCTAAAATATTTTAAGGCCTTTATTAAGGCAAAACCCTGTTTTTCCAAGATGTTGTATTTTAGAGGTGCATCTCTTAATGCCTTGCTAAAAAATGCTATGGGATGCTTTTGTCCTTTTATTTTTTTCTGTAGTAGGACAACAACTACTGTATGTTCTGATGCGAAGGAGAATATGAAGAAATCTTTGGTGAAATTAGGGCTAATCAAAACTAGTGTTTGGGTAAGTGCTTGTTTTACCAGTTCAAAGGATTGCATTGCTTCTATGGTTGATTTAACTCCTATTTCTCTTTTCATCATGTTTCTAATGTTTCTTAGGAGTTCTGCAAGGTTGGGTATGAACCTTCTTGATGATTTTATAAAGATTTCAGTTCTTTGATGTTTCTAGGATGATTGATTTGCAATATTCCTTCAAGCCTTTTTGGGTCAATATTGATCCCTTCTTCAGATATGATATGGCCTAGAAGCTTTCCTTCTTGAATACCAAACAAATTTTTCTTGGGGTTCAGAGACAAACCATACTTTCTACACTTTTCAAATACCTTTCTTAAGTGAGCTAGGTGTTCTTCATCAGTTTTTTAGTAGATTGTGATGTCATCAAGGTATATCATGATGAAGTAACCTAACTCTTCTGAGAAAGCAATATCCATGGCTCTTTGAAAAGTAGCCCCAACATTCATCAACCCAAAAGGCATTTTGATATACATGAAGGTGCCCCATGGTGTGGTGAAAATTGTCTTGTGCTAGTCATTTGGGCATACCAGCACCTGATTGTAACCTGAAAATCCATCTAGAAAGATATTCTTTTAGAACCTACTACCCTTTGTAAGATGTGATCCATTTTTGGTAAAGGGTAGTTTTCCTTTAGGGAGGCTTTGTTTAAGTTTCTAAAGTCTGTGCATAGCCTAATTTCCCCATTTTTTTCCCTCACTGATACAATATTTGAAACCCATTTTGAGTATCTAAGTGGGACTATTATTCCAGCATCATACATTTTCTTAATTTCTTTCTCAACCAGAGGTAGTTGCACAAGGTTTATTCTGCACAATTTTTGCTTAAAAGGTTTCTGGTTCTCTTTGAGATGGATCTTATGTTGGATCATCTTTGTATCATATGACTTTAAATCTTCATAACTCCAAGAAAAACATCAGTAAATTCTCTAAAAAGTTCAAGATATTTCTGTTTTACATGAGCTGGCAGTGTCTTGGACAGTTTTATCATTTTGGGTTTTTGTTCACTACCTATATTTCATTCTTCTATTTTAGCTTCAATGGGTTCCATCTTTGGCTTCCTAGCAACATCATTAAAGTCAAAAAGTTCTTCTAGGGGAGTCAGTTCCTTTGGCAAGTTATCAGTATTGGACTGTAGCACTTTAAAGTCTTCTTTTTCTAAATTAGTGTACAACTCTGTTTTATGAGTGGGTTCTTTGGTTATCAGATTTATGTAAGCTTTATCATGAGGTTCTTCTTTGTAAGATTGTTCCTCAATTGGGCAGTCTTATTCATAGTTTGAGTCTAAATTTGGCACTTCAAACTCATCTTTGGACTGCAGGAAGTATTTTATTTGTTTATCTCCTTCAAAAACTTGCCAATAATTTATGTTATCTAGGATTGTTGGTCTATATTTGACTTGTACAGTATATTGTTTGTTGTGATAAGGCTTCTTACATGTAATGGATGCAAAGGCAAGACCATTGGCAAGAATGTTTTTATTTCTAGGGACAAAGGTGAGCTCATATTCTGTGAAT
Organism: Pinus albicaulis; assembly: GCA_034641835.2. NCBI lineage: Eukaryota > Viridiplantae > Streptophyta > Pinopsida > Pinales > Pinaceae > Pinus > Pinus albicaulis. The sequence goes on from CM076570.1 coordinate 1,633,293,426, forward strand.
TTTTTTAAGAGGTCAAGGGCATCATCCCTATATGCTTTTAATCTTGGATGTTTAGCTGTGTATTCTCCCTTAATATTCCTAATTACCAGCTCAGAATCTCCATGGACAGTTATCCTCCTAGCTCATAATTTATTCAGTAATTGCAGTGCTAGGAGGAGTGATTCATACCCAGCTATGTTGTTGGTACATTCAAAATTTAGCTTGTATGAGTGGCCTTGTGCATGATTGTTCTCTGTGCTATGCACCCATATGCCTACTCCCGAACCAATTTTTCTACAAGACCCATCAAAAATCATACTCCAAAGAGGTTCAATTTCAGATATATCCTTATTTTGATCATGGTCCTCACTATGTTCTTTATAGTGGCTATAACTATGTTTGTGATTTTTTTGTTTTTTATGATCAACCCTATGTTCTTCCCCATGTTTGCTGATATATTCTATTTGGACAAACTATTTTGATTGTTCCTCCTTTTCTTCTTATTCTGCAATTGTTTTTTCATTTTCTGCTACTTATTCACTGACATTTTCATCATTGTAAAGGATAAATGAGTCAAGATTTGTATGAATGGAATAAAGAGGAGAATTATCTGGCCTTTCTTGACTGCTAACCATGTATTTCATGTGAGTTTTCCTATATAATCTTCTAGGTTGGCTGAAAACAGGTATGGTAGCATAGGTCATGTCCATTTAGAGGGTACCTTGGAGTTTGGCTTTCCATGATATCGAAAGGAGCATGCCATATTTGGGAGGAATATCAGCCACTACAATATCCATTACTAGGCTCTTAGCTGGTATTTGTGCTATATTAACACATAGATCTTTTATTAGGCCTAGACATTTAACTCTACTAGAGTCAAAAGAGTATAAATCTTTGTATGGTCTAGTTATCTCAAGGCCTAATCTTTCCATTACTACTTTTGGCATAAGGTTGTGTGAAGCTCCTGAGTATACCATTGCATTATGGAGGATTTTATCATGGATGTTTAAACTGACATAAAAAGGAGGAACACCTCCCTCTTGAAATCTTCCTTCAACTTCTGGTCCAAACAGAAGTTCAGGCTTATCATCATTTAAATTTATAGAATCAAGATTTTCTCCCATGTTTAAATCTTTCAAAACTTGAGATTTATATACATCCTAAGTAACCAATTCAGTAAGAGGAATAGAGATTTTAATCTTGGAAATTTAACTCTCTATATTGAAAGGTGTCTAAGTTTTTTGAATATTCACATCAATTCTCTCAGGCACTAACTTCACAGCAATTTCAGCTTGCTAGTTTTTATTAGAAAACTTGGTTAAAATAGTTTTATCTGGAGCACTAGTTGTGTTGCTAGTGCTACCTTGGTTACCACTGTGTTTAGGAGGACTTTGGTTTTTTTTATTTTTAATTTTTTTTATTTTTATTTATCTTTATCAGAAATTTTAGCCACTGTTTACATATTTTCTGCTTCCTGTTTAGGAATATTTTCAGAGTTCTTCCTAGCAGAATTTTCCGGGGTTTTTCTTCTAGAATTGTCTTGGTTTTTTTTATTCCTGAATTCATACTCTCTATGTACTTCCATGATGGAATTTTTGAAGTCTTGTCTGTAGTATTCAGCTTCTAGATTTTGTTCCTCACTCGGTGTAAATATGTCTTGTTCTTCCTCAGTGAGGAAAACAGTGTCCTCATGGTTTTCTCATACCAAATTGATTTGACTATGTTTTGGTTCCTCAATTTCTCCTTCATCCTTTGTTAGTATGAATCTTTTGTCGAAGTGTACGAAAAAAGACCACTTTAGCTACGCATAACTAATAGCCCTAACATCAAATATGGCTACCAATATCTTCAGATCTGTAGTTAGTTGATCAAGACAAGAGCTGCAAAAACCAGATCTATGCATAGAAAGACATTAAGCAGTAAAAAAGAAGGGTTTTCTCCATATATCCAATAGACAAGACAAGAACAATTTTTGAAAGAATTTTTGTATTAAGGGCACTTGGGAGGAAAACAAGAAGATGTTTCCAATTCTCCTCAATGGGATGGGTTCTTGGAAGTCCTCAGCACTTCAGATCTAGCATTTCTCTCTCCTGTTGGTGTAGAAAACCCAGACAAAGATAGAACTCAAAGGGAGCTCACATAGCAAATAATGGAAAATATGAAAATGATAATGGCTCAAAGTCAGACCAAGAGTTTAGATCCAGAGTGATCTAATAGGCAACAAAAGGTGAAGAATGGTAGGAAAAACCCTCCTATTTATAACAAAATATTGGGTCATTCTAGATCTTGGTGCCTGATTAAAATAACATTAACCAAATCTAGATCCATCTTCTATGGAATATTTTATTATATTTGTTGGAGGGAAAAGGTATTTGACTTGGGTCAAATCCCTTTATTTGTAAGTAATAAATAAATAAATGATTTATTTATCATTTTAAGGAAGTGGTTGGATGATAATCAAATAAATAATGATTTATTTAATTATTTATGGGTGATTTAGTCATATTTAACAATGAATATTATTTAAATAAAGTTTAAATAATTATTCCTAGAAAATAATAAGATAAATAAAGATTTATCTAATTAATTTCTTTGTTTTGGGTTAAACATGACCAGGAAAATCAAACAAATATAGGTTTGTTTAATATTTCCTTTTGAGGTTTCCTGTTTAGACCATAAACAACCTAATAAATGTGTTTTATTAAGTTATTTTACATAGTGAAAGCAATTTTACTTAGGGTAAAATTGGTCTTACATGGTGTACTTGGGTCCATCTAATGATAATAGGTTAGATGACCAAAAAATGGTGTAACAGATTGCCCCCCAGTGTGCGAGTGTTAGGAGCAAATCGTATGACCGAAGTACATTGTAAGAACTCAATCACCAGACATCAAAAGGGAAGTCAGAGAGAGAGATGTAAGGTAGACTAATGTGCTGAAGAGATAGACCCTGAGGAGACAAGACTTACAGGTGAAACAAGTCTCTGTTTATGAGAGGGTACCTGTGCTAAAGGCGGCGGGGGAGGCATACCTATGCCCGTTGAGACAAAGTACAAAAGAATAGTGTGTCCAGTAAACAAAGGACCGAACCGTAAAGTACAACCGACATAAACATGAGCCAGATAGAAATACAATGAGGGATCCCGCATACATGTTGTGCCTGGGAGAACAGCCAGGAGTTATACAATAATATCTGAGTACATGAGATACAAATACAACCCAAATGCCCCGTGAAAATGGGGAAGGGCTCGCAAAATCTGATTGATACATGAAAATCAAAAAGGCGTTGCAAGCGGCTAAGGCCGACATCATCAAATATATGGAGTGGCATCAAAGGCTGTAATGAAGAGGTCATCCGGGCATGTGGGGGGCTACCTGCAGGGCCACCCCCTCATGAGGGTTGAGACATCTTACACACACCTGGGAATCACTAAGAGCTGCTACTGCATCACTGAACCATCAAGTATACGAATCTCGATCATGTTGGAAAGAGCTGGAGCTGAGAAACAATCAAGTCAAAAGGTAATGAAAGCCCTTTGCCTGATCCGAGGCACCGAATAAGAGTGGAAGCTGGAACCAAGGTACACCGCCCTCTAGACCGGTCTTCTGGAATGAATGAGCTGATTTCGACAGAAGTAGGTCCGCCATAGGTGAGGCAATGAGAGATCCTCAACTAAAGCGCGAGAGAAAAGAGTCGAGCGACTGACAGACTAATACCAATGATGATGATGAAATGGAGGGGAATGAGTAGCGAATGGACGACTTCCCTTGTTAGAGCATAAAGGGCATGAATGACATGGTAGCGACTGACACAATATCATGAGGGATAGGGGACAGGGGGACTGAAGGCCATAATGTGCGACACAAGAGAAGGATCAAGCAATGAAGGATGGAGGACTATAGCGCGGTACAAAGGGACTCGGGATAGAATCCATGAATGCGATGATGACTCAACTTGGATGCTCTAAACAAGGGCGACTCGATGGTGCTGCCACACAGAAAAGAGCCCATGGGGGACCCGAAAACATGAGTACAAGATGATATCTCAGGACGAAAATCGACACAAACAAAGACAAGTAGGGAGGCAAAGTGGTGCCCTAAAAACAAGTGTTGGAAGTGAGGAAATTCAATTTTGGGGGGAGGTGAAGTGACCCATCATGGAAAAAATGTGTCCTGGTGAAGTATCAAATTAGAAAAAACTAACAGATACTCATTTGAGGGCTCGGTGAGAGCTTTCCAACGGTTCTGTCAAACGGAGCTACGGTATGGTCGCAGCAGGTGAAAGAAGAAACAAGGGTTCTATTTTAATAAGGTAGTTTTCCCTCCAAATCCACTCATTGGCTAGTGTTGATGTTGTGGAGGTAGAGAGGAGAGAAGGCCCTAAATCTTGCGGCAGGCGTAGCGGACAAATCGACCGTTGGAATTGAGATCCGTCAGTTGCAGGTAAGAGGCCTAACCTTACTCTTTCATTTTGATGGATTGAAAGTTCAGATTAGGGCCCAGAATCTTAGGAACAAACCCCCTTGCATCTTTTCAGTCGGGTCGCACTTTTTGGGCCAAAATCTGTGACCTGGGACGCAGGTTTTGAGCAAAAAGGTGCGACCTGTCCCAGGATTTGGCAGAAAAGTGCGACCTGGAAGATGAGGGGGTTTTAGTGCTGTTTGATGGCTGAGAGTTGAGTTTTTGTGTTTGGTTACAGTATTCCCTATCTGTAGGCTAACAAAGATGATGTTTTTGTGCAGATATAGAAGATATATGAGTGAATTGGAGAGAGAGAGACCTGGGTACATTACGGGCAGAGATCCAGGCAGATCAGGGTGTCCGTCGTGTGTTGGCCAGGTTTGGGGTTCTGAAGTTTTTGGAGAACCCTTTGATGAGAGCTGGAGAGCCCTTGTTGGCCCGGATTATCAGTTATTGGGATGCAGAGCATGAGGTCTTTGTAGTGCAGGGGCACAGGATCAAACTGACAGTCCAGGATGTGTATTTTCTGACAGGTCTCCCACCACTTGGGATGGTGGGAAATACATAGCCAGTGTTACCGCGGGGGCGGAACATCATGGAGTTTGTGGAGCGGCATTGTCGACCGGGTCTCCAAGTCAAAGGGACACGGATACCGATCGGGGACCTAGAGAGATTGGAGACCCGGGCAGTGGCCGCAGCGGTGCTGCGGATCCTGGGCAACCAGGCGTTCCATCACATCACTGGGGGGAAGATGCTGATCGTAGAGAGTGTGTTGAGTGGGACCTACTATGGGTGGGCCCAAATGATGTTGGTGTCGTTAAAACGACAGCTGTCGCTTTGCAAGCAGCAAGTGAACCACGATTGCTCGTATGGGACTTTATTTTGTTCCTTCTTTTTTGAGAAGATCCTGACCTTACGACCTCGTATACAGCTCCTAGATGGGGGCCCTAGAGAGCCCAGGATGCGCCGGTGGGGGCGGCTACTGTGCAGAGGAGGAGGAGGGGCGGTCGGACGAGTGTTTCGACCTGAGTTCTTTGCCCATTGGGATCAGATGCCATTATACATAGACGACTATCCCTATAGTGGGATGAGTTATTGTGGGGATCCGGACCTACCACTTCCGCCTGGTCGAGTATGGGGGCCCGATGGTAAGTGATAAGTAACTATTCTTGTATGGGCATGTTAAAGTTATTGAATAGTAGATATGGTACTGATTCATGTACTTTTGGTATGCAGATATAGCTCTGGTAAAACCGGCCGGATATATGGGATGCCCGGCAGCCTCTGGAGCCGCAGGGCCGAGTGGGTCGAGAGCAGCGCGCAATGAGGATACGGCTGCCCTTCTGTAGGAAATCCACCGTAGATGCGAGACATTGCTGACCGGGGTTTCAGAGCGCGGGTGGCAAGACTTAGACAACCAGTACGTGGAGGCATGCATTGGTCTTCCCTCGGAATGGCGAGGTGTCATGCGGCGCATGGCGATGGTCGGTCAAGGCATACGTGATCTACGGGCTGCAGGGGCAGAGCCATTGGCTCGGGATCCGCCAGATAGTGAGTAGGTGTGGGGCATGTGGTGCCCCCTAGTGTGTATGTAGGGGCAGGTGGTGCCCCCAGTTTTGAGTTTTTTGTAACATGCTATGGGCATGTCATATGTATCAGAGTAGATGGACTCTAAACACATGTTTTGTGACACATATTATGGATATGCATATTTTTTAATGATTATGAATGTTATTGTCTTGTATGAAATGCGTGTGATAAATGCCAATCTAGAACATGGTTTGCAATACTATCTACATAGTGATTCTGTTCTTGAGGTACATGGTTGAAAGTTATGGTTTCAAATTCACGTATCAAGAGTTTCACTCGTAAATATCATCTAAACAGCATAGGATTATGCTTACGATAGACACCATTTAGTTGCATGACAAGAAGTAGGGAATCTAAACGAACATGCAGATGGAGGATGCGATGAAAGAGGGCATCGGCTAAGAGACCATGCACTGCATCATATTCGGCCTGATTGTTGGTGGCAGTACCAATGCAGAACCCATTTGAGAGAAAAAGGGCATGCAAGGGGGTGAAAATGGCCCAACCTGCCGAGGCTAGATTCCACGAGTAACGACTTGCACCATCGGCGTAACCGATATAGGGTGGGGACGGGAGGTCCTGCGGAATAGTGTTACAAGACAACAAAGGGGGGGAGGAGGGACAATGACGGCAACGTGAGTGTACAGAAGACATCGAGCGGCAACTACGGGAGGGAGTGCGATGAGTAGGATGGCTATGACTCATATACAAACTAGAGGGTGGTATATGAGGGCTATAGGAGGTATGGTGGGGACTCGGGCTGCGGAGGTCAACAGAGATACAGGTGGAGTTATCTCGTGTATGGGTGGAAAAGAGGGGGTCAAGGGTGGAAAAGGTTCCCAAGTAGGCATCCAGACAGGAAAAGAGGGGATGAAGAGTGGAAGCGAGACCACATGACGTGGCAAAGTTACCTAAATCATCCGTAGGGGAAGAAAGGCCCGCATACAGATCATCACGGGGAATGACAGAAGAACAGGGAAACAAATGGTTAAAAGATGGGGAGCCTAGGGTGGTCACTGAAGGGGGGTCAAGCGAAACAATAGGGGAGGATTCATGGGTAATGTGCTCCAAGGGTCTCAGAGAGGATGATAGGTAAATAATGGTGGTAGTAGACTCCGTCATCTGGACATTGGGGGGGGAATGTCGATGGGAGCGGGGGGATCCTCAAGCTGACCCGAAGCATATTGCGCGAGGATGGGAGAGGCGGACTGATTTTGTTCAATCTCATACTCGCGGACTACTTCTAAAGAGGCGCGGCAATGCGTCAGGTGAGGAAAATGGTGGGAATAATGGCCATGGACACCGCACAAAACACAGGGTTTGCTGGTGCGAATAGTTTTGGGGTTCTTGGTTACGGACGAGGATGGGAGAGAGGGGTCGGGGACCATAGACTCAGGGAACGCAAGTTTAACCATGGGTTGAATGCGGGGCAATTCGGGACAAGTATGGGTGGCGTGACTAATGACATCACACAAGGCGCAGGGCTTTGCGAGCGGAGGAGGAGTTGGGTCAGTTGGGGTGACCTTGTCTTTGGATGCCCCCTTGCGAGCTTTGCCTTTCTTTCCTGGAGCTGTCACCACAGGGGTAGGGTCCTGGGGAGGTGCGGGGGGCATGGTGGCAACAAAGGAAGGGAGGGGGACCGGTTGAACCGGTGTCAAAGCGAGATAGGGTTTGGGGTGACCAGGTGGGGTAGCGGCTGGAGGGTCAAGGTACCAGACGGGTATGCCTAGGGTTAGGTTAGGGAGAGAGAGGGTGGCCATGACAGGGACCGTATAGACTCCAGGAGGGGGAGTTAGGAAAGGTATCTGACCAGCGGGATAATGACCAGGAGGGACGGCTCTGAGCTGATTGAGGCCTAGGGGAACCGACCCGGGAGGATAGAGGGGTTCAGGGATACTAGCTATAGGAGAAGGGCCAGAAGGAGGAGGTCTGGCTGGCGGAGATGAATGGCTAGGAGTGGGTTGCGGTGGGCAAGGTTGAGTCTGAGGTTGCTGACTAGCCGAAGCGGGTCGTTTAAGGGCAGCCCAAGACGATTGCATCATGCAAACATTCGATAAGCTAGGATCAGAGATATTAGGAGGGGGGAGACCAGGAAAAGTTCCAAGTAGGGAGGAATCTTTGTAGACGCCGAGGGAGACACTGGTCAAGGAATCGACAATTTGCTTATTGACTACAGAAGAGATGGTCATCTCCGGGGAGGTCTGAGACGGTGGCTCATGGTAAGTCAACTGGTCGATGGTGACTATCTTTCCATTGTGAGGAAAAGACATCTTGTGAAAAACCGTGGATGGGACATCAGACATGGCATAGGTGTAGCTTCGCCCCAATAGAATTTTGTATTCTAGACGGGTGTCGATGACTTCGACGTCAACGTAAACGGTATTGCCGGCAAGGGTGATAGGACAATTACGGAAAAGGCCAATGGGCTGCGAGGTGTGGCCATCCCATGCTCGAAGGGTGATCGTGGAAGGGGCCAACTCAGGAGATCCGAGTTGCTTCCAAACCGAAGCGGACATCACACAGGTGGATACCCCCTCATCAATTATACACCGAGAAACGTTGGCATTCCGGATTTTGACTGGGATTTGGAAGGCGACGGAAGCAGGAAGAGGAGGATGGTCTGATTGATGAGCGTCGAAAACAATCATTTGTTCATCGGCAAGATCTACAGCGCCCACGACAGATAGCAGAGCCTTCTTTTGGGAAGGGCATGACTGGAGGAGTTCTAATGTGGAAATGGCAGCAGGAGATTGTGCCAAATCATCTATTATGCTATACGCATGAGCAGCTCGACCAGGAGCAGCAGTTCGACATAATGGTCCCTTAGGAATTTTGGTATGAACCTCAACTTTGGGTTGGGGGATATGTAAGGGGCCATTGGATGTCGAAAGAGGCTCTGTAGAACCTGAAGAAGGGGACTCGGGGGCAGACTGGGCGGGAGGCTTGGGGTACTAGCGAGACCGAGTTTGAAGGTGAAGGTCGACGGTTGTGGATGGATCAGAGTTCATCATGAGGATCTGGTAATTAGAGGAACCAGAAGGGGAAGGTTGAGTGGTGACTTGTCCGTCAGGTGGTTGGGCAGCCACGAATCCTTGTTGGGGGAAAGGATCGGTAAACACAGCCGGTTGGGTAGTGGCCACATTAGGGGGAGCATGAGGGGAGGCATGTTGTCCTCGCAATGTGGCTTGAGACTCCCACATCTGCCGCATCTGTGGTAAGAGGGGACAATCGTGGGTGTAATGACCGTAAACACTGCAACATGAAAAAAGCTTATTTTTGTGAAGAGGCCTGTCCGGCTTGGGCTGAGTGCCCTGTTGCTGGTTAGCAGTGTTAGGGTCAATACCTTGAGGATTGGGTCCGTGAGTACCAGGGGCAGATTGATTTGGATTGCCTCTCTGCCTTCTTTGAGAAGAAGGGGGATTAGTCGCGCCCTGCTGTGCAAAGACTTGCCCTGGAGGGGGCTGTAGGTGCTGTTGTGGGGGTGGAGGAGGCAAGGGAGGTGGAAGCGCATATGCTGGAGGAGCTGGCGCACCAGGCTATGGATAATGATAATGGTTAGGTTGGGAAACATTGAGGTAAGCAGGAGTTTGGGCAAAAGGATGAGGCATGCGGTATCCTAGATACATGCTACCTGGAGGGGGAAAAGTGCTAGAGGTGCTGGCCCCTCCCGGAGGGAGACCATAGCCCATAGGAGGTTGAGCATACGGATGAGAAAGAGCGCCAACGATACCGTCGGCGAAATGAGATGCCCCCGGGGCGTTAGCGCCATCGGGCCTAGGGAGTTCAGGAAGGATGGTATAAACATAACCAGACTGAGCGTAGATCAGGTCATATTTCAAGGCTACTTGGAGGGTGACTTCTTCGGTTTGAGGGAAATGGGAGGTGAAATCTTTGCCAATGGGAGGTAAGAGAGTGCGAAGGAACCATTCCATATAAACCCGATCTTCAAAGGGGGGAGCTCGACATAAGCTTCGTCTTCTTTGCCATTCCTGGACATGAGTGGAAAGGAGGGTCGAAGAGGTTTGCTTGAAAGAAGTCAAAAGCTCTGTCCCAGTATCGTATCGGAGAGGGAGCTGGAAATAGGATAAAAAGGCTTGGGTAATGGTCGCAAAGGTGGTATGGGAAGAGGTGGCTTGGTCAACATACCATTTAGAAGCTTCGCCAGTAAGCGTGCATTGGAACAACCGAAGACAGATGGAATCATCGGTAATGGAATTGGAGGAACACCACATGTGGAAAGATTGGACATGGTTGGTTGGATCTTCTCCAGCAAGGCCTTCGAACTTAGGGATGTCGGAGGGGAGCTTGGTTGGCATAGTAGGCCAACCAACATCGTGGCAGATAGGGTCATTGATCAACTGATTGAAATCGTGGAGGCTGAGGCCTGCCATGTATGGGAGCAAAGGTGCAGCCGAGGTAGTTCCTGTGGTGGTTCCGCTAATAGTAGTCCCAGCATTAGGGCTGGGATTACCACTAGCGTTAGGCCCTGGACCAGATATAGTGAAGGTGATAGGGGGAGAACTAGAAGTAAAAGGAGAACCCAATGAATGAGAAGAGGAGTCGGAGTGCGGACTCGAAGGAGGACTAACTCGACGACGGCGGGAAGGAGTAGGTCGACCGACCGGAAACTGAGGGTGAAGGCCAAGAAGTCTCCGGGATGTGCGCTTTGGGGGCGCAATGGTGACAACACAAACACAACACGAGGGGAAGAAGAACGATCGACAAAGGCAGGGAGGGGAAGAATAACGATTGACAAAGACAGGGAGGTGCAGAATCAAGTGATTACAATGTTGAAACAAGGGCAAAAAGGTGCAGTGTCAATTGATTTTAAAGTCTTTGCCTGGCGGTGTAAACCAGGCTCTTCTTCACTTAGGGTGAGTGTGTGGCATGTGTTAATTTTAATTTTTAAACCCTTTTCGTTTTGAGAGAAAGAGAAAAAGTGTGCTGCATAACTGAAAATAATGCTGCAAAAAACAGTATATAATGCTGAAATAACAGAAAATTAATAGCTACTAGTGCATCGATCCAACCCAAGAAGGCGGGTCTCTCAAAACTAATCTAAAAGAGGTAAAAAAAACTAGTCAAAACGCACTAAAAAGAGGCCAATAGATCTAGGGTCGAAAGTGACAGGGATCTAAAGGAGAAAGCTGCTGAAAAGAGGTGCAGATAACAGCCAAGAGGCAGAGGCAAGGTGGCTGGAAAAAGGAGGAAATCAGCAAAAAGCAGAAGGGGCAAGGAGGAGGCCCTAAAGGTAGATCCAAACAAAACTTCAGGAGGTGATTTGAAAGGGAGGAGAGCTGATTAAAAGGGATATGAAAAGGAGGTATCAGATCTAGAAAAGGGGCAGCTGAAACTCTGAAAAAATAGACCTGAAACAGATAAAAACTCTTCCACCAAAAGTGGAGGGTACTGAAGCACTAGGGGGCTATGTTCCCACTTAGATGAGAAAAACAGATTAGAAACAGGTCGAAACGGGTTGAGATAGAGGCTGAAAAAACCTGACAGAAGCTTCAAAAAAACCCAGAAAAATTGTAGAAAAACAGCAGAAAAATTGGCAGGTCGCAGGTTCTGACCTGTTTTCTGTGCAAGTCGCAGAAAATGGGCTGAAAAGTGCGACCTGGAGGTTTAGGTCGTAGTTTATGGGCTAAAAAGTGCGACCTGAAGTTTCGGGTGTCCCGGCGGCAGATTTCCGGAAAAGTTGCTGTCTCAGTTGCAGCTGATGTCTGTCACCTGCGCAATAGGGCCAGAAACACGCGGAAGTTAGAAATTTTAATTTTTTAGGGTTTTATAGGTGAAAAACCACATGAAAAGAGGAAAAAAAAAAGCTGAAAAGAAACCCTAGGGTCTGAAGTAGCTGGATATGCAAGAATATGAAAAACGACAGCGGTCGTAATTGAAAACCCGTGTGGAGTCGCCAATTGTTAGTATGAATCTTTTGTCGAAGTGTACGAAAAAAGACCACTTTAGCTACGCATAACTAATAGCCCTAACATCAAATATGGTTGCCAATATCTTCAGATCTGTAGTTAGTTGATCAAGACAAGAGCTGCAAAAAACCAGATCTATGCATAGAAAGACATTAAGCAGTAAAAAGAAGGGTTTGCTCCATATATCCAATAGACAAGACAAGAACAATTTTTGAAAGAATTTTTGTATTAAGGGCACATGGGAGGAAAACAAGAAGATGTTTCCAATTCTCCTCAATGGGATGGGTTCTTGGAAGTCCTCAGCACTTCAGATCTAGCATTTCTCTCTCCTGTTGGTGTAGAAAACCCAGACAAATATAGAACTCAAAGGGAGCTCACACAGCAAATAATGGAGGATATGACAATGATAATGGCTCAAAGTCAGACCAAGAGTTTAGATCCAGAATGATATAATAGGCAACAAAAAGTGAGGAATGGTAGGGAAAACCCTCCTATTTATAACAAAATATTGGGTCATTCTAGATCTTGGTGCATGATTAAAATAACATTAGCCAAATCTAGATTCACCTTTTATGGAATATTTTATTATATTTGTTGGAGGGAAAAGGTATTTGACTTGGGTCAAATCCCTTTATTTGTAAGTAATAAATAAATAAATGATTTATTTATCATTTTAAGGAAGTGGTTTAATGATAATCAAATAAATAATGATTTATTTAATTACTTATGGGTGATTTAGTCATATTTAACAAGGAATATTATTTAAATAAGGTTTAAATAATTATTCCTAGAAAATAATAAGATAAATAAAGATTTATCTAATTAATTTCTTTGTTTTGGGTTAAACATGACCAGGAAAATCAAACAAATATAGGTTTGTTTAATATTTCCTTTTGGGGTTTTCTGTTTAGACCATAAACAACCTAATAAATGTGTTTTATTAAGTTATTTTACATAGTGAAGGCAATTTTACTTAGGGTAAAATTGGTCTTACATGGTGTACTTGGGTCCATCTAATGATAGTAGGTTAGATGACCAAAAAATGGTGTAACATCCTCATTAACATAATTTTCTTGAAAGGGAGGTCTGATTTTTTAATCGGGTTCTCTTTTCTCCCTTTGTCTTATTTGAGGGGGATTCCTCCTAAATTTTTGGTTTTGGTTCTAGTTTCTATTTTGAGGAGCTGTTTGGTTATCTCTAGGGTGTGATCTCTCTTTTATGCTTACTTTTTCAACCATTATTTCCATGGTTCTAACCAGGTGATCAATTTTATAATCATATGTAGAGGATGCAACCTCTTCTTTATATGTGACTCTTTTCTCATTTTTCATTCTAGCTCTTTTGGCAATTAGAATGGCTTCTACACTTACTGCACCTCTCTGCATATCTTCTAATGTAAGAGGTTCTCTTTCTCTTAGTTGGTAAGCCATCTTTGGAACAAATCCATCTGGGAATTTCATCAAAGCTAGGCCTTGTGGAGGTTTTATGTGAGGAGGTAGGGCATTGTATACACTATTGAATCTAGTGCAGTAGTCTTGAACACCTTCTCCTATGTTTCTCTTAATTTTTTCGTATTTTGATAAGATTTGGAGAGGGTTTTTCTTGTCTTCCCATTTTTTTAAGAATAATTGATGAAAAGCGGGGAGGTCATGTATACTATTAGGGGTTAAGCCTTTGAACCATTTTCTTGCTTCTCACCCTAAACTTTGAGCAAACAATCTTAATTTAACATTTTCATCATCTATCTCTTGTCTGTAAAAATAGTCATTCATTCTATCCACATGTAATTGAGTAGTTATAAGACTACTTGCATCATATAAGGGAATCTTGGATTGATAGTCCGCTGGTAGAACAACTAAAGTCAAAGGAATGACTGATGGAGCATACCATGTTGCCATGGTTGGGGGATGGAGAAACAATGGAGGGTTAGCAAGTGGAGGATGGACAAAAGGAGGTGGAGGGTTAAGTGGAAGAGAGTGAACAGTGTGGGATGAGGTTATTACAACAGAACTCTGCTGTAAGGTGGATGGTTCTACAACTATCTGAGTTACCCAATTCTGAGATCTAGTCCTAGACAAGCTTTGTTCTAGGGGTGAGTCAGATAGGATATTTTGCAAGTCTTTGAGGTTTTCAGGTAGGGAACTTTCTTTGTGGATAGGGCTGCTAATAGTTGAGTTTTTAGATCTAGGAGACTTCCTAAGGACGCTTTCAAGATTATCAACTATTGCAGGAGGATTTGGGTTAGGATCTGGTACAAATTCTTCTAGAAGCTAGAACTTGGACCCAAAAATCAGAAAGATTAAGAGCTTATAACAGTCTTGTATAACAAACCTATCTGAGAAAGAAATACTTAATCCACAAAGTATTCTTGACTGGGTTCTTGATTTTTAATGATGGAATGATCTTCCTAGTGGATTCTATGGAAAACTAGTGGGTTTAGCAGGCCTACTGAAAACCAATGGAGTCACCAGGTGAAGGTTTTTTACTTGTTTTGAGGCTGGTTGTTTTTCACCATCAGAAACCAGATACCATTCTTGGCTGACACTTGATTCATCTAATTGAGAATGAGGTTTTCTGAGTTTTGAGTTTATTAGACTGTTTATTACTTATTTTCCCTAGTATGGTCACCACTATGTTGGTTCCTTGCGATTTTCAAGATTGGCAAGAACAAATATTGCAGGGGCCACATCAGAACCACTTTTGAGTCTTAGGACCTAGCCTTCCTGGGCTTAGAGAGGGATCTCTCTATTTGTGTGTTTATAGATGATATATATTTAGGCTTTATGTTTTTAAGATCTTAGGCTAGTTATGAAGTTCAAATGACTTGTTTGTTTTGGTTGATTGAGTAGTTAATTGGAAAATCAAGGGTGTGACTAATTGAGGGAAAGTTTCAGATGAATAAAATGTACTATGAGAGGCATTAATCCATTGGGCTATGGAGTCATAAACGGATTTATTTGTTCATAAACTCTGCAATGGTTTTCATAGGGCAAGCTAACTATATTAAGTGGATCTCTTATATTTAGATGGCATATTAAAACACTAAGTTGTGAAGGCAGCAGAACTATAGTCAGTTAAGAATATTATAGCTCTACTTTAGCAAGAAAAGCCTTTTAGGTAATTTTTTGAGACAAACCAAAGGACAGGGCATACCATAGACTTCTTTGGCCAGAATTTAATAAGAAAACCTTTCAAGACAACAATTCAATAATCTTAAGACTACTTTCAGACACAAAAAACATTTAAGATACAATGAGTGCAACTAAAGAGAAATTTAAGCCTATCTTATTTAATCAGACACTCTAATACCTTTAAAGCAACACTTTGAGGCAAAACAGAGGATAGGGCATACCATAGTCATCTCTAGTTTAGACTCTACTAAGTAAACTTCAAAGAAATGTCTTAAAAAACAATATTTCAAGCTACACAAAAGGACATGGCATAACATAGACTTCTTTTGCCTGAATCTATTGAAATATTTCTAAGACAACAAGCTAGATGGAACCAGAGAGAAATAAGAGTTCTTTGATTTGATCTTGTAGAAGAAAAAATTAAGATAAAGAAGGCAGACAAAATTAGGGTTCCAAGACAACATATCCTAATCTAAAACTTCTGTTATTTTATTAGAGAATTAATGGACATGTTATTGCCTAAATCTACCTCAGGCTGAAGGAAGGCAGAGTTTAGGGTAACATCAAACCATGCTCAGTTTGGTAGCTAGCCCTACCAGATCAGGAGAGGGCTCTCTCCGGGTCAATCTCAGCAAAAATAATCAATGGGGCTTGAGATGACTTGAAATAAAGGCTGATTTTAGGCTAGGTATATAAGTAAAGGAGTTTTATTTTGATTTTGGGGGTTTTTTTTTGGAATCAAAGGGAAAGGAAGTTTTGGGTCCGGGGATGAGGCTTAGTTTTTGCAGAGTTCTGAATGGGGCAAGGAAGGCAATTGTTTTGATGCTTTGGATTGAATGAATGGATAGTTTAGACCGGTGAGGAGCTGAAGAGGGCAAGAGGCTTTCAATAATCCTCTTCAAACAGATGAAAACATGGAAAATTAAAAGAAACTCAAGGCAGAGCAAAACAATCTAATGAATTCCACCTTTATCACTCATTTGTTTAATTTAAGAAGAAAATAGGAAGGGAAATGGTACACATCAAACATTAGTAAAATTACAATCACTGAGAGAAACACACCATAAAAAAATAGAGCCACATGGATCCCAAAGAGTGCTGAAAACCCTGGTCTATTCCTTTGCCAAAATTGCAGAGATGAAATGTACAATGAAATGCCAAGCAATCCCCAGTGTCCAACCTCTGAAAATGACTGAGAAAATACAAGATATAGACAAGCCTAACTCATCCCATGCCTCTAGGGGTCGAGCTAACTATTTTAGGAGCTATTTCAACAAGATCTAAACTAAGAACTGGAAAATAGGCAATGCAACAGCTTGCCTCTATAAGATAGGAAACTGATTCATTAAGTTACATTTCACTTTTTGGTGAATGAATCTACTTGCATGAGTAAAAATGTGCCAAAATTACATCAAAGTTATTAAATTACATCAAGTTACATCAAGAGTTTCACATTTGGAGATAAAAAAGTCAAACTGGCCAAAACTAGGAGAAAATCTAAACTGCTAAATGAAAATTAGGCCAAATTTCCCAATGCGCCGCGCCTGAAATCTCTATGCGTAACGCCACTTTGAGGCTGATTTTGAGGGCCTTCCCGGAGTCAAAATTGAGTTCAGAATAGCTCATTGGAAAGCTCTTCCTATCTAATTTCCAATACAAGTGGAATTTCTGAATTTGGTTGCCAGTTTCCCTTCCAAAAATCCAATATCCCAACACTGCTTCCTGTGTGTCCAAAAAGTGGCAGAAAGGCCATTTTTAGGGTGTTTTTGACCCTTCAGGCAACCCAAAGCTTGTCAAAATCCTTAGGTAATGGGTATAATGCATACATTTTCATGAAAAATCCATAAATGCAAATTTTTCTTCAATAAGAGTTGCCAATTATAAGCGCGCGCCAAGTGGCACTACGCGTCGGGCAAGAAAATCTGTGTTAAGGCCAAAAAATTCAAAATTGACAAAATGTTTCCCAAATTGGCTGAATGTCCACCATCAAGCGCTATGCTAAGCAAAGTAATATTTGGCCAAAATTTGAATTTTTTCATACTTTTTACGTCGCCTTAATGCCTTCTTGGTGCATGCAATTCAGTTGTAGAGTCACTGTCTTGGTCATAAGAAGTATCCGTCTCCATGATTTCCAAAGTCTAGGTTGTTTTGGATGAATATGAAAAGTTTGGTTTCTTTGGTTTTGTTTCCAAATATGTGATAAAAAGTGAAGGAATATGGAGGGATAGAGTAGTGGAAATGATGGACTATTGCCAAGTGAAATTTGTCAATTGAAGATTTTTGGGGCAGTCACTTGGTTTCTTGGGATAGGGAATGAGTGAACTTAGGGATATGAGGGGTAGGGAAATGTGCTGATGGGACTAGAAAAATAGTGAGGAAACAAAAATATGTGGGAGTGATGGCATAAGAACCAAACTCTAAACCCTAAGGAAACAATTCTTGAGCAAGAAAATAGGGTTTGGATTTTCTTCACCTATGGAAACACCATAAACACTGATGGAAACTCATACATTGGCAATATGGAGATGTTAAATTAGTTGTGGAAGGAAGAATTTGAAATTTTGGAGCTTTTGGAGGAATATTTGAAGTGATTTCAGGCTTTTTAGCCCAATGCGTAGCGCCAGTTACAAAATTACACTGCAAACCACTGCCCAATGCGTAGCGCCATCTCAATGCGTAGCGCCTTTTTGTAGGAGGCTTTTGGAGGCCTTCCCGGTGTCCCAATTAGGTGCGAGATAGTGCGTTGGAAATATTATTGAGTCTAACTTCCAATCCAACTGGAAGTTTCAATTTGGAGTTCATTTTCCCTGTCAAAAATCAAATCTCCCAAGACTGGTCAAAATGTGCAAAATGAGGCTGCCTCAAGGCAGAGTGCTGTTGTAGTCAACTTTTGAAGGTCTTCCTCAACTCCAAATTGAGCTCATGATAGATCATTGGAAATATATTTGTGTCTAGTTATCATTTGACTCATCTAGCAAGTCATTTGGCCAACCAAGCTAGGAGAAATATTGATTTTCCCAAGGTCACTTCAGAGGTGCATCAATTCTCCTGAGGCAACGGTATTTTTGACATTTCTCTAAAACCATGACACCTGTGTAAAAATTGAAGGAAATTTTTCTTCCTTGGCCTAGTGTGGAAAAAAAACTCTCTTATGTTTCCCAAATTTATCTTTTATTGCTCAAAAACATCATTGGAGTAAAACCTATCCCGATGTGTGGAACAAGGGATTTGTCGAAATGAAGCGAAATGAAGGTGATAAGTGGCTTCTAAATTCTTGAGAAAATTTTGGGAAGTAGGGAGGGATGTTAGGAAGCAGGGGAAAGTGGAGTTTCATAGATTGATTGAAGGGAAGGGGTCCAAAAGGGCAAAACATAAGCCTAGCCTAGAAAATTGCCAAGTTGTAGCAAGAAACTAGGGTTTGTGCGAAAATGAGGAATTTGGGGGATTTCAGTGATGGGAAATGTTTAATAAGCTAAATTAAGGATAGGGGAAGGTGTATGAGCATCAGGATACAATTTTTGCTGATGATATGACCATCCAAGAGAAATTACCTCCAAAACCCTAGGAGAGGGAAATGAACCTTACCTAGGCACAACTGAAGCATGAACAAGGTGTAAAATGACCCATTGGAACCTGACATGATGATGAAAACCCTCTGAATGATGGTACACTCACCTGAATGGTGACATGGACTGACATTTGGACAACTTTGACAGGAGTAAAAGCAAACCCTAGACCTAATACCTAGTGACCAAATTTTACTTGAAGACTCACTGAAATGACAAAATTTGACCTTGACATCTTAAAATCACTTTGTAAGAGAAATTTTGATCACTGGAGGAAGGCTGAAAAGGTTGACACTAACATTGGCTCCAATGGGGATGGTAGCTCCTTGGAGGTGCCAATAACTACAGATCTTTGGAAAGCAGACAGTGCCTTCATCCATTGGGTAATGGAGTCAAAAAGTCAAGCTGAAATGCATGACTGAAAACTGATGACTTGATGACACAAATTGACACTCACTCAACTAAAAACTGACTCGATACTTAAACACAACCAAAAAAATTGGAAAATATGCTCAATATGAAGCTTATTCAATACAACCTACTCTAGTTGTTCCATTCATCACCTGATCAAGTGAAATGAAACAACCAATGCAACCATGTAAGCATCGTAGCTACTGTTTGAACTCTCCGCAAGTGCTTGCTTATGAACAACAAGAGAGAACTCCTGAAAGGAAACTCCCATGAAAACTTGTGAACATATCCGTTGAATACTATGGATTCTCTATCCACCTCCAAAAACACTGCATAAGGATCTTGAAGTTCATGCACACTGGCCAATGGATTACTTCTCTTCTCCTCATACCATGAATGCAAACTTTGTTTTGAGCTTTGTGATGAGATTTGTGATGAGACTCCTACTAAAAATGACAAAGAGACCGGCTGCCGGATCAAGTTTATATCAGCACACGTTTCAAGCTTACATATAGTCAATGGAGAAGGACTTTGATTGCAGACATCATCCAACACATCAGCTATTGGATCATGAAAAACTTGAAAAGACTGAAAAGACTGCTGCAACCCATTTTCTATTGGTTCCGATGAGATTACATGATTTTCTACAAGCTGCTCATTTGAAGATTTACTATGCAATTTACCCTTCAAAAACTGAAATGATTCAAAACAAAATGGTATGGAATCATCTTGTATCATTTGATCATATGTGCCAGCTTCCATGTCTTCATCTGCAACTTGAAAATCAATGGCATTCGGGGGCTGCAAATCTGGATATGGGAAGTCTTGAACAAGGTTTTTATTGCCCTCAAGATGGTCCAAATCAAGACTTGTCGACAGTTGATTTCTAATTGCATGGAATTTACCTCTGATGAATTGAAACGAGTCAAAACAAAAAGGGAAAGATCCTTCACTTAATTCAAAATTTGCTGCACTTTCCTCGTCATTTCCATAGCTGATATGCATCGGTTGATCACTGTACTCAAGCTGCTGAAAGTGAACTTCCTCCTTCCAGAAACTAGCTGTTGATTTGCCTGCAAGATTAGCTTCTGTTTGGAGAACATAATAATCATCATACTGATCAAACTGAGGCAAATCATCAGTATAAAACACATCATCAAGCATACATGTCAAATCAACAGATCTCTCTTCTCCAAGATGATCTACAAAACAATCATTATCAGATCTATGACAACTGGGATAAGAAACAAAATGTTTTGGATCAGCAACTTGTTCTTCTTCAATCATCGAGCCATGGGCTTAAACATTATACTCATTCCTTGTGGTGATATTTTGCATCATCTCTTCCACTGCACTTACCAAAATGTCAAGCTTTACCTCTAGAGATTTCAATTTCTCCGGATCTATGTTTTTCATCTCTTCTTCATTCAACTTTGCCCTTTGGATCTGCAAATGAGCCTCTACATTTATTGCACTGTTATGCATCTCTTCAAATGTTGCAAGATTCTTTTCTCTCAGCTGAAACTCCATTTCCGGATCAAAGGCACCCGAGTAGTGCAAGAGAGCAGATCCAGGAGGAGGTCTTATATCAACTGGCATCGAAAAATATACTTGGTTAAATCTGGCAGAAAACTGTTGTACTGTCTCCCCTGGCTATCTTTTCAGTTGGATATACTCTTCTATAATCAAGAAAGGGTTCTGTCTGATCACCCACCTGTTGAGGAAAACTTTGACGAACTGATGGAAATCTGAGATGCTCGCATCAGGCAGGGTTTTGAACCAACTCTTGACTTGGCCTTGAAAAGAAAGAGAAAAAAGCCTAATACTGACATCCTCTTCATCAACTTCAAAAAGTTTGAGAAAAGACTCAAAATTTAGAACATGTCTCTCAGTAGTGATATTGTCACATTCACCATCAAACCTCGACAAGTAAAGATAATAATTTGCAGGGAAAGCATGGAGCATAGGAGGTAAAATCAGAGGCTTGTATTGATCTGGAATTTTACAAGGTATAGGGGTATGTAAAAATGATGCAGAATCAGTCTTGGTCTCTTGAGGTTCATCAGTTTGAAGATGGTCATCACAAGATTCAGAAGAAAGGACTTGATCAAGCTCAAAAGCATGCAAATCTTCGGTATTCACAATATTCAAAGGGAAAGAGTCAAATGCAGGGCGAGGATCTTTTCTCAAATACAATATACTTTGCAAATCCTTCTTGATATTCTCAGGAAAAGAGAAGAAATAATTTATGACAAAGAACAAAATGTCTTGGATGAAATTCCAGCTTGAATACCTGATCTTTCCATATTGTCCTTTCATGTCTCTGCTGGTCAGGTTCATCCTCCAGTGGAGTCCTTGGATCTGATCTCGAAACTGATTTAGAGTCGCCAGGTGAATGATTTCAGCCTTCCGATGTCTGATTGTTGTCCACCATCAACAATCAGATCTGAACTTGATTACATTTTACTTAGGAAACCAGATGTTCAGTTCATAAAC
This sequence comes from Pinus albicaulis, assembly GCA_034641835.2. Taxonomy (NCBI): domain Eukaryota; kingdom Viridiplantae; phylum Streptophyta; class Pinopsida; order Pinales; family Pinaceae; genus Pinus; species Pinus albicaulis. Next base: position 1,633,314,986 of record CM076570.1, read on the forward strand.
TAGACCGGAGATTGACTGAAGCAGCATTCATCTAATTTTGTTAATGCAAAGCAAGAGCGTTTCGAAGGCTACCTGGCTAACTTCAGGCTCTCTCTGTAGTTTATAAAGCAAACAACAAAATTTTCGTCCCTAGTATGGTCGCCACTATGTTATTTCCTAAATATACCTTAGGATGAAGGAAGGCAGAGTTCAGGGTAACATCAAACCACACTCAGTCTGGTAGCTAGCCCTACCAGATCAGGAGAGGGCTCTCTCTGGGTCAATCTCAAAAACAATAATCAATGGGGCTTGAGATGACTTGAAATAAAGGCTGATTTTAGGCTAGGTATATAAGTAAATGATTTTGATTTTGATTTTGGGGGTTTTTTTTTGGAGTCAAAGGGAAAGGCATTTTTGGGTCCGGGGATGAGGCCTAGTTTTTGCAGAGTTCTGAATGGGGCAAGGAAGGAAATTGTTTTGATGCTTTGGATTGAATGAATGGATATTTTAGACTAGTGAGGAGCTGAAGAGGGTAAGAGGCTTTCAAGAATCCTCTTCAAACATATGAAAACATGGAAAATAAAACAAAACTCAAGGCAGAGCAAAGCAATCTAATGAATTCCACCTTTATCACTCATTTGTTTAATTTAAGAAGAAAATAGGAAGGGAAATGGTACACATCAAACATCAGTAAACTTAAAATCACTGAGAGAAACACACCATAAAAACATAGAGCCACATGGATCCCAAAGAGTGATGCAAACCCTGGTCTATTCCTTTGCCAAAATTGCAGAGATGAAATGTACAATGAGGTGCCAAGCAATCCCCAGTGTCCAACCTCTGAAAATGACTGAGAAAATACAAGATATAGATAAGCCTAACTCATACCATGCCTCTAGGGGTCAAGCTCACTATTTTAGGAGCTGTTTCAACAAGATCTAAACTAAGAACTGGAAAATAGGCAATGGAACAACTTTCCTCTATAAGATAGGAAACTGATTCATTCAGTTACATTTCACTTTTTGGTGAATGAATCTACTTGCATGAGTAAAAATGTGCCAAAATTACATAAAAGTTATAAAATTACATCAATTTACTTCAATAGTTTCACATTTGGAGGTAAAAAAGTCAACCTAGCCAAAACTAGGTGAAAATCTGAACTGCTGAGTGAAAATTAGGCCAAATTTCCCAATGCGCCGCGCCTGAAATCTCTATGCATAGCGCCACTTTGAGGCTAATTTTGAGGGCCTTCCCGGAGTCCAAATTGAGTGAAGGATATCTCGTTGGAAAGATATATTTGTATAATTTCCAATCCAAGTGGAATTTCTGAATTTGGTTTCCATTTTCACCTCCAAACATCCAATATCCCAACACTGCTTCCTGTGTGTCCAAAAAGTGGCAGAAAAGCCATTTTTAGGGTGTTTTTGACCCTTCAGGCAACCCAAAACTTGTCAAAATCCTTAGGTAATGGGTATTCATGCATAAATGTTCATGAAAAATCCAGAAATGCAAAGTTTTCTTCAAGAAGAGCTTCCAATTATAAGCGCACGCCAAGTGGCACTACGCGTCAGGCAGGAAAATCTGTGTTAAGGCCAAAAAATTCAAAATTGACAAAATGTTTCCCAAATTTCTTGAAATTTGGGCTGAATGTCCACCATCAAGTGCTATGCTGATCCAAGGAAGCTTCGGCCAAAATTTTAAGTTTTTCATACTTTTTACGCCGCCTTAATGCCTTCTTGGTGCATGCAATTCAGTTGTAGAGTCACTGTCTCGGTCATAAGAAGTATCCGTCTCCATGATTTCCAAAGTCTAGGTTGTTTTGGATGAATATGAAAATTTTGGTATCTTTGGTTTTTTTTCCAAATATGTGATAAAAATTGAAGGACTATGGAGGGATAGAGTAGTGGAAATGATGGACTATTGCCAAGTGAAATTTGTCAATTGAAGATTTTTGGGGCAGTCACTTGGTTTCTTGGGATAGGGAATGAGTGAACTTAGGGATATGATGGGTAGGGAAATGTGCTGATGGAACTAGAAAAATAGTGAGGAAACAAAAAGATGTGGGAGTGATGGCATAAGAACCAAACTCTAAACCCTAAGGAAACAATTCTTGAGCAAGAAAATAGGGTTTGGATTTTCTTCACCTATTGAAACACCATAAACACTGATGGAAACTCATACATTGGCAATATGGAGATGTTAAATTAGTTGTGGAAGGAAGAATTTGAAATTATGGAGCTTTTGGAGGAATATTTGAAGTGATTTTAGGCTTTTTAACCCAATGCGTAGCGCCATCTCAATGCGTAGCGCCAGTTACAAAATTACACTGCAAACCACTGCTCAATGCGTAGCGCCATCTCAATGCATAGTGCCTTTTTTCAGGAGGCTTTTAGAGGCCTTCTCGGCATCAAAATTGAGCACAGGATAGCTTTTTGGAAATCTTATTGAGTCTACTTTCCAATCCAACTAGAATTTTTCAATTTGGAGTTCATTTGCCCTGTCAAAAATCAAATCTCCCAAGACTGGTCAAAATGTGAAAAATGAGGTTGCCTCAAGGCAAAGTGCTGTTGTAGTCAACATTCGAAGGTCTTCCTCAACTAAAAATTGAGCGCATGATAGCTCATTGGAAAGATATTTGTGTCTAGTTATCATTTGACTCATCCAGCAAGTCATTTGGCCAACCAAGCTAGGATAAATCTTGATTTTCCCAAGGTCACTTCAGAGGTGCATCAATTGTCCTGAGGCAACATTATTTTTGACATTTCTCTAAGAAAATGACACCTGTGTAAAAAGTGAAGGAGTTTTTTCTTCCTTGGCCTATTTTGGAAAAACACCTCTCTGAGTTTTCCCAAATTCATCTTTTATTGCTCAGAAACATCATTGGAGTAAAACCTATCCCGATGTGTGGAACAAGGGATTTGTCGAAATGAAGTGAAATGAATGGGATAAGTGGCTTCTAAATTCTTGAGAAAATTTTGGGAAGTAGGGATGGATGTTAGGAAGCAGGGAAAAGTGGAATTTCAGAGATTGAGCGAAGGGAAGGGGTCCAAAAGGGCAAAACACAGGCCTAGCCTAGAAAATTTCCAAGTTGTAGCAAGAAACTAGGGTTTGTGCGAAAATGAGGAATTTGGGGGATCTCAGTGATGGGAAATGTTTAATAAGGTAAATTAAGGATAGGGGAAGGTGTATGATCATCAAGATACAACTTTTGCTAATGATTTGACCATCCAAGAGAAATTACCTCCAAAACCCTAAGAGAGGGAAATAAACCTTACCTAGGCACAACTGAAGCATGAACAAGGTGTAAAATGACCCATTGGAACCTGACATGATGATGAAAACCCTCTGAATGATGGTACACTCCGCTGAATAGTGACATGGACCGACATTTGGACAACTTTGACAGGAGTAAAAGCAAAACCTAGACCTAATACCTAGTGACCAAATTTTACTTGAAGACTCACTGAAATGACAAAATTTGACCTTGACATCTTAAAATAACTTTGTAAGAGCAAGTTTGATCACTGGAGGAAGGTTGCAAAGGCTGAAACTAATAGGAAAAAATGGAAAACAGAAGGAAAACAATAATAAAGAAGGAAAACTTCACCATTAACATAGCTCATGAATCCTGTGAATGTGCTTGTATTATTGATATCCATACCAGTTACATAATCTAGTACAATAGATTTCTGTAGCTCAAAGCTTTCTCAAATCCAGCCGAACAATCTTCAGCTAACTCAACAACTTCTTAATCCTCAAACTTAACTAGGCAACCAGCACTAAAAATGAATGATATATGTAGTATTTATCTGAAAAATGAGGAGGTGATCTATGCTAGGGTTTTAGATGTTACTTATTGTAGAGTTAATGAGTTTTTGACCTTTGATACCATGCAAGGCCCAAGGAAAAATATGTAGGACTGACTCACTGCAATAATAACTACTAACTCAACAGTTTGAGCTAATTCTGGGATATTTTTTACTTCTAGGCTTTTTCAATAACTTTAACAATAACTGCTGGTAGCTGGAAAATATCTCTAACTGTTTTGCAATAACTGTTAAATATTTTGAAATAAATTAGGACGTAGGTGGGAAAAATAACCTTTGAAGAAGTAATTGTTGTGGACTTGATCATTCAAATCTTTTTCTGGGTAAATCTGCTTCTGTTTTATCATTTAAAAATCTGTTTAAGGCTTTTAAACCTTGATTCATCCTTTCACTATCTACTTTTCTGTCTTTTTGTTTATCCTGCCTTTATCTCTATTTTTAGGACTTAATCCTTTTGATTAACCTTTCCAACCTTTAATCCTTTAATATTTATCTGTCTGTCTTTATCACCTTTAATCTCTGCTTTATTGGCTAACCCTCATGATTCTTCTTTGAACTATTATTAGCCTTCTAACCTTTATTGCTTTGCCATAGTCCATTGATTGTATTATTTCTTCACTGTCTTTTTCTGTGTGTGTTTTTGATGCAGGGGTGCATCCTTCTGATGATGGAGGGCTTAAATAACACCCATGATCATGATTCAAGGGGTTTTAAACTTTGATTTTTCGCCTCTGGTTCTTCTTAATGGAACAAATCCTCTGGATCTTCACCCAGAGAGCTTAGTCAATCGATTTTGGACCTTCAGAATGCATTTTATGCATTCTAGCCATTAAAATTGCACACAAAACAAACAAGTTAGCTTGAAAAATCCTGCAGGGAGGCTATTTTGTGTTTATAGGGGGTTTTTGGGCTATTGCAGGGTGGAGAATGGTGTTCTAGGCCTTGGTTCCATAAGCAGAACCTCTGTAAAGTTTGAACAGGGGACGAAAGTTTTTAAATCTTGGCATGAAGGGAAAAGAGGTTTTCGAAAACCGGGAGGCAGTTTTTGCATGGTTGGAGAAGTGGTAATGGTATTTGGGGTGAGCGTGCGATACCATACAACGCACACTGCGTGGCAAGAGGAAAGCGCCCATATCATGCGGTCAGAGATTGTTTAACCTAGGCGCAGTTAGATTTGTGATACGCGCAATCAACTTTTGGATCTCTGGGAATGAGATCAACGGTGGTCGCAAGCCTTGGGAGCGGCGGGTAAGTACAAAGGTGGAGCCTAGGGATAGGTGGTGAAGTATAAATGGACGCGGGGTTTTAGTGGAAAGAGGGACCCAAGGGTTTAGTAATATCAAGCGGATGTGCCTGATTATAAGGTAAAGGGAAAGGTTTATGAGGGTTCTCAAATAATGTGCAGGGTTAGGGTCATGTGGTGCATGGGGCTAAATTAAAAGGAGCTCGGGTTAAAACATAGAATCGAGTTAATATATTAAAAACAGAGCCTTTTAACATAAAACAAAAGGACTTGAAATGTTTAATTTTAGACTTAAAATAATGTAAAAAGTAGTTTTTGCATTTTTTTAGTGCATATAAGGGAAAATGATGAAGGGAGGGTTTTATGAAGGGTTTTGAAAGGGGAAAATGGGTTTTTAGAGGGGAAACTGAGTAAATGAGAGTTTGGGTAAGGAGGGTGGGTGAAAATGGGAGAAATAGACCCAAAATAAGTCTTTTAAGAGCTGCAACGGGTTAACTTGAGAAAACATAGATGGAATATAGTGAAAATTACTTTTTGAGGATAATGAAGGCGGTGAGATTTCTAAAGATAGCTGATAGGCAAGAAATGCTATCTTTAGCTACTTGTAGAACATATGCAGTCACCTAGTGAACTCTGTAGAATACAGGAGGATAAAAGACCTTACCCTTTTGAGGAGTGAATCATATAACCATGTCAAGTAATGACTCACAAAATTATGGGTGATAACAGTGGCTCCACTTGGGATGGTGTGCCCCTGTGGTACACCAAAGAACCTGTAGTTCCAGTGCCATCCATTTTCTTGGAAATAAAAAATCTGAAATTTATGAAGAATTCACCAAGCTCTTATGGCCTTCTCCTCAGGCTCAAGCTTGATGATTACTGCTGAAAAACCAAATTTGTACATACTGAAAGGATGCTAAGTCAACTTTGAGCTTATTCAGACACTCCTATCTACCCCAATAACTACAATCTTCATGTTTGATTCAAGCAACATGAAAATTCCAATGAATCCAGTCATTGATCTGATCTGACACTTGAACCTCTTGACTGCACTTGAACCAAAAGTAGCAGGATATTGAAATAACCAAGGCAACATAAAATTTATCTAGTCTTCATAATGAAAATATAACTGGAAATCTGGACTGTAGAACTCTTCCATGTAGTCAGCTATAGGATCATAGAAGACATAGTCTGTTTGATGGTTCTAAAGACATTCTGCAGTTTTAGACAACTTATATATGCTTTCTATAGCATCAAAATATTTTAGTTGTGTGCTATCAAACTAATTTTCAAGAACAATATTTTCTTCTTCAATCTCAAAAGAGAAAGGTAGCAGCACCCTATCTTTGTGTTCTAGAATGGAAAACTTTTGAAAAGACTGATCTTGTTCATGAAAACTATAGGATTGAATTTGGTCTTCTAAAAATTCAATGTATTTCTCAAAGTTCTTAGCAACTTCATCCAAAAATTGAATCTTACCTTCCAAATTGCACTCAAATGACTTTAGATAAGAAGACAAAGACACAGAAAAATTTTCATCCACTTCTTGATTAGTGTGATCATCATTTCATATAGGCTGATGCAAGAAATGACATGAAGAATAAACTTTCTCCTTTACCTGAGGATTATAGCAATTATCTTCCAGTATTTCCCCTTTTTGTTTGGAATGATTATCATATTCCTGATGCTCAAAAGGCTAACAAGTTTGCTGCAAATTTTCATCAAACTTAGAGGATGTAACATGATTTTCATAAATAAACACCTGTTGGGTTTCATTTTCATCCAAGAGAGAGGCTATCCTTTCTTCTTGGTGATGAAAGGGATTTTCATGAAGGGCCTCTAAAATTTCCTCATCCATGAACTCTTTTTCTTGATAACAATTCTCCATATATTCAATAAAACTCACACAATGTTTACAGCGGTGTTTGACCAGCAATAAGGAGGGATGAAATTCTTCATACATCTCATAAAATGAAACATGTAAATAAGAAAGAGAATATAATGAACCATTTGGCAGGCTTTTGTACCAAGACCATGCTTTTCCCTCTAAAGCGACCATAAACATCTTCATGAGACAATCCTTGGGGAACTGAAACTTAAGTCTGCATACATGCACATGGAATCTAACCAAATGAAAAGAAACATTGTCTTTCCTTTCATCTTTAAATATAGAAATATCAGTTAACCATTCGACCTTTGGCATAGGATTTGGAAAACCACGGATGTGAGACCGATTCATAGGGGCATATCTAGAATTTATTCTTGCAATGGAACTCACCTTCGTACTTCATCAAGCTACTGATCCTCAAGCAATGGAGTCACCTTCCAATTGATTATTTGATGTGTGGAGTTGCAAGAGAAGAAATACAGCCTATATGTGTCTAATTTTTTGTTGCTCTCAGACCTTTAGAACTAAAACTTTGTCATTATTCCCAAGGAAAATTTACACCTTCGGTGCCCGACAACGAAGCCAAAATGTTATCACCAAATTGAGTCTTGTCGGGCTGCTTCAATGGTCAACTTGGAGTAACTATTTTAAACCAGATTTTGACTGAAGCTTAGCCTCTTTAGTCTGACATGGCTCTCTCACAGGTAATTTATGATATTTTTTAATGGTAAATATATATGGCTAACTCTATGAATTGTGTCTTGGTTTTGTATGTTTGCAGGTTGAAAAGATGAAGGCTTGCTACCATTGGACTATGGATTTAGTGACAAGGATCTCAATGAAAAAGGCTATCCTTGTGGAAGCTGAGGCATTTAGATACTTAAATGAAAGTAGAAACACACATACAAGGTATACTCAATATATAAATTTTCAAAGGAAGTCAGAGCATGAGAGACATTAATTCTAAGTAATGAACATTAAGATACTAAAAACAGGACATTGAGAAAGATATCCAATAGTTTAGTGCTTGAAAAGAAGTCAGAGCATGCAAAGAAAGAATTTTGAGTAATAAAACATTAACATATTGACATAATGTAATAATATACATAGGACATTGTTCATGAAAGTATCAAATGAATCTCATGTGAAGGATGAAACCAATAGCCACTCTCCATTACTGATCAAAAACATGTTTACAATAGTAGCAGTCACCCATAACATATCCCAACCCTCTATAACTCTAAAACTCTCTCCTTTATAGAGTGAAGACTCATAAAAATGATATTCCACCTTAATCCCCTCGAATTACCACCTCAGAGACCTATTTCAAACATGATTCCATCAGTTGGAGACTTCCTAGGGATATTTCTGTTTTGCAGAGTTTGAATACAAAAAGGACTCTTCTTTCATTAATAGTTAAACAAATAAATTTAATAAACCTAATAAAATGAAACTAACTAATTTTATGAGTGTAATAGAGTGCTGATGTGTCATTATTCCACGTGGATGCTGAGCTGGACCTCCTCCAAGTCGAATTTTTACAATTTTCTCATAAATCTGGTTAGTGAAAAATTCTGAAAAATAGGCTTCAAAGATGAGTGTATAATTTCCAAATACTGATGGATTTGTAGAAATTGAGAGAGGTTTTTGTATATGGACATGTGTTGAAGAAAAACCTTTTTCATATTTCCAAAATAAATTTTCATTGGCTCAGAAACCTTAAAAAAAAACTCACTACAAAAATAGCACAGTTTCGTAGCGTGCTTTCCTAGCGTCCAAAAATAGCTTTTGCACTCAAAATTTCTGCTCTTTGGATATTCTAGGGTGTCCATCATGACCTGAAACCTCATTGATACCATTTACTCTCCTTGAAAGCCACAAAAAGTGGTCTTAAAGGCAAAAATACAGCTACAAGTGTTTTCATAGCGTTTTCTTGGCTTTAAGCCTAGGAAATGCTACGAAACTGTGGAAAACTGTGCAATTTCCAGATTTTGACTTTGCCTCAAAAAAGAAACCTCCAGTTGTAGAAAATTGGTCTTCAACATTCCATTAACCTCTTAAAACATAATAAAACTCAATTTAAGAGCCTTGAGGTGTTTCCTCTTCAAAAAACATCCTTTTCACCTTTAGCAAGTTTATTCATCACTAAAATGATTCTGTTTTTTTTCTGAAAACACAAGGTTCAGAAATGATTTATTTTCTCCCTATCCTTGATAGATATTTAAATATTGAAGGAGATATTTTTATGCCATTATGTTTTTAATACAAACCTCTCTTGGTTTTTTGAAACACGTCTCTAGCTGTCCAGAATCTGCATTCTAAATACATGTATAAAACAGGAAAATTCTGCATTCTGAAAATAGGGCTGAAAGACATCCCTGTATCTCCCAATTTGTAGCACCTGTTATAAAAATGAAAGAGGTTATTGTTATTTGATGTGTTCTTGAAAATAACCTCTCTCTATTTCTTAAAATACTTCTCTTTGTTCCTAGAAACTGCCCTTGAAGTTGACAGCTCAAAGTAAGAAAACAGAGAAATGATTCATATTCACTACGAAACTATAAACAGTTTCGTAGCGTTTTCTACCTATTTTACACTGAATTCACTATGAAAGTAGGGATTCTTGGCTAAAATTACCTTTTTGGAGTTGTAATAATGGGAAATGAAGTCAACAAATGATGACTGATGGAACATGATGTGACCTATATGGATGTGGTTTTGAGATGAAATGAGGGTGGTCTTGAAACTTAGGATAGGTTAAATATGGAAAAATGAAATTTCCTATGCCAATTTGAAAATTTTTTAAGGAGACCTTACCCTTTTGAGGAGTGAATTGTATGACCATGTCAAGTAATGACTCACGAAATTATGAGTGATAACAAGTTTGACAAGAAGCAGGAGATGGTTAGGTTATATGGTGATAACCAGAGTGCCATTCATCTTGCAAAGGACTAAAAATTTAATTCCAAGAATAAAAATATAAAACTCAAGTACCATTTCATACGGTCAGTGTTGGAATATGGACATTTGAAGTTAGAAAGGATACACATTAGCCAAAATCCTGCAGATATGTTAACAAAAGTTATAATCATGGAGAAATTGAGCTTTTGCTCAATTGCAATTGGCCTTCAAGAATGATGATGAATATGAGAAACAACCAGGTCCAAGTGGATTCACTCTCTAGAAAGTGAAGCAAAGGTGAAGTTTTATATAATAAATCTACAAGTGGGATATTATTGTGTGTGGATCATCATTATATTCTTGATTGTTTAGAGCTTTTTTGTTTTAGCCATATTGGATCCCTCTTCCTAACGAGGTGGAAACACCATCTGTATAATATCCATCAAGGGGGTCTAGGGGGGAAACAAGAATTTTATGAGCCCGCCCACCCCCCTTCTGGCGGAGGTTCGGGGGAAACACCCCAGAAGCTAAAAATAGATGAAATTGTTTTGTGTAAATATTGTAATTTAGTAGTTGATTTGGGTCGTTCATTAGGTGGATGATCTGATAGTAGAAGTTATGTTAATTTAGGGGTTTTTTCCCTATAAGGAAACCCTTAGTTTATATGAGGGAATTGTATTGCAGTTGTGTATTATGGTTCTATGTGAGAAAGAGAGAGGAGACTATGTGAGAGCTAAGATGAAATTACAATAGATTTTCTATAGGAGGTACCTCTTCATTTTGCAAGATAATATAAAGGAAGTATTGGTGTTTCTTTGTGGATGTAGCCCAAATTGGGTGAACCACGTATATTTGTGTCTCTATTGATTTATGCATTTCCGTGTTTAATTTTTTTGAAATACTTTATTTGTTTCATTGCTCCATAAATTAATTTATAACAACATTTAAACAAATTTCATATATTTAGATCCTCCTCTAGATTTAGATTTCACATTATAGGACTTATTTTAATTTCTATCCAGACTTATTTATGTTTCTATTTTGGGAGTCTCTCTAATAGATAAGGCATTTGTGATTTTGTTTCCATATTTTTATATGCCATATCATCTAATAAAAAGGATGAGACTATTTCATTGAAATGTAAATTATTTGCATTACTGATAATGATAACAACCATACTATCCCTCAAATTAGACAAATAACATAACAAACTAATATTCTTATCTCCATTTAAAATTTTAATATCAACATATAATAACTAAATTACCACAGTATTGAAGGCTATTAAATTCTTTGTTACTGAGTCTTCATCCTTCATCTTTAGGTTATAGCACTTATTCTATAGGAATTGTTTTTTAATCGAGGACTTTGAATGATACACAACCTCTAAATTGTTCTACAATTCCTTCTATGTAGCTTCCATAAAAAAATTTGGTAATATTTAATCAGAGAGATACATATGTGTATGTTCTATTTGGTATATGATCCAAATTGGTTTAGTATTCTATTAACATCCCTGTTACCATAGTATGCAAATCCATAATGATCAACCAATTTTGTCCACCAATAGATCTTACATTTTGAGCTTCCATAACAAAACAAATTCACGATTGAATTTATCATCTCTATCTTTTGATTGTTGGCCATTTTATTTCACCACAAGGATTAACACTATAGATCTTCCATTGTAACAAGGCTTTTTATAGGTATTAGCCAAACCCCTTATCCATAAAAGCATCCACTTGTAGGAATTTTTTGTGATACCAATGTAGTTTTTAACCCTATACATTTAATTGTTGCAACCAACTTCTATATATATATATATATATATATATATATATATATATATATATATATATATATATATATATATATATATATATATGTCACACACACACACACACATAGGAATTTTACCCAAGAAATGAAAAAGTGGAAAAACTTGAAATATTTTTTTGCATATTTTTTATTTTCCATGTTACAATACAATATGTATATCTAGCGACATCCGTTAATCACCAATCTATGTTGGGAAAAATACTAAGAGGGGGGGAGGGGGGTGGGGGTGAATCATTATTTAAAACTGACATAGTTTACTGAAATCTATACATGATGTTGAAAAGTCAACAAGAAAGCTGTGTCTAATTTAATTTTCCCTTAATTAAATTGGATAATAAAATGTAATCTTATCTCCTAATCACTTGTAATAGTTACCTGAGTGTGATAAACTCAGTTAGCTCATGAATTTTGAGTTGAGGGTGGTTAGTGACGCATGTAGAGTGATTCTATTAGTTATTGACTCCAAGTTGCAGTTAGTGCATTATTTTAATGCATGAGAAACCAGTTAACTCAATTAATTGAGTTAAAATAAGTTTAACTAGTTGTAAATGTTTGTTGCACTAGTGAGAGGTCAAGTGAATTATATCAGATTATATTCACATGTAGTGATATGTCATGTAACTAATGATTTACTATTAATAGCTACATGCATGTTAGTTACAGTGGAGACCCAGTTGAGGCAAAGGTTAAAGGGATGCTAACTATCAGTTGTATTATTAGTAGGTTGCCCGCATGCAGTAAAACATGCAGAGGATTTCCCATGATCATTGCACAGTTTTGGAAGGATGAAATTCCTAAAGAATAGGGATTGCATTCCACATGAATTACGCAAGAAAGGCATGCTGATTAGAGGTAGGAAATTGGCTAAGTGTTGGATGATTTTGTCCAGATCAGTGTGAGACAGTTGTGAGAGTGCAAGAGACTCTTGTGAGAATAGTGCATTTTAATTGTTTCATGATTCCTTGGTGAATTTACAATAGAAGATAGAGAGGTTTTGAGCAGTAATATTTCCCCAAGAAAATATCTGTGTTTTGTTTTTATTTACTTCTTTCTTTACTTGTTGTGATTGGCGATTGTGTTTATTTTCTGCAATTGATTTGTAGAAGGATTCAATATCTTCCTTTAAGATATCACATGATCAGATTGAATCCATTTTTATATACATATTGTTTCTATAACTTATACATGGTATTAGAGCACAGGAAATCACTATAGTGGAGAAGAAATTGAGGTTGTGCTGAATAGCATTCTAATTTGCAAATTATTCTTTGGTGTGATAAGCGGATCAAGATCAAGATGGATTTCAATGGCTCGAGATTGGATTATTCACTCGAGGGAAGCTCTAATTATATTGCGTGGAAAGAAAAGAGTGAGGCAGTTTTGGAGGACAACGAGTTGATAAAATTCATTGATAATGACATTCCCAAACCTGGAATAGTAGATGCCACTCTTCTTGTTGCTTGGAAAATGAAGGTTGCAAAGGCAAGGAGGATCTTATTGGAGGGAGTACGAGACCACAATGTCTCAAGTCTCCATTGTAAAGTGACTCCATATGCAATGTGGAAGCCTTTGGCATATATTTTTCAGAGTAGCAATGAACACAGAAAATTGGCACTAAAGGACAAGCTCAGGAAAATCAAAATGGAGAAAGGCGACACTATTCTGAAATATTTAACCAAGTTTTTCCAATGTCGAAATGACCTTGGGAGTGTCAAAATTACTATAACGGATGATTAATTGGTGAGCCTATCTCTTCTAGGCATTCCCAAGAGTTGGAATAGTTATTAGGACTCTGTCAATGGGAGGGAGAAGCTGCTAGATTAGGAGCGAATTTGGTCAGATTTGGTGCAAGAAGAATTTAGGTGGAATACCAAGGATGGATCCTCATCTAGGATAGAATGATGAGGAAAATCGTACCTTGGCTGATAAAGAAAATAAATGGAAGGGAAATAAATCCTATTGCAAATTTGAGACCAGAAAAGAAGGCAAGAAGCATGACATGCCCAAAGTGAAGTGTTTTAACTGTCACGGTGTTGTTCCTTGAGAAACAATTCCTTGCTGTGTAAAGGAATCCGTGCTCAAGACATTTAAAGATTATGTCACAAACAAGTGTGTATCTATCTCTATTTATTCAACCTTCAAATATTAATAATATAATCTCCAAATATCAAACCCCTACAAGTTCTGCAATGACATGTTCTCTTTATGCTGAAGTGAATGAATGGAAGAAAAAGAAAGAAAAGGATTTCAATTTGATATGTTGCTTGAAACAGAACCTACCATTATAAAACCCTGAAGAAGTGAGCAACAATAAAGTTAAAATAGAGGAGCACCCATTAAGGATGTTTAACTCTTAGATACACAGATATCAAGAGACCTGCAGCTCAAATCACTCTATTTTATTCATAGATATGGAAACGAAATGAAAACTGGAAAACTATTCAACACAGATAGAATGATGGAAACTTGCAAAAATTTTCATTGATTCAATATTTTTCAGTACAAAATTAGGCTTCAAGGTCCAAAACTCGGAACCTTTCTCTTTCATCAAATTGTCTTTAAATACATTATGACAAAACAGTTTCCAGTAATGAAACTGATTCTAACTACTCTAACCAGCTTTAACTGCCTAAACTGCTAATCTTTCATGGAGGTACATGCCTCAAAAAAGACTTATTACATTTACATAATCCTGAGAAATGATATAATGAGAATTTTTAAAACTTCTAATCTAAAGGAACAACTGGTCCTGAGGTTACTGCGGAATCAACGGCTACTTTTGATTTATCCATTGGAATGTTTTTTGCTGTGTCAATAGAGAAGATTTTGCATTTTTTCCAGAGTTCACTTTGAGTTGTAGGAGCGTTCTTGTAATTGAGGTATTCCAATCTAAATGTAATAGCCTGATTGTGAGTGAGCTTTTCTGTGAAGAGTGCTTTTACCATCCATAGCAAATTGAAGTGCCTCTGCAAAAAGTTAAACACTGTCTCTCCCTTTAAAACTTGTGTCTTTTCATGCCTGCTATCTGCCCTGCTCTTTGCCAGTTTTAATGCATTTTCATAAAATTGCCATGTCAAAATACTTCCCTTCTCTGTCCAGCATGAAGGTAAACCTATTCGGATCAATTTATCAAAAGTTATATCAAACTTCTTTACTGCCTCCTTAAGCCCCATTAACCTTTTCTCTGCAGTTTTCCATAGATTATTTTTAATTATCATTTTATTGAATTCTTCATCATAAAAGTATCTGTCTTGTATCTCAATTTCTTCTAACTCTTCATCTGATTTGGAATTGATAAAATTTAAAAACCTCCTAGCCCAATTTGATCTTTTAAGGGTCGTTTGTTTTTCAGATAATATCTCTTGCTCATGGTCTGAGATGAGGTGTTTCTCTCTATCAATTATATTCAGGGAATCCCAATTTGACTTCATTTCAGAGATAATTTTAGTCCAAATAATATCTTTAGCTTTTAAAAGTGAGATGTTACCTTTTAGCTTCTCCTTGAGCTCCTTAATTTCATCTTCGGCCTTTTGTAGTTTCTGCTTATTTTCATCTGCTTTATCTTCCCATCCTTTCATAATCTTAATAGTTGTTTCTAACTCTGAATGAACCCGCTTAGGATCACCTTCATCCATCTTCAATTCTGTGCTGAGCTGAACAACTTGTGTTTGAGGATCTGCATCTCTGTCACCTGTAGGAACAACAAAAGTACAAGTGTGATTTTGAATATGATTCTACAGATATATAGCAGTCTACTTCACTTTGGACAACTCTTCATATTTTTGTAACAATTGCAGACGTAACTCTTCCTTTTCTTTTTCCACCTCAACTACTTCTGAAGCCATTGAGTGCTCTGTAGCTGGTAATTTTAACTTTTTCCTTAGTGAGGATATTTCTACTTCTGCACTTTTCATGAGTTTTTGAATTGCAGCTTTATCATTTGGATCCACACCAATTTTCATAATGATATTCTTCAACTCTTCATTTTGAGTTGTCAATGCCCTTGAATTAGCTTTCTCCATTTTGCATTGTCTAATGACCTTTGCAAGCATGTTTTCAGTCTTGACTGCTGTGGCATTAGTCTTGCTCAAATCATTTACAATTAACTGCCCGGTCTGCATATGAAGATTCATTTTGTCCCACAATGGGATCTTTTTAACATCCATGATTATGTTTACCTCATTAAAGCTGCTCGAAGACCCAAGGGACATTCCCTTTGGATGTGACAGAGCCATTCTAAATTGATCTTTTTCAATATCCATTACAGTCAATAATCTGGTCTGATCAGCAGCTGTGTGATGTTCTGCTTGCGCTTCTACATTGGCTTTTATTCTCTGATTTCTTTCTTCAATTTGCATGAATACTTGCTTGATTGTCGGCATCCTTTCTGAATAAATTTCATGTCTTCTAGGAGAAGAGGGAACACTTGATTCTTCATTGATATGAAGGGTAAAACCAGGCGAATTGGGAGAATGATCTTCTGCTAGTTTGGTTCTCTTTTCTTCTCTGGCTTCCTCATTATCTATTTCAATAACATCTTTTGTACTTCTTTTGCTTGCCATTTCCATAATGGCAGGTGTTTGAATGCTGGTTTTGGAGGCACTTGTTTCACCTATATTTTCCAGCTTCTCTATATCAGGCTTGCTTACATGGGAGAATGCAGCATACCCGTTCTCAACCCTTTTTTGAGAAATTATTCCATGTGGATCATAAGGCCATTTTTCTCCCAACAACAACTGTGTCCCTTCCAACATTTTTGAGACTTCATCAAAAGCTTGTCTCGTGTTGACCACAAAAGGTCCCACACTCATAGGCAATTTGTACATCAAACCTTTCTTCATGGGAAGAAAGTGGACTTGGTCTACATTAAGACTTTGCCTTATGAATTCCAGGGAGAAAATTCGCAGGGGTACAAAGGTTGGGAGCCTATAAGGCTCAATGCTAACTCCATACAGCCTTATCTCTGAGTATTCTTCGAATACAAACCAATCTCCAAATCTACAATTGGGTCCTAGCTGTAGGAACTCCCGGGCTTTTGGTAGAAAGCATGGAGGAAGAGTTCCATTCAAAATTTTATAAGCAATAGACATGAAATGATTAGCAAATTCAAACAGCCCTGCTTCATTCTCTTCTTTTCTAATCATGTCGATCCAAAATAAAACTGATTGCTTATTTTTATTACTATCAACTATATTTAAACCCAAATTCATGAACTCTTCAACATTTTGATACAAAAATAAGTAAACAACCAACGATGGAAATCTGAAGAAACCTGTTAGAGGAAAAGCTATCAATTGGGAATTTACTATTTCCTGCCAAAAAGACGGAATTTCAAGGACCACCCCTGGTTTCATCATCAGTGCAAACATCCCCAAGACTGATTTATCAACTTTGTGGTGATCGTCTTTCCCCAAAATCTCCGTAATGCAGCTAAGAACTGGCCTATACTGAACATTGAACGCCTCCAAACTGAACTCTTTTCCTTCAAATTGAGTTTTTTCTAGATTTGATTTCAAAAATGACATACAACGACTGAACTCTTCATTTGGAAGGTCTTCAAAATACTGAATCAATGAATCTACGGAGAATTGTAATGGAGACTTATCTTCTGGAAAGCACAACGCTTGGCAAATTAATTATGTTGATACCTGCAGGACATTTTCTCCCTGAGAATTCATGACGAAACATTTACCAGGGTACATTGATGAGACTAACCATGAGATGAACTCGGGGAAGAAGTGAGTTTTCGGAACACAAGCGGACAACACACCAGAACTTTTCATAGCAGATAATACAGGGGATTTATCAGTGTTTAGGGTTACTTGGTAATGCAATAAGGGATGATTGACGGACGACGCAGTATCCTGGATGTCATTTTCACTATCCAGGAGGGGACTGAGGTTTGATGGACCAAACAAGGATATTCATTTTTCCATGACTAACAGGAGCTGAAAACAATTCGCGGGGTAACGGAAAATGCAAAGGTGGCAAGAGCATGGTTCAAAAGGGGAAAAACAGTCACACATGGACAAAACGGGACTAAATAACTCTTTAATAAGCTACAAGAATCCGTAATAAATGCCGACATGATGTGGACAAACTGTTGAGAGCAGATGACAGCTGTTTTCCACTTCGCCTGATGACGTCACTGCGGGGGGTCCTAGAGTACGACAGAAAACTTCGACCGATACCCCCCGTAATGAATCCAGATCGTTGATCACGGCTTCCACCGAGATTTGACCAGTCAACTACGGGGGATCATGATTTGATAAACAACGAGCTACTTCTCCCCCCGCAATAACTTATCCGAAAGCACTTTTCTGTGATCACCGCTTCCGCTCGGGAAGTTGCTCAGAGCTTAAGCTTAAATCAAAACATATATTTCAATAAGGTTAATATTCATCGAGCTTTGAAATGCTTCTTTTATGATATAGCATAAAACTTTATACTATAACATATGATTTTTTGATTTTCTAAATTTTTTGTATTTTTTATATTAAAAATAAAAATTGAAAAGGATATGCAGATATGATCTACAACATCTGGCTCCACCTGGGGATAGTGTTTTTGCCATGAAACACTAAGAACCTACAGATCAGTTCCTTCACTTCGGGCATGGAGTCACATATTGCTTGATGGAAAATGTACAATGATCACACTGGATATATACAATGATGAAGAAATAGCTGCTTAATGCCGAAAATAATGCTTGAGATATTGCCCATTCACAGGTATATCCAGCACTTCTCCTTCAATATTTTCCAGCACGAAAGTATTATTTCCTCTGACTTCATTAATTTTGAATGGGCCATACCACAAGGGATCAAATTTGCCATGTTTCCCTTTGTCTTCCCTTAGTGTATCCCATCTCAATACTAAGTCTCCCTTCTGAAACATGATTTCTTTTGCTTTCCTGTCAAATATTGCCTTCATCTTCTGCTGATAAGTGAGCAAGTTGTCCCGAACTTGATTTTTGTTTTCACTTAGCTCCATCACATTGTTCATTCTTCTGATCATGGCATTCGGTTCTGCTTGAGCATCTTGGAGGAAAGAAATCACAGGTTTTACCAACTGTGTGGGAAACAATGCTTGAGTGCCGTATACGAGCTCATAAGGAGACTTTCCAGTAGACCTCCTAGTGGTCATCCTTGTTGCCCATAGAGCAAAAACTAACTTTGTATCCCAATTCTTTTGGTTTTCATTAATTGTCTTCTTCAGAATTCTTACCAATGTTTTGTTAGAAGATTCTGCCAATCCATTCCCCTGTGGATGATAAGATGTAGAATGGGACAATATCACATTGTAAGTCTGACAAAAATTAATAAATCTGAGTGAACTGAAAACTTGGGCATTATCTGTCACAATCTTTACTGGACATCCAAACCTGCTAAAGATATTCTCCTCTAGAAACTTCATAACAACCAAATAATTTGCCTTCCTGGTGGGGATTGCCTCCACCCACTTTGTAAAGTAGTCTGTAGCAGTAAGTATCCACTTAAATTTCCCACTGGATGGTGGATTAATTTCCCCAATGAAATCCAATCCCCATTGTCTAAAAGGTTCTTCAACAAAAACAGGGAGAAGAGGTAATGGAGCTAGCTTTTTCTTTTCTGCAAATAATTGACATTTCTGACAACTTTTGACTGTTTTATAAACATCAGCAAACACAGATGGCCAATAGAAACCTGATTTGAATATTTTATGAGCAGTTACCTTCCATCTGTAATGACCTCCGCACAAACATTCATGATATTCTTTGATCACTTCTGAAATTTCTTCCTCTATCATACATAACAACAACACACCAGCAGGGTCCTTCCAATATAATTTTGCTTCAATTATGACATAAGGCTGAGCCTTAAGTTTTAAAGCTCTGTATTTAGCTCTATTTATTGAAGGAGGACAAGAAAGAAAGCATAAATAATGGACAATATCCTTATACCAATCTGAGTAGAGAAATTTATACTTAATTGTTGTCTTTGACTGATTATCACCTGTTTCTCCATCGACTTCCTCTACAGGGGCCAACAAATTAATTCCCAATGCTTGGAAATTGGAATCTGTCAATAATTTGGCCAATCCCAATCATTTAACCAGTTTGGTTGGTTTTACATCCAAGTCAAATTCTTGGATTTTAGCGATCCATTTTCCCCTTTTACCTTCCACATCGCTCTGTACTAGTACATCTTTTACAGCTGAATTGGGAACATATGCTAAGATTTGAGAATGAAGGATATAAGTTCTGAAAGCTTTCAATGCTTTCACCGAAGCGTATACTTGTTTCTCCAATATATTATATTTTAATTCTGCATCTCGGAGAACTTTACTAAAATATGCTACAGGCTGTTCATGCTTTTCTTCATTTCTCTATAATAACACAACAACAATTGTTGAAGGAGACGCAAATGAGAAAATTTGAAATGGCTTCAAATAATCTGGACTAATGAGAACATGCGCTTCCTTTAAAGCTTCTTTAATCCTTTGGAAAGATTCTCGCGCCTCTTTGTCCCACTTCACTTCGGCATCCTTTTTCAACATGTCCGTTATCTTTTTGACGATTTCTGTGTAATTGGGAACGAATCTTCTTAGAAAATTAATTTTTCCAAGAAATCTCTGAATATCTTTTTTGCTTTGGGGCAGTGGAATGGACTGTATTGCTTCAACCCTCGCTGGATCTATTTTCACACCTTGTTTTGAAACAATGTGTCCCAACAGTTTACCTTCTTCCAGGGAAAACAAAGATTTTTTAGGATTCAACGATAACCCATACTTTCTACACTTCAGGAAAGCTTTCTGCAAATGCTGCAAGTGTTCTTCATTAGAATTTGAAAAAATTGTGACATCATCCAAATAAATAACTACAAACTAATCTCCAACAAATGCAATATCCATCGCTCTTTGGAATGTAGCTCCTACATTCATTAGTCCAAAAGGCATCCTAGCATACATGAATGTTCCCCATGGCGTAGTGAAAGCAGTTTTCTTCTGATCTTCTTTCTCCACAGCCACCTGGTTATACCCTGAAAAGCCATCCACCATAGATAATCTATAAGCTCCAGTCACCTTCTGTAAAACAAAATCCATCTTTGGAAAAGGGTAATTATCTTTCAATGAAGCCCTATTCAAATTTCTGAAATCTACACACAACCTTATCTATCTGTTTTTCTTTTGGACTGGTACAAGATTGGAAACCCAATCTGAATATCTAAGTGGAACAATTATTTTGGCCTGCAACAATTTCTTTACCTCCTTTTTGATCGGACCCAACAACAATGGATTGATTTTCCTGAGCTTCTGTTTATGCGGCTTGACTCCATCCTTCAGTGGGATTTTATGCTATATGATACTCTTATCATAGGTCTTCAAATCATCATAAGACCAAGCAAATACATCTTGGAATTGTTTGAACAAATCTACGTACCTTTCTTTGTAGTCCTTCGAGACCCCTTTGAACAATGTGATCATTTTAGGCTCCTGTTGAGTCCCTAAATTGCAATCTTCCACCTGCTCATCTTGGTTTGCTTTCTTCTGATTTACTGCAACGTCGTTTGCATCAAACAGTCTTTCAAGAGGCACTAACCCTCTTGGAAACGAATTTTCTTTCAACTAAATGATTTCCTGACCACCAATCTTCTTTTTAAGAGTCTTACTAGCCAATTCATCTTCATCAGTTTCCAAATCAATCTAATGATCTTCAAAATCTTCAATCATCAACAGAAATTGCTTAATCTGTTCATCGTCCTCAAAGACCTGCCAGTGTTTAATATTGTCAGGAATTGAAGGTCTATGTCTCATCTCAATTTCATACCTTAGTCTCAGATTGATCGGAGGCTTGAATGTACTCGCTTCAACCGCCAAAGAATCAGCCATTCTATTTTCTTCTCTTGGAACAAACTGTAAGTTGAAGGCTTCAAAGTAATTTTCGATCAGATCCCAGACCTCATTCCGATATGCTCTTAACCTGGGATGTTTAGTTTGACATAGATTCTTGATCTGTCTTATAATTAATTCTGAATCCCCAAACACAGTCATAGACTGAATTCCCATTTGCTTAGCTGTCTGCAAACTAATGATTAAAGCTTCATACTCCGCAACATTATTAGTGGACTCAAACTCTAATTTGAAAGAAAAGGGCACAAGGTTACCTTCTGGAGAAACAAAAATGAAACCAGCTCCTGTGCCTTCTTTTGAAAATGCACCATCGAAATAACACTTCCAGGGCTTGTTTGAATGCAACTCCTTATGTACAACTGCTGAAGGAAGCCGCCCTTGTGATTCTTCAGCAAATTCTGCATCTTCATGCAGCATGAAACAAGAGAGGTCATCCTTCTCTTGGCCATAAATTGGTGAATTACCTGCATCTTTCTTGGTAGTAGTTTTTTGAAATCTAGTCTCTCTATAAAACCTCCTTTCTTCACCATTGAAAACGGGAATGATAGAATATGTAAAATCTAGCTTCAAAACTCCTCCAAGCTTTTCCCCCCATGATCTAGATAGTAACATACCAAACCTGGCAGGAATATTTGCCACTACAACATCCATCATAATGCTTTTGGCTGGGATTTGAGCCAATGTAACAACCATATCCTTAATCAGACCCACACACTTTACCCTCTTTGAGTCAAAAGAATAAAGATCTCGATATGGCTTGGTGATTTGCAAAATCAACTCTTTCATCACACACAATGGCATCAGATTGTGGGACGCACCAGAATCTAGCATGCATTTATGTAGAACAAAATCATGTAACAGAAGTGATATATAAAAAGGAGGGATAGATGAATCTACCTCTTCAACATGAGGTCCAAATGTAACCACTAGTTTCTCTTCCTGCAGATTTACTATATCACCTACTTCATCAGACTGAGATAAATTGATAAACTCGGCAATCTCTTTCTTATATCCAGGTGTTTTCATCAACTCAAGAAGAGGTACTTGAATCTTCACTTTCTCCAACTCTTTCGACAAACTCAAATTTTGATTTGATTTTGTCAAATTTTCAGGTTCTTCTTGATCTTTCTTGGAATTTGAGTTTTGATTAGAAACAGTAACCACTTTCTCCAAAATACTAGAATCTCTAACTTTTGTTTGAGAAGTTTCTGCTTGCTGCTTTTCCTTCTCTTTTTCTTCATTCATGGGCTTTTTCCCCTTATCTTTTTTCTTAGTTTGATCTTTCTGGAATGGAGTCGCCATTGGAGCAGGTGCTACTTCTGATTCTTTTTCTTCATTATCTTGAGTCCTTAGTCTCTTCTTTGACCTCAAATAATATTTTTTATGCAACTAGGATTGCATGAAGTCTGTGAACTATTTGCAGTAATCATCCATCTCTTCTTGATCAAATGAAAGATCATTTTCTTCCACTTCTTCTTCTTCAGCTTCTTCTTCTGTTTCATCGTCTTCCATATACATAGCGGAAATTCGAGCATCATCCTCTCTCTCATCATCATCATCTGTTGAACGGGACAGGGCTGCCTCTATGTACATAGGTGCTTGCACTTGATCTTGATCTTTTTTTTCTCTTTGTAGAATCTGCAGGGGCTGTTTTTTAAATTGGGGATTAAAAACCCCTCTATTTTGTCTTGCAGGCTTACTATCTATTTCCAACTTTACCAATTTGTTTGACAGATTTTGTATGACCTTAGTCATATCGTCAATTCTCTGATCTTGAGCTGAGGCTTCTTCTTTAGCCTTTCCTTTATCTGAAACTTTACCAGCAGCAGACATATTAGCCTCAATCTGCAGAGCATCAGTTTGAATCTGCTCCAATGTAGGGGACCTTCTTTCCCTCAATGTGAAACTGAATTCTGGTTCAAATGCACCAGCAAAAACAACCCTAGCTCCAATAGGAGGAGGCTTCATCAATGCAGGCAAACTATTATACAATTTATTAAATCTCTTCACAAAATCACTCATATTTTCATCAAATTTCTTCTTGATTGCATTAAATTTTGTCAAAGAATAGCCGTGGTCCCTCTTCTCGCCCCATTTCTCAATGAAACATCTTTCTAAAGCATCCCAATCATTTATGGAGCCATTAGGAAATTCTTTGAACCATTTCCTTGCCTCTCCACTTAGAGACTGAACAAATAGTCTCATCACAATGTCCAAATGTTCAACATTCAAATTCTCAGCAAATGTGAAAAACAGGGGCAAGTGCTATTCTGCAGTTATCTCATCTTCAACAGTAAATCTAGGGAGTAACTTGAGATACTCCTGAGGCATATCATGCAATGGCTGGGCTAGATTTAATGGTGCATATCTATTCATCAAGAAAGCAGGGGCTGCAGGAACTGCCATATTTACGCCCGGGTTAACTTCTCCTTGAGCGGGGGTAAAATGAATACCAATTGTAGGTGGGGATGAATGAGGTGGAACAAATGATATAGGAGTTGGAGTATGAACGATTGCAGAAGAGCTGGAAGCTATAGGGGGCTGAATTTCTATAAAAGGAAATGACACAAACTCTAAATATTGCTCTTCTAATGTGGGTTCTTGAAAACGAACGGGTGATGGTGATGATTCTTCTTCCGAGAAAATGAGTTTCTTGGAAGCTTTCTTGGATGAGAAAATGTGTGAACCGCTGCCTGGTGTGAGCAGTGTAGTTTCATATGTATCTAATATTTTAGGTTTCTGGCCCTTCTTTGAAACAAGCTTCTCAGCATCAGACAAAACAAGAACTTTTTGCTGAGAGGTAGCTGACCTCGTGTGAGGTTTCTTGGGAGCCAGAGCTATTTTCAAACAAACACAGTGTACTATTTCCTCCTCTCTGAAAAACCAGAGGAAATGTAAAACAAAACCCAGGGAAAATCTTCGAATCTTCGTTCCCCAGCAACGGCGCCAATTAATGTTATTCCTTGAGAAACAATTCCTTGCTGTGTAAAGGAATCCGTGCTCAAGACATTTAAAGATTATGTCACAAACAAGTGTGTATCTGCCTCCGTTTATTCAACCTTCAAATATTAATAATGTAATCTCCAAATATCAAACCCCTACAAGTTCTGCAATGCCATGTTCTCTTTATGCTGAAGTGAATGAATGGAAGAAAAAGAAAGAAAAGGATTTCAATTTGATATGCTGCTTGAAACAAAACCTACCATTATAAAACCCTAAATAAGTGAGCAAAAATAGAGTTAAAATAGAGGAGCGCCCATTAAGGATGTTTAACTCTTAGATACACAGATATCAAGAGACCTGCAGCTCAAATCACTTTATTTTATTCATAGATATGGAAACGAAATGAAAACTGGAAAACTATTCAACACAGATAGAATGATGGAAACTTGCAAAACCTTTCATTGATTCAATATTTTTTAGTACAAAATTAGGCTTCAAGGTCCAAAACTCAGAACCTTTCTCTTTCATCAAATTGTATTTAAATACATTATGACAAAACAGTTTCCAGTAATGAAACTGATTCTAACTACTCTAACCAACTTTAACTGCCTAAACTGTTAATCTGTCATGGAGGTACATGCCTTGAAAAAGTCTTATTACATTTACATAATCCAAAGAAATGATATAATGAGAATTTTTAAAACTTCTAATCTAAAGGAACAACTGGTCCTGAGGTTATTGAGGAATCAACAGCTACTTTTGATTTATCCATTGGAATCTTTTTTGCTGTGTCAATAGAGAAGATTTTGCATTTTTTCCAGAGTTCACTTTGAGTTGTAGGAGCGTTCTTGTAACTGAGGTATTCCAATCTAAATGTAACAACCTGATTGTGAGTGAGCTTTTCTATGAAGAGTGCTTTTACCATCCATAGCAAATTGAAGTGCATCTGCAAAAAGTTAAACACTGTCTCTCCCTTTAAAACTTGTGTCTTTTCATGCCTGCTATCTGCCCTGCTCTTTGCCAGTGTTAATGCATTTTCATAAAATTGCCATGTCAAAATACTTCCCTTTTCTGTCCAGCATGAAGGTAAACCTGTTCGGATCAATTTATCAAAAGTTATATCAAACTTCTTTACTGCCTCCTTAAGCCCCATTAACCTTTTCTCTGCAGCTTTCCGTAGATTATTTTTAATTATCATTTTATTGACTTATTCAGCATAAAAGTATCTATCTTGTATCTCAATTTCTTCTAACTCTTCATCTGATTCGGAATTGATAAAATTTAAAAACCTCCTAGCCCAATTTGATCTTTTAAAGGCCGTTTTTTTTTCCAGATAATATCTCCTGCTCATGGTCTGAGATGAGGCATTTCTCTCTATCAATTATATTCAGGGAATCCCAATTTGACTTCATTTCAGAGATAATTTCAGTCCAAATAATATCTTTAGCTCTTAAAAGTGAGATGTTACCTTTTAGCTTCTCCTTGAGCTCCTTAATTTCATCTTCGACCTTTTCTAGTTTCTGCTTATTTTCATCTGCTTTATCTTCCCATCCTTTCATAATCTTAATAGTTGTTTCTAACTCTGACTGAACCCACTTAAGATCACCTTCAGCCATCTTCAATTCTGTGCTGAGCTGAACAACTTGTGTTTGAGGATCTGCATCTCTGTCACCTGTAGGAAGAAAAAAAGTGAAAGTATGATTTTGAATATGATTCTGCAGAGATATAGCAGTCTGCTTCACTTTGGACAACTCTTAATATTTTTGTAACAATTGCAGACGTAACTCTTCCTTTTCTTTTTCCACCTCAGCTACTTCTGTAGCCATTGAGTGCTCTGTAGCTGGTAATTTTAACCTTTTCCTTAGTGAGGATATTTCTACTTCTG
Source organism: Pinus albicaulis (assembly GCA_034641835.2). Taxonomy (NCBI): domain Eukaryota; kingdom Viridiplantae; phylum Streptophyta; class Pinopsida; order Pinales; family Pinaceae; genus Pinus; species Pinus albicaulis. Next base: position 1,633,341,382 of record CM076570.1, read on the forward strand.
CACTTTTCATAAGTTTTTGAATTGCAGCTTTATCATTTGGATCCACACCAATTTTCATAATGATATTCTTCAACTCTTCATTTTGAGTTGTCAATTCCATTGAATTAGCTTTCTCCATTTTTCATTGTCTGATGACCTTTCCAAGCATGTTTTCAGTCTTGACTGCTGTGGAATTAGTCTCGCTCAAATCATTTACAATTAACTGCCCGGTCTGCATATGAAGATTCATTTTGTCCCACAATGGGATATTTTTAACATCCATGATTATGTTTACCTCATTAAATCTGCTCGAAGACCCAAGGGACATTCCCTTTGGATGTGACAGAGCCATTCTAAATTGATCTTTTTCAATATCCATTACAGTCAATAATCTGGTCTGATCAGCAGCTGTGTGATGTTCTTCTTGTGCTTCTACATTGGCTTTTATTCTCTGATTTCTTTCTTCAATTTGCACGAATACTTGCTTGACTACCGACATCCTTTCTGAATAAAGTTCATGTCTTCTAGGAGAAGAGGGAACACTTGATTCTTCATTGATATGAAGGGTAAAACCAGGCGAATTGGGAGAATGATCTTCTGCTAGTTTGGTTCTCTTTTCTTCTCTGGGTTCCTCATTATCTATTTCAATAACATCTTCTGTACTTCTTTTGCTTGCCCTTTCCATAATGGAGGGTGTTTGAATGCTGGTTTTGGAGGCACTTGTTTCACCTGGATTTGCCAGCTTCTCTATGTCAGGCTTGCTTACATGGGAGAATGCAGCATACCCGTTCTCAACCCTTTTTTGAGAAATTATTCCATGTGGATCATAAGGCCATTTTTCTCCCAACAACAACTGTGTCCCTTCCAACATTTTTGAGACTTCATCAAAATCTTGTCTCGTGTTGACCACAAAAGGTCCCACACTCATAGGCAATTTGTACATCAATTCTTTCTTCATGGGGAGAAAGTGGACTTGGTCTACTTTAAGACTTTTCCTTATGAATTCCAGGGCGAAAATTTGCATGGGTACAAAGGTTGGGAGCCTATAAGGCTCAATGCTAACTCCATACAACCTTATCTTTGAGTATTCTTCGAATACAAACCAATCTCCAAATCTGCAATTGGGTCCTAGCTGTAGGAACTCCTGGGCTTTTGGTAGAAAGTATGGAAGAAGAGTTCCATTCAAAATTTTATAAGCAATAGACATGAAATGATTAGCAAATTCAAACAGCCCTGCTTCATTCTCTTCTTTTCTAATCATGTCGGTCCAGAATAAAAGTGATTGCTTATTTTTATTACTATCAACTATATTTAAACCCAAACTCATGAACTCTTCAACATTTTGATACAAAAATAAGTAAACAACCAATGATGGAAATCTGAAGAAACCTGTTAGAGGAAAAGCTATCAATTGGGAATTTACTATTTCCTGCCAAAAAGACGGAATGTCAAGGACCACCCCTGGTTTCATCATCAGTGAAAACATCCCCAAGACTGATTTATCAACTTTGTGGTGATCGTCTTTCCCCAAAATATCCGTAATGCAGCTAAGAACTGGCCTATACTGAACATTGAACGCCTCCAACCTGAAATCTTCTCCTTCAAATTGAGTTTTTTCTGGATTTGATTTCAAAAATGACATACAACGACTGAAATCTTCGTTTGGAAGGTCTTCAAAATACTGAATCAATGAATCTACGGAGAATTGTAACGGAGACTTATCTTCTAGAGAGCACAATGCTTGGCGAATTAATTGTGTTGATACCTGCAGGACATTTTCTCCCTGAGAATTCATGACGAAACATTTACCAGGGTACATTGATGAGACTAACCATGAGATCAACTCGGGGAAGAAGTGAGTTTTCGGAACACAGGCAGACAACACACCAGAACTTTTCATAGCAGATAATACAGGGGATTTATCAGTGTTTAGGGTTACTTGGTAATGTAATAAGGGATGATTGACGGATGACACAGTATCCTGGACGTCCTTTTCACTATCCAGGAGGGGACTGAGGTTTGATGGACCAGACAAGGATATTCGTTTTGCCATGACTAACAGGAGCTGAAAACAATTCGCGGGGTAACGGAAAATGCAAAGGTGGAAAGAACACAGTTCAAAAGGGGAAAAACAGTCACACATGGACAAAACGGGACTTAATAACTCTTTAATAAGCTACGGGAATCCGTAATAAATGCCGACATGATGTGGACAAACCGTTGAGAGCGGATGATAGTTGTTTTCCACTTCGCCTGATGACGTCACTGCGGGGGGTCCTGGAGTACGGTGGAAAACTTCAACCGATACCCCCCGTAATGAATCCAGACCGTTGATCACGGCTTCCACCAAGATTTGACCAGTCAACTATGGGGGGTCATGATTTGATAAACAACGAGCTACTTCTCCCCCCGCAATAACTTATCCGAAAGTACTTTTCTGTGATCACCGCTTCCGCTCGGGAAGTTGCTCAGAGCTTAAGCTTAAATCAAAACGTATATTTCAATAAGGTTAATATTCATCGAGCTTTGAAATGCTTCTTTTATGATATAGTATAAAACTTTATACTATAACATATGATTTTTTGATTTTCTAATTTTTTTGTATTTTTTATATTAAAAATAAAAATTGAAAAGGATATGCAGATATGATCTACAACACACGGCATGGAAATTATGCCACTAATTGTCCACAGAAGAAGAGAAATGATAAGGCCTCATGATCTGCAGCTGGTGAAGCTTTAGCCTCGAAATCTGAGTTGGACTTCTCTCTCATCACACACATGGTGTCAAGTGCGATGGAATCAGTGTGGTACTTGAATAGTGGTGCATCTTTCCACATGACGGGAGACAAAGAACTTTTCAGTAGCTTGGAGGAGAAATATATCTAGATGCATATCAAAATGGGCGATGACGAAAGGTATATTGCTATCGGGATTGGTACAGTTACTTTCTAGAGACAGTCAGGTAAGCCCTTCTTATTAAAATATGTAATGCATGTACCATGCTTGAAAAGGAAGTTAGTTTTAGTTGCAATGTTGGAGGATAGAGGTTATGATGTGGTTTTCAGTGAAGGGAAAGATTTCATTTGACAAAAAGCCATGGGACAAGCTAAGAAGATTGGGATTCATGTGAATAATATCTAAAATATTGATGTATATGGTGGTGCAAAATTTATGGGTAAGGCAGACAAAGTGGTGAGCCAAGATGAGGGTGAGTTATGGCATAGGAGATTGGGCCATCTACAGCACAGAGCTTTGAAGGTCATGCAATATATTTCTATAGGGATTCCAAAGGGTACTCTTGTGTAGATAGAGACATGTAAGGGATGTACCATGGGGAAGTATGCAAAGGAAACTTTTCACGAGAAGGAAAACCAAGCAGTGAAAATCCTTGAGAGAGCTCACTCAGACGTGTGTGGACCATTCACTATAGCTTTGAAAACAAAGCACAGGTATTATGTGATCTTTGTTGATGATTTTTCTAGAAAGTGTTGGATCTAATTCATGTAGAATAAAGATCAGATGTTATCAAAATTTTGTAAGTTCAAAGCACTGGTGGAGAAAGATACGGGGAAGCATGTGAAGTCCCTTAGGAGTGAAAATGATGGTTTGTACATATCCAATGAATTCAAGAACTTATGTAGCAAAGAAGGAATTTGGAGAGAGTTGATTGCGCCTCATATCCCACGACAGAATGGGGTCACTGAATGAAAAAAACAGAAAAATTGTGGGTGTGACACAAGCGATGTTGCATGATCAGGGCCTATCATTGCACCTATGGGTGGAAGCATGCAACACAGTGGTATTTGTGCAAAATCATAGTCCTCGTTGGATACTTGGCATAAGTACACCAGAGGAGGCTTTTTCTAGTAAGAAACTTGATGTTTCATGTTTTAAATTTTTTGGCTCATCTATTTATTTCCATGTGACCAATGATTCTAGAAAAAAGCTAGAACCAACAATTGAGATTGTAATATTTGTGGGGTACACTAATACTCCCCCCAACTATCGGGTGTATTTTCCAAACAACAGGATGGCTATTGTGAGACGGGGAATAAAATTTGATGAGGAGAAATCCATGCAATTGTCCCTTGAGAGGGAGCTTGATTTGCTTGCAAATGAGGAAATTTTGGTTCCAAAGGATGAACCTCAAGATGTGTAGCATCCACATGCAGAGGATCATGGAGTGGCAGAAAACACTCATGCAGAACCATCCACCAGACATGGTAGAAGGCGCACCACAGAAGCTGATAGATTGAGACTTGATGCGACAAAAAATGTAGGAGAACCTACTTCACTGTGCAGATAGAGACAATATCCAGACACGTTTACTGGATACATGTCTCTTATCAAGTGTATTGTGACAGAACCATCCTCCTTTGAGGAAGCAGTGAAGCAACCAATTTTGGTTGATGCCATGGTTGAGGAGTATGACTCCATCATCAAGAACAGTGCATGGGAAGTTGTCCCAAGACCAATCAAAAAATCAGTGGTTGGATCTAGATGGATGTATAAGGTGAAGCGAGCAGAAAGTGGGAGTGTGGAGAAGTACAGGGCTATATTTGTAGCCCAGGGACTCTCACAAGTTGATGGGATTGACTATGAGGAGAATTTTTCACCGGTTGCGAGATACTCATCGATTATATATATCCTTGCACTCTCAGCATAGATGGGGTGGTAGATATATCATATGGATGTGAAGAATGTGTTTCTCAATGGAGTTATTGAGTAAGAAGTGTACATAGAGTAGCCAGAATTTTTTGAGACCTTTGACAGTGAGTCGCATGTTTACAGACTCAAGAGAGAATTGTATGGGCTGAAGCAAGCATGTCGTGCCTAGTACACCAGGATTCACAACCATTTCACTGAGTTGGGCTTCACGAAGAGTGAAGCGGATGTGATCCTGTACCAGATTGTGGTTGATGGGAAGCTCTTGATTATCGTACTTTATGTTGATGATCTAATTCTTATAGGTGATGAGCAACTCATAAATTATTGCAAAGAGAATCTTGCAAGAGAGTTTGAGATGAAGGACATGGGACTCCTTCACTATTTCCTTGATTTGGAAATATGGCAGTAGGATCGTGAGCTATTTATTCTCAAGGAAAGTATGCCAAAGAGATTCTGAGTAAGTTTCACATGGAGAGTTGTAAACCCATGGAGACTCCTCTTCCATGAAACTGGAGGAAGGAGGATGCTACTTCAGGTGAGGTAGTGGATGCTACTGTTTACAGGCAGCTTGTGGGTTCACTGATGTACTTGGTGAACACCATACCAAACATTTACTGCGAAGTTAACTAGCCGATTCAAGCCATGGTTAAGCCGACCAACCTCTTTTAGAAGGCGGGGAAGCATGTATTGATATATCTCAGGGGCACTACAGAGTATGGATTATGGTACAAGCAGATAGAAGGAGTGAAGCTTCAAGGTTTCACCAATGTAGATCGAGTAGGCAATCCATCAGACAGAAAGAGAACATCGGGATGGATCTTCAACATAGGATCGACAATAGTTTCTTGTTGCAACATGAAGCAAAGATTAGTGGTACTCATTTCAACCGAGGCAGAGTAAATGTGATGAAGGAGCATTAGCACTCAAATTAAATTTAATTGTTTGATTAGCCCAAGGAGGGTTCAAGTTGTAAATATTCTAATATTATCTTGTAAAATGTTTAAACTCCTAGAAAACATAGATAGGGGAAATTATAGTTGACTTTTGTAAACATATTCATAGAAAAAATGGATATTAGAGAGGATAATTTCTTTTTATGCTCAAGAGATTAGATTATTCACAAATTAGAGATATGAAGGATTTATTTTAATAGAGTTTGTTGCAAAGTCATAGGAGTTAATTGTGAGAGCTGGATAAGCTCTATTGTAATTATAAATTAAATTGCAAGCTCAAAGGAAGGAAGAGACCAATTAAAATCATGAAAATCAGGTCAGAGAGGAGAGGCCAATCTAAACAAATAAGATTGGGAAAGAGGCCAATCTGAATGAAAAAAATAGGCCAAGAGATAGAGTAGAGATAGAGAGTCCGAGAACATAGAGGGTTCTGTAGAAGATACAAGGCCATGTAAAAGGCACATCATGCGAAAGTGAGACTGTAAACAGGTTTTATTTGTATCTGTATAATTTATTGATTAATGAAAATTGAGAATTCATTGTGACTGTGTGTTTTTGTTTCTCTTTTACGTGTTGAGTGATCTATAAGAGAAAAAATCTGATTCTATGTTATAATTTATTGTCGAATGAATGCTGATGAATGAATGAGTCTTTCTGAGTGATAAAGGACTTAATGGTTGGGTAGAATCACATATCATTCTATTCTGGAGCAATTAAAATTGTGTGTGGGTAAAATTAGAAGTAAACTTGAATCTTAGATTCATAGTTTTAATAGAGAATGGTGGTTTTTATTCGGCATTTAAACAATGAGAAAAGGCATACAACAAGTGAGAAGACCATTGATTTGAGCGATTGAATAGAAGAAAGCTCAGGAAGGAGTAGTGTGGAGGAGATGGAGTTACAAAGCGGTGGCAGTCGAATAAATAGAAAATTGATTAAGGTAGAAAACCCATAGAATATTTCCAAAGGAAGATATCGGAGGCAAGGATCAAGGCAAAGATTAACAATTTAGATCTCATTGTAGATTAAATTGTGAAAGTGTGAAGTGGATACGTGTCATGCAATGGTCCATGCGCATAAAGCATAGCACATGCGATACGGTGGAACAGTTAATGGAGGAAACTAAAATTGCGAAGTGCCGAAGTGCGATATGTTATAATCGCTGATGTGTGAAATGTAATATTTGACGATTTGCAAAATTGGCATAACTATGATATTGTGCTAAAGTTTGGGAAATGCGCAGCAGTTTATACGATAAGGGTTAAATGTGATACGGTTCAATGTTATGATGTGATATGGTTCGGTGATACCATATGAGATGCCACGGGTAATGTAAAGAAGGCGGCCACGATATAAAGGTAAAGTGTATTGTTGGTATGTATGAGTTTTGAACCTGAACCACTTTTATTATAAATCTTCCACATATATAAATAGAACATGATTAATGTTGATGAAGTGGTTTATTAAATTAAGGGTTTGATTAAATGAAAATAAATATGAATGAAACCATTGGATTATGGGTTAATGGAGAGACATATACTCCATAGTAGTTATGTGGGTAATTAGTAGGGTTAATTTTGCAAATTCCTCTATCATTTGGTATCAGAACATGAGATTTATGAAATCACAGTTTTTTTTGCAATATTTTTGGTATTAGAGCGGGTTAAAGCTCTCTTGAAGGTTAAATCTTAGTTAAAACTAAGCGGTTGGTGAAAGATATTTATTTTAAAGAAGAATATTGTAGAATGCAAGTAAAAAAATCACAGAAGGAAGAAAATATCATATTTTTGAATCTAATAAAGCAGTAAGCATACAGAGGTAAAGTATGACAAAATATGAAAGTGTGATTGTGGAAGAAAGCGGAGATCAGTAAAGTAAATGTGTTTTGCAGAAAATTGACATAAATATTGCAAAGAGGAGATCAAGTTATTTGAATATGATAAGCAGAAGGCATGGCAGAAGATGGGAGCAAGTGATACTCTTAAGAAGAGATTGCATAAGAATAAAGAAAGCACAAAGATGGTTGTTTTCTTGTGGATAATGGAGATTCACTCGAATGTAAAGAGTAGATGGAGACTGCCTGTGAAATCATGCAGGTAGTATATTAACTTTGATTTGAGTTTTGCAGGTTAAATGAAGATTGAATATTGATAGATGCAACTAATTAAGTATCTCAACAAAAGAAGATCAAGTCTTTAGAGCAGTGATGAAGGAAGTCGGTAAGAGTTTATGAGTGAAAGAAGAGTGTGGCCTGAACCTGGTATTTCATTGTGATTGAAATACAAGAGGACAATTATGTTCTCAAAATTGCAGATGAGTTGAAGCCTAGAAGGAGCAAAGGAATGCTCAAAGAAAGTTCAAGAGAGGGGACTAGTGTCCAAGTACAGAGGAAAGCTTGGTGAGGTAAGTTGTAGTAGGGAGGACTTTCCATTATAGAGGCTTAAGTACATCTCATAGTGAGTGACGAACTCATAGAGATAGAGGAGAAGATGACTACTGATAGTCATAGCAGAGGTTTAGATAGAGACCACAGTAGAATAAAAGTGAAGAAAGAAGATGTCAATGTAGATGAATTATGAAATATGAGTGATGAAGAATATGATAGAGATAAGGCTGAGATAATAATGCAATTTAATTTGTTGATGAAATTTTTCCAGAGGAGAAAATAAGACCAGAGGTATGGTTACATAATGATAAATAATGTGAAATGGAACAAGCTACAAGAGAAGAGAGAACAACAGGTGAATATGTAGTTAATAGAGGAGCTGAGGAAGCTTGAGCAGATAATGGATGTTCAATTGAGGATGGAGAAGCTCAAAGGAGTCAAGCTACAACAAAATTAAGTTGTTGGAGAATAACAAGTTTCTTTTTAACTTGAATATGGAACAGTGATGTTTGAATCATCAGTTGAGGCAACTGAGCCTTATGATTTTGAAATCAATAATTTGTGTATTTTTGCAGGTGATGCCAAAAAATATGAAAAAGAGAGACAAAATTTGAGTTCCGAGAAAATTAGATCTCATAAGGAAGCTCATACACAATTGGAGGAAAATATTATTTTTCAGCGTAATGCTAAAGTTGAAAACAGAGGAAGTTTGGCTCACGATGTTGACCAAAAACAAGAAGAAGAAAAATATACCAAGTACTCAAATGCTATGCTTGAGGAATTTGAGATGAAGACCATTGAATATTTTCTGAGTCATGTAGAAGACTTTGAACAGAAAAAGGATTTGATGACAGAATCATCAAATAAGACTATTGGGTCTTGTGGTTTTAAATCTAAAAATTTGTGTGTGATTGCAGGTTTTGCAGGTGATAGATAGTCACTGGAAGTTGTCATAAAGATGAAGGAAAAAAAGGAAATGTAAAAAAACATTTCAAAGAAGAAAGATTAGAATTTTATTCTGATAGAGGATGAGGCTATGTTATCTTATGAAGATAGCCAAGGGAAAGCACATGTACAATTGGTTAGTAAATGGGAGAAATAATTGGAGTTATTGGAGAATTGGTTGAAAGCACCAGTAGAGAAGAAAGAACATGATGAAGACTGCAAAGAATCTACAACAGAGGAAGAAAATGTTAACAAAGGCAAAGAAGATTTCATGCAATGTAAGATTGTTGGGGTATGTGATAGTGCTAATTCTTCCATAGAAAAGCTGAGAATAAGACATTCTAATGTCTTATATGTCTTTGATGTCTGTGGAGAAGAAAAATAAGGCAACAAGAGTTTTGAAATTCATACACAAGGGAAAGGATAGCAACAACAAAGTAATTTGGACAAAGAAATAGAAATTTTATGAATATTATGACGAAGAAACCTAAGGAAAGATGATGCATAAGAATAATATAAACAATTAGTTGTATGAAAGGCTGGATTGTAACAAATGTTGAAGGAAAGTTCAGTGGACTGTTACAAATGAAGGTATGGAAACCAAGAGAAGCAAGGAAGAACATAATACTACATGGATAGAAGTTGAAAGGAGCAAAGATTTCACTGAAGAATAAAATATGGGATCCAAGTGGACAAATATTGGAACACATGGTTTGGAGATCATGATTATTTTTTACTTTGGGATTCAGATGCAGGAGCATTAGCACTCAAATTAAATTTACTTGTTTGATTATCCAAAGGAGGGGTCAAGTTCTAAATATTATAATATTCTCTTCTAAAATGTTTAAATTCCTAGAAAAAATAAATAGGGGATATTATAGTTGACTTTTGTAAACATATCCATAGAAAAAAGGGATATTAGAGAGGATAATTGCTTTTTATTCTCAAGAGATTAGATTAGTCATAAATTAGAGATAGGATGGATTTCTTTTAATAGAGTTTGTTGCAAAGTCATAGGAGTCGATTGTGAGAGATGGATAAGCTCTATTTTAATTATAAATTCAATTGTAAGCTAGAAAGAAGGAGGAGACCAATTAAAATGATGAAAATCAGGTCAGAGAGGAGAGGCCAATCTAAACAAAGAAGATTAGGCAAGAGGCCAATCTAAACGAAGAAAATAGGCCAAGAGATAGAGTAGAGCTAGAGATTTTGAGAACATAGAGGGTTCTGTAGAAGATAGAAGGTCATGTAAAAGGCCCATCAGGCCAAAGCTAGACTGTAAACATGTTTTATTTGTATTTGTACAATTTATTGATTAATGAAAATTGAGAATTCATAGTGACTATGTTTTTTTTTTTCTCTTTTATGTGCTGACTGATCTGTAAGAGAAAAAATCTTATTCTGTGTAATAATTTACTGTCAAATAAATGTTGATGAATGAATGAGTCTTTCTGAGTGATAAAGGACTTAATGGCTAGGTAGTATCACATATGATTCAAGCCTAGATCAATTAAAAATATGTGTAGGTCTAACGAGAAGTAAAATCGAATCCTAGATTCAGAGTTTTAATACAAAATGGTGGTCTGTATTCAGAATTTGAATAGTGAGAAAAGGCGTACAACATGTTAGTGTCAGTATTTGCAGCCTTCCTCCAGTGATCAAACATGCTCTTACAAAGTGATTTTAAAGTGTCAAGGTCAAATTTTGTCATTTCAGTGAGCCTTCAAGCAAAATTTGGTCACTAGGTATTAGGTCTAGGGTTTTTTTTCACTCCTTTCAAAGTTGTCCAAACTTTGGTCCATGTCACCATTCAGCTGAGTGTACCATCACTCGGAGGTTTTCATCATCATGTCAGGTTCCACTAGGTCATTTTACACCTTGTTCATGCTTCAGTTGTGCCTAGGTAAGGTTCATTTCCATCTCCTAGGGTTTTGAAGGTAATTTCTCTTGGATGGTCAAATCATCAGCAAAACTTGTATCCTAATGTTCTTATTAAACACTTCCCATCATTGAGATCCCCCAAATTCCTCATTTTCACACAAACCTTAGTTTCTTACTACAACTTGGAAATTTTCTAGGCTAGGCCTGTGTTTTTCCCTTTTGGACCTCTTACCCTCACTCAATATTTGAAATTACACTTTCCCCTGCTTCCTAACATCCATCCCTACTTCCCAAAATTTTCTCAAGAATTTATAAGCCCTTTATCCCCTTCATTTCACTTCATTTCGACAAATCCCTTATTCCACACATCGGGATAGGTTTTACTCCAATGATGTTTCTGAGCAAGAAAAGATGAATTTTGGAAAAATGAGAGATTTTTTTGTCCAAAATAGGCCAAGGAGGAAAAACCTCATTCACTTTTTACACAGGGGTCATGGTTTTATATAAATGTCAGAAATACAGTTGCCTCAGGAGAATTGATGCACCTCTGAAGTGACCTTGGGAAAATCAAGCTTTCTCCTAGCTTGGTTGGCCAAATTACTTGCTTGATGAGTCCAATGATAACTAGACACAAATATATTTCCAATGAGCTATCATGAGCTCAATTTGGAGTTGAGGAAGACCTTCAAAAGTTGACTGCAACAGCACTCTGCCTTGAGGCAGCCTTATTTTTCACATTTTGACCAGTCTTGGGAGCTTTGATTTTTGACAAGGCAAATGAACTCCAAATTGAAAAATTCAAGTTGGGTTGGAAATTAGACTCAATAATATTTCCAACAAGCTATCCTATTCCCAATTTTGACACCGGGAATGCCTCCAAAAGTCTCCTACAAAAGGGAACGACGCGTTGGGTTTGTGGCGCGGCACGTTGGGTTGTGGCACAACGCATATAGCTGCAAGCTCTTTTCACCACAATTTCATTCAAAACTTCAATTTTCTCAGTTCCCTCTGGTCCAAAGTAAGTCAAAAAAATCTTCCAATACCAATAAGAATCTGTCTTATGATGTCTATGAGGATTTAATAAAACAAATTCAAACCCTACTTCCTTGCTTAAGAAATGATCGTTTAGGGTTTGCAAATTAGTTTTTTGTGCCATCACTCCCACATCCTTTAGTTCTTCACTATTTTTCTATCATCAACCCATTTCCCTATCCCCCATATCCCTAAATTCATCTACTCCTATCCTAGTTCCCATTATCCCAAACCCTAGCTACAAGATTCCCAAATCCCAAATGCTATCCCAAAAGCCTAGAGACTGTCCCTAAAACCCTTTAATTCCCCAAATTTCAAATGACAATATTCCTAACACACCCCTTACCCTCTCCCTTCATATTCCCTCACACAGTTTCCTACACTTGGCAGCAAACCAAAGACACATAAAACTCCTCATACTCATCTAAGACAATATAGACTTTGGCAAACATGGAGACATATTCCTCTTATGACAGAGATGAAGAAGGCATCGAGGAGGCGTGAAAAGGCATGATAGACTTCAAATATTGGCTGAGGCTTCATTGGCCTAGAATAGTACATAACGGAGGACATTCAGCCCAAATTTCAAGAAATTTGGGACACATTTTGCAAATTTTGTTTTTTTTGGCCTAAACACAGATTTTTTAGCTCTACACGTTGCGCCACGTGGCGCACGCTTATAATTGGGAGCTTCTCTGGGGTAAAAACTTATATTTTTTGATTTTTCATGAAAATTATGCATTCCTACTCATGGCCAAGATATTTTGACAGGTTTTGGGCTTCCAGGAGGGTCAAAAACACCCTAAAAATGACTTTTCTGCCCCTTTTTGGACACACAGGAAGCAGTGTTGGGAGAACTCATTTTTGGAGGGGCAAACGGAAGCCAAATTCAGAAATTCCACTTGTGTTGGAACTTAGATAGGTAGAAATTTCCAACAAGCCCACTTGGAGCCAAGTTACACACCAGGAAGGCCTTCAAAATCAGCTCCAAACTGGTGCGATGCATAGAGAAATCAGGTGCGGCGCATTGGGGATTTTTGCTCATTTTGGACTTAGTAACTCTGTTTTTCGCCTAGTTTTTGACATTTTGACTTTCTTACTTCCAAATGTTAAAATCATGATGTAATTGGATGTAATTTTATGGATCTTGATGTAATTTTGTTAAATATTTACTCATGGAGGTAGATTCATCCGTCAAAAGGTGAATTGCAACTAAATGAATCAGTTTCCTATCTTATAGAGGCAAGATGTTCCACTGCCTATTTTCCAGTTCTCAGTTTAGATCTTATTGAAAAAGCTCCTAAACTTGTGAGCTCAACCCCTAGAGGCTGGGATGAGTTGTTGGTTTCTTATATCTTGTAATTTTTTCAGTCATTAGCAAAGGTTGGACACTTGGGATTGCTTTGAGCATCATTGTACATTCATCTCTGCAGTTTGGCAAAGGAATAGACCAGGGTTTGTAACACTCCTTGGGATTCATGTGGATCTTTGTTTTGATGATTTGTTTCTCCCTATTAATGTAAGTTTACTGGCGTTTCATGTGTATCATTTTCCCTCTTATTTCTTCTTAAGTTAAACAAACAAGGATAAAGGTGGAATTCATTAAAATTTGCAGTGCTCTACTTAGGGTTTGTTTAATTTTCTATGTTTTCAACTGTTTGAAGAGGATTCCTGAAATTTTCTTGCCCTCTTCAACTCCTCACTGGTCTAAGCTATCCATTTCATTCAAAATTGAAGTGTCAAAACAATTTCCTGCCTTGCCCCATTCAGATCTCTGCAAAAACTAGGCCTCATTCCCCAAACCCAAAATCTGCCCTTCCCTTTGATCCAACAAACACCCTCAAAATCAAATCAAACTCTTTTACATATATACCTAGCCTAAAATCAGCCTTTATTCAAGTCATCTCAAGCCTCACTGACTATTTTTGCTTAGATTGACCAAGAGAGAGCCCTCTCCCGATCTGGTAGGGATAGTTACCAGATTAAGCGTGGTTTGATGTTACCCTAGATTCTGCCTTTCTCAGCCTGAGGTAGATTTAGGCCATAACACAACAAGCGAGAAGACCTTTGATCTAAGCGATTGAATAGAAGAAATCTTAGGAAGGAGTACCGTGGAGGAGACAGAGTTACAGAGCAGTGGCAGTCGAAGAAACAGAAAATCGATTAAGGCATAAAACCTTAGAAGATTTCCAAAGGAAGAGATCGGAGCAAGGATCAAGGCAAAGATCAACGGTCTAGATCTCATTGTAGATTAAATTGTGAAAGTGCGAAGTGAATATGTGTCGAGCAGTGGTCCATGTGCATATCGCATAGTGCATGTGATATGGTGGAATAGTTGATGGAGGAAAGTAAATTTGCGAAGTGCCAAAGTATGATATGTTATAATTTCTGATGTGAAAAATGTAATATCTGACAATTTGCAAAATTGGAAAACTGCGATATTGCGCTAAAGTCTGGGAAATGCGCAGTAGTTTATGCGATAAGGGTTAAATGTGATATGGTTTAATGTTGCGATGAAATATGGTTTGGTGATACTGTTAGACTCTTGTAATTCACAATATCACAAGGTGATTGATTATTTTTTATTAGATCATTTATATTGAAAATAATATTCCATGGATGTCATTTATTTTTGAGAAAGAAATGCTGGTTAAAAAGAGGCAATGAATGGCTGCTCCTAGGTTGGAAATCTTAGTACAAGTTAAAGGCGCATAAAGAATTGTTTGGAAAAAGCCTTTAGAACTTATCCTATGTTCTAAAACATCACCAACAAAGAGGTTTTCCAACTTTATATCACTAACTCCGCCATATCATATGATTAATTCCATCTTCATTATATATCTATGTTATGAATTTCAGACATTTAAATATTATCATATATTTTATACGATTTTATTTACCATATGACCGTTACCTTAAGTTTGGTTTTTCGTATAAATCTACCCTTACCCCACCATCTTGTCGCATTAATCCTTTGCTACCCGACAAAACCGTCACATCCACCTTTAAACCTTTATATAATTACCTGCTCATCTTCCTTACCCCACTTCCATCCGACAATCGACATAGTTTTTTGGCCCCACCTCTCCATCCAAGCTTTACCTCTAGGGGGGGGTTCGAAATGGGCAGTTTCATGGTCTAGGCCCTACCCTTACATGGCGGCACCAGGGCGTTTCACACCCCCATTCACCAAACCCACCTACCACTTCACCTACCCCCCAAAAGCCATTTTCTCTACAAATGAAACCACTTACCATATCCATTGTCCCCGCCAATCTTTTTCATGACAACTCACAAATTCTCATTTCTCCACATCCTGCTACCAACTTCTGCTGCCGCTTCTCCTCATCCATCTACCAACTCCCGCCACCACTGCTCCACCAACTCTTTCTATTGAAATTGCTCCATGTAGCCATTCCACACCATTCCCTTCCAAGGTTTATTGAAATAATTTTTGTATGTTTTAAAGGAATTAGTGGGTTTTCTTTTCAAACTCCGCTGCAACAGTAACCGATGCAATAAAGACAAAGGAAGTTAGAAACATAATGGCCATCATGACAACCAGCATAGCAATCAGATCAGATCATCCAACAACTGTTTTTCAACAAAGCAGAGCCAGATGTTAGTGTTGTTTTATCGCTACCTCTTCGGCATCACACTAGCCAGATTTTGATCACTCTACAATCAGTAACAAATTGCTAAAGTAAATGCAACCACTATTTGGCCATGTTTATCTTTCACCACCATTGCATGGTTCCACTTGTCCAAATTTATCTTGAAGTTAATTAATGACGATATCTGAAGAAGATAGAGTAGACAACTTAAGTTTTAGTTAAACATTGCATCCATTTTTGTAGTATGGGGGACACCTCTAGGGAGAAAAGCTATTGTAAATGCTCATCTAGCTACAAACACCTTTTTTTGATGAATGAAAGGACCCTAATGTTTCTATATTCTTGTGTTATGTTTTAATGGTGATGTACTCCTTCATGTTATCTTCTTTCCTTTATTCCTCCATTGATTTATCTCTTTGTTGTGGATAAGAAAATTTTGTTCAGGATTTGTCATCGAGCACCCTGCCTAGTCTTGAAACAATATCTATGTTTTCCTCGGAAATTTGAATGTAGAATTCAGATAAGTTTTTCTCTTCATTCAAATTGAACCTTAATCTCTCCTCCTTTTCCATTTCACAAACTGTAGAGCTCCATTAACATGACTATATTGCCTCATTACACATGATCTCAGTTATTCATCCATTTAAATCTGTTTACGCCTGTTTGACTCCATAGCCCAATGGCCCACTGTCGCTGTCTCTACCACAAATTTTCAAACAAACCCCTTTTCTATAGTAACTATCCTAAAATGTCAAATCAAACAAAGCTATATTTAACAGAGAGATCCCTCTCTGGGTCTAGGAGGGCTAGATCCTAGGACCGAAGTGGTTTTGATGCTGGCCCTTCGGGATTCTTTCTTTAGCCTTCGAAATTATGGGGTGCTAACATAGTAGCGACCATATTGGGGAAAAAATATCTCCATTAATGCACTTGAAGTTTCAATTTTGACTTTTGATGGTGAACATAAGTCAAACACCAAAAGGTTGTTCCATTCACCTGGCGACTCCATTGGCAGAAAATTAAGAAACAAAGATTCACTGGTGACTCCACAAGATCAAAATGGGGTCAACTGCAAGGATATATGCTCCAATGAATATGGATTACATTCTAGGCTTCCCAAAAACAATGCCTCAGGTAAATTGGCAAAGAAATCTTCCTATTTTTCAAGATGAGAATGTTGATGATGCTTTATTACATCTCATTAAATTTCATATACATTCATGGAAGTTGAAAGTCGAATGGCATGAGGATTGCCTTGTGAATATGTTCATGGAAACATTAGAAGGAAAAGAGAGGAAATGGTATGAAGTTTTAAACCCTAGTAGCTTGTTTTCTTTAAAATATTTCCACAAAGAATTTTATGAGCATTATAAAGAATATTCTCTATCTCTATCATTAGTAGAAAATTGTTATGGTTAGTTTGAGGATTTCGTACAATACCTTGAAAGCATTGATGAAGATCTAGGAGATGTGAATGATGAGGATATATTAGAATAAATTTATGGATTTCATTCTCAAGTTAACTGTCATGATGATCAAGAGAAGTTAGTTGAAGATGAAAGTGATCAAGAAATGAAAGTAGATCCACAGGATCTCTCTTTGGAGACAAATAATAATTCATCTGCTCTTTTGTATAAATCTAAAGAAGACATTCAGTATCATTATCAATCTTCACAAGAGAAAGAAAACAATTGTTGTTTAATCCAAAGAAAACAAAGACTACCTCCTCCTTTAACTAAAGAAGAAATTAATCAGATTCTACGCATACAACCAACCTCTCAATATTTATGTGATCAAGAGATTAATTATATTTGTTCTACTGCTTATTTATGTACTAAAGTCATTCCTCGTGAAGAAAAAAATGTAGAAAAAATTGATGTTTATGTTGTTTTACATTCTCAAGAAGGCTTATTGCTAGAAATTACTTGTGCTCATCAAAATGATGGCCTTTAGACAAAATTTAGAAATCACAGTCAAGATATATCAGATTTCCTTGAGAACAAAATATTGGTATACAATGAAGATGCCATATCAGATAATCATGAAGAATGTTTAGATATTCTTTTTGAGAGTGACCCTGAGCATAATAGATTGGAACAAAGAGTAGACCTAGATGCAGTTGGTTATTTGAAACCTCAAGACCACATATTTTTCCAAGATCCTTTTGCTGGCCTCTTAGAATCATTTAAAGAAGGAGTATGTTATGCCATGGATAGTTTGCAACAGAATTTAAGGAAAATTTTGAAAACTTATGTTCTACGAAAATTAAAATGGGAGTAGTCATTTCCTTTTCTCAGCCTGCTCAAAAAGGGGAGCAAGAACCAATCATGTAGTCATTTGCTTGACTGGTTACATTCGAAATTTGATTATTATTTTATGGGATAATTTTTTATCATACTAGGATAGGTAGGTGTGAAAATAAGCTTGGTAATTTGAGCATTTTTCTAGTTTTAGCTTCAAATTTATTTTCAGTTTTCAGATTAAGTGTGTTCTAGACTTCAGTTTTAGAGAGTGTTGATTTCAGCTTGAAGATTTTTCAGGCACAGAGGTTGTAGTAGATCAGGTTGCAGATTTGGGATCAACCCAATGGATCAGGCCACTAGTCTATGGTGTTCTTGACACTTCACTTGGAGAAGTGCCATCCCCAGTTGGAGCCACTGTTAGACTCCTGTAATTCACTGTATCACAAGGTGACTGATTATTTATGATTAGATCATTTATATTGAAAATAATATTCCATGGCTATCATTTATTTCCATGAAGGAACTGTTGGTTAAAAGGAGGAAAAGAATGGCTTCTCCTAGGTTGGAAATCTCAGTAAAAGTTAAAGGCGCATAAATAATTGTTTGGAAAAAGCCTTTAGAACTTATCCTAAGTTCTAAAACATCACCAAAAAAGAGGTTTTCGGACTTTATATCACTAAATCCACCATATCATATGATTAATGACATTATCATTATAAACCTATATTATGAATTTCAAGCATTTAAATATCATCATATATTTTATATGATTTTATTTATCATATGAATGTTACCTTAAGTTTGATTTTAAATACAAATCTTCCCTTACCCCACCATCTCGTCGCATTAATCCTTCAATACCCGACAAACCCGTCACATCCACCTTTAAACCTCCATTCACTTACCCTCTCATCCGCCTTACCTTGCTTCCATCCAAGGGTCGATATATTTTTTTGCCCCCACCCCTCCATCTGAGCTTTACCACCAGGGGGGGGTCCGAAATGGGAAGTTTGATGGTCTGGGCCCTACCCTTACATGGCGGTACCAGGGCATTTTTCACCCCCTTCACTGAAACCACCTACCACTTTACCACTCACTGAAAGTCGTTTTCTCTACAAACGAAACCACTTACCATATATGTTTTCCCTTCCAGTATTTTTCGTGACAGCTCACAAATTCCCATTGCTCCACGTCCACCTACCAACTTCTGCTGCTGCTTCTCCTCATCCACCTACCAACTCCCACCATCGTTGTGTCACGACAACTCCTGCCACCACTCCTCCACCAACTCTTGCCATTGCAATTGATCCACGTAGCCATTCTGTGCCATTCCCGTCCAAGGTTTATTGAAATAATTCATATATGTTTTAAAGGAAGCAGTGGGTTTTCCATTTCAAACTCCGTTGTAACAGTAACCGACAAAGTAAAGACAGAGGTAGTTAGAAACAAAATGGCCATCATGAAAACCATCACAACAATCAGATTAGATCATCCAACAACCACTTTTCACCAAAGAAGAGCCAAATGTCAGTGTTGTTTTATCGTTGCCTCTTTGGCATCATACTAACCAGATTCTGATCACTCTTCAATCAGTAACAGACTACTAAAGTAAATACAACCAATATTTGGCCAGATTATCTTGTCACTGCCATTGCATGGTTCCACTTGTCCAATGTTAGCTTGAATGTAATTAATGACGATCTCTGAAGAAGATAGAGTAACCAACTTAAGTTTTAGTTAAATATTGCATCCATTTTTGTAGTATGGGGGAGACCTGTAGGGAGAAAAGCTATTGAAAATACTCATTTGGCTGTAAACACCTTTTTTTGATGAATGAAAGGACCCTCATGTTTCCAGATTATTCTATTATGTTTTAACAGTGATGTACTCCTTCATATTATCTGCTTTCATTTATTCCACCATTTCTTTATCTCTTTGTTGTGGATAAGAAAATTTTGTTCAGGATTTTTCATTGAGCACCCTACCCAGTCTTGAAACAGTGTCAATGTTTTCCTCTAAAACTGGAATGTAGAATTCAGATAAGGTCTTGTCTTCATTCACATTGAACCTTAATCTCTCCTCTTTTTCCATTTCACAAATTGTAGAGCTCCATTGACATGACTAGCTTGCCTGGTTACACGTGATCTCAGTTATTCATCCATTTAAATATGTTTACACCTGTTTGACTCCATCGTCCAATGGCCCACTTTTGCTGTCTCTACCACAAATTTTCAAACAAATCCCTTTGCTATAATAACTAGCCTAAAATTCCAAATCAAACAAAGCTATATTTAACAGAGAGATCCCTCTTTGGGTCTAGGAGGGCTAGATCCTAGGCCTGAAGTGGTTTTGATGTTGGCCCTCTGAGATTTCATCTTCAACCTTCGGAATTACGGGGCGTAACATAGTAGCAACCATACCGGGGAACAAATATCTACAGTAAGGCACTTCAAGTTTCAATTTTGACTTTTGATGGTGAATAGAAGTCAAACACCAGAAGGTTTTTCCATTCACCTGACGAATCCATTGGGAGCAAAACAAAGAGTAAAGGGATCTCTACTTGAATGGTTCATGAGGCACAATAATTGCTAAGGTTTTGCAAATGGGGTAGCAAGCTAAGTGGACTTGATTATGGGGAAAAATCCATAGTTAAGCACACTTGAGCCAGAGGATTTCTGGGATGGGTGACCTCCTGGGAAGCCCTGGTTACTAGGTGCAAGCCTCGTAAGTGATGATTGATGCTATGTGATTCATTTCACTAGTTTCAATCCCACTTCTTCACCACTATGAGCATCACCCGATGCAATGAGTGCTAAGTGGAATATTAAAAAATCATGAGAAATTAGTCAATTACGACTACCTATCATGGAAATGGTCATAGATCAATGAATTACTTAATGCAGTTGAATCCAAAAAATGATATCAATTCTAGCTTTGTTTCTAATTACTTCTCCATTTTAATTCAAATTATTTTTGAATATCCATTTTGTACCAATAAATTTTTTATCATGAGGCCTTAGAACCAATTCCTAAGTATTATTCTTTTCAATTTTATCATGTTCTTCATCCATGGCCTTGACCCAACATTCATCTTTACTAGCTTGATTTACATTTTGAGGTTCAATGGCGGATAATAAAGCTAGATAACTAGGAGATCCTACAAGGGTTCTTCTTGTTTGTACCCCAGATTCCTTTTCTCATATAATTTGAGTTTCTGGATGATTCTTTTGAACATATCTGGATGGAGCCTTTTCTTTATTTGATGTGTCTTCTTCTGATGGTTCATTAGTTTCTTCTTCTATATCATTGCAATTTGATGTGGGAAAGCATTCATCATCATCATCATCTTTTGTTGTTATTACCCTTTTCGGAGATGTGCATGCTTCATAAATCAAAACATCAATAAATTCAACAGTTTTCTAAAGTTTTTTATTGTAGCATCTGCATCCTTTACTTATAGAAGAGTAAAAAAGAAGTATTACTTCATCTGATCTAGCTTCAAACTTACCAAGTTTTTCATCATTATTTTTGATGAAACATTTTCTTCCAAAAACTCTAAAATGCTGCATAGTGGGAGGCTTACAATACTAGAGTTCATAAGGATTTTTATCACTATTCACATGAACTTTATTGCGGTATGTATAGCTTCACCCCATAATGTGTGAGGAGTTCCAGACTCATCAAGCATAACATAGGCCATTTTCTGAACTGTTCTATTCATTCTTTCTGCCACACCATTTTGTTGAGGAGTTCTGCCTACAAAAAATTGTCTTTTTATGCCATGTTGTTCACAGAAATCAAAGAATTCATCTGATGTGTATTCTCCTCCTCAGTTAGATCTAAGAAATTTTATTTTTAGATCTAATTCATTTTCAACTAATGCTTTGGAGACCTTAAATTTATCAAATTCTTCATCTTTTTATTTCAATAAACCGATCCAACACATTCTAGAAAAATCATCAATGAATAAGACATAGAATTTTTCTCCACGAGGTTTCTTTTTCCTTACAGGTCCACAAAAATTAGTATGTATAAGTTCAAGAGGCTTAATTTTTTATCCTTATTTGGCACTGAATTGAACTCTGGTTTGCTTACCGAATTGACATGACTTTCATATGGTACTTTCTGGTAGCGTGATCTTGGTAGATCACGAACAACTTTGAGCATTCTTGACTAGCTTATTTGAGAAAAAATTAGATGTCCCAACCTTCTGTGCCATAACCAATTTTCCTCTGCTTTGCCTAGGTAACATTTTTCTTGGCCACCTTTCAATATATACATATTTCTTAGTGTTCTTGTTCCTTTTATTATGGTCTTTCTTGTGTCAATTCCACGAACCACACATTCTTTTGAATAGAAGACCACCTGATTTCCTTGGTCACACATTTGGATAACACTCAACAAGTTATACTTTAATCCACCAACATACATAACATTACCAACTTTAACCTTGTATTTTATAAAAATAGATCCTTTACCCTTAATGAGAGCTAGAGAGTCATTTCCAAAAGTGACAATCTTTTCTTTCTCTAATGCATTGTATTAAATGAGTTTATCTTTATCACTTTTCATGTGTTTTGAACATCTGCTATCAATGTAACATTTATTTTCTTCTCCTTCTATAAATAAATCGATGCCACAACTTTCGGATTGTAAGTCATTCTTTTTCCATACCTTAGAATTTGTTGATATTTTCTCCTTTGGTTGTAATTTTCTCCTGCATTTAGATTCCTCATGACCAAAGTTATTGCAAAATGAGCATTCAATTTCATATTTAATTGGATATAATTTTTTATAAGTATTCTTCTTGATTCCTGTCCCATTCCTTTGTTTTCTTTCTTCTCTAGTCATGAGGGTTTTGTATGCAACACATTGAGCAGCTTTGTGACCAAAATTATGACATGAGAAACATTGTCCATTAAAGAAGAAATTTATGTGATCATAGAACATTCTAGTGTTGTTTACCTTTTGACTAATGCTTCTGTTATTTTTCATCCTTGAATTGTAGCGAACATGATTTACCTATGAAGTGTCTTTGTTCTTCTGCTGAAGGTTGAAACTTTGTTGATTGACTTTTGCTGCATTTAGATAGCTTCTGGTTGTGGCTGATGATTTTCCTATCTATGATGATTCACCAATGTATCCAAGACCTATATTCACAAGAGGAGAGTGTTGAACCTTGATAATTTCATCTAAGGTTTCATATCCTTTAGAAAATATAATATTTGGAGTTTTTATTTCTCAAGTTTGTTCCTTAGACTTACTATTTCACATTCTAACTTCTCATTATGCTTCACCTTTTCTATAATTTGATTCTTTATAGTATATATGGCTACCTTGTTTTCTTCCAAGCATATTTTGAGTTGAGTAATTTCTTCAAAGAAATAATTTTCCTCTAAAGCATCCATAAAGTTATCTTTAGACTCATTAGTTTCTTTCTCAAATGCCATGAGTAATTTAAGATCTTGATCAGATTCCCCGTCTTCACTATTTGACAATCCATCACTATCTTCATGAGTATAATAACTTTTTCTATTGTCAAATCATCTCCTATTAAATTTTTCAATATCATTCCCGTTGTCATGATTATCTTTATAGGGACATTTAGCATCATAATGATCCACTCTACCACAAGAAAAACATTTGAATGGAAGCTTACCTCTGAAGCTTTTGGTGCCAAGTTGAAGTTTCTTTACAAAATTTACCTCATCTTATTCTAATACATACCCCGATTCTTTTTGTTCTTCCTTTTCCTTTCATTTTGTAGTTTCTTTAAATGTAGCTTCTCTGACTTCTGAGGGACCTCCTTTTATCATTTCAAAAGCAATCAAGATACCATGAAGTTGACAATGGTAAAAGTCTGCAGATTATGATTTTCTTCAATGGCTGACACTTTTGAATCGAATTTAGGAGTTGGAGATCTTAATATTTTCTCTATTAAAGTTTTGTCTTTTATGTCCTCACACATATTTCTCATATTATTACCAATCTCATCTAGACGTAGAAAGAAACTAGCAATACTTTCATCATTATGCATTATGATATTTTCGTATTGAATTATGAGAGTTTGGAGTTTATCACATTTAACCTTGGCATTGCTTTCATAGATTAGGATGATTTTGTCCCATATTTCCTTTGTTGTATTTAACTACATAACTTTGAAAAAATATGATTTGGTCAAGCTTCCCAATAATTCATTGAAATCTTTCACATTGGTTTCATATGTCTTCTTTGCTACTAGATTTGTAGGAACTGCGGCTGGATATTGGTAACCTCCTTCAAAAATTGCCCAAACATCTGCTCCAAGAGACTGAAGATAGGATATTTTTCTTGTCTTCCATAATATTAAATTATTTCCATTGAAGAGTGGTGGTCCAATCGATGTTTTTTCCGTCTTGATTTCTCATCTTGGTAGATCTTCCTTCAAGTGATCAAGCTTCTTCTGAAGGACCTGATCTCATACCAATTTTTGGGAAAAATATTGAGACGAGGGGGGGGGGTGGTGAATCACTATTTAAAACTCACATAGATTTTTAATTTTCTTTACTAAATTCTATAAGCCACTTTAGTTAAGCCAACTAGCATAAATACATGACTTTCATTCAGGAAACTGGTGTATGCCTAAAGAACTTATAATTTAGATAAATCTTCAGTAAATTTACTTAGAACAGTGCATTAATGTTTCATCAGATATTAAGTAAGCAGTAAACATGTGCAGTAAGAATAGAATAAACCATCATGCATAAGCAACACTAGGATTTAAGGTGGAAACCCAATGTGGGAGAAAACCACCACTGTTGTCATCTCTGTCTTCAATATTTATTGTATAAGAAATTTCTTACAATCTTGTATTGGCGTAGAGTCATACCAACACACAGGCATCCACTTGCAGAAGGCTGCAACCTTCACTCGCTCTCCAGCTGCTACTGGAAGGGATCTCTAACCCCCTGATCTTGTTTACCATCCACCACTAGAAGGGAGCTTCGACCCCCTGCTCTTGTTTACCAGCCACTAATGGAATGGAGTGGCAACCCCCCTGATCCTATCACCAAATCCTACTGGCATGAAGCTTCTACTTCGTCACTAAAGGCTCCAACCCTTAGCACCACCGCAGACCATGTTTCATAAATTTTCACATTCGATCCATTGGCTTAAATTCAACACAACTTTTAGGCTTATTTTCATTATATTTTTAGGTTGGACCCACTGAATTATTTTAAGCCCAATACCTTACATCAAACTAAAACATATGATTATACCAAATAATTTACTGAATCATCAATCTACCAACCAATCACTAATCTTTAATCATAATCAACTAGTAGCATAATCAATACTCCAACAACCCAGATATATATGAAGGCATCATTGATAGACAACAAAAACACAAAAAAACTGATCATAAATTATCTTCAAATTTTTTTAGCAAAACCCTAGCTTGGATACGTGCCCTCCAGAAGAATTATCTACATATGTACATGCTTATCCCTAAACCAACTCGCGTACAGATCTCAACATATTACTCAATATATACACTATTTTTCAGAACCAAACTCGTGTGTATACACACCTTCCTCATTTCAAACCCGCGTATAGATCATTAAATATCAAGAAGACACAATACTTCAGAAATTCAAACTTTCTCGGATCATACCCTTCATTGCAACAAGCATTCACCAGACCAAAGATCTAAACAACTCATAAATAGATCATGAAAATACATATTCATTTCAGGTCTAGATATCCTGATCCATCATTATGTTCATGAGTGCATGATTATATCAGATCTATCAATCAACTATAGCCCATACCATGCAAATATAATTTAGATTGAAGTTATCATTCATTAACATTATTCATGCACACATAACACTTTGATCTTCAAATCCTTAAATAGTTTGAGCCTTAGCTAATACCATGAGCCAAAACCACACAAGTGTTGATGGTATTCTTGGATGGGATCAAATAACTATTATTGCACTCAATATTGTGGGCTAATACTATGGTAAATACCCCTGATATTATAAAATTAGTGCACCAGCACATAAGCAACTTTGTAACTTTGTTTCTTCTTATCCGCGTGTATACATGACTTTTCCTTTAATAACCCACATATAGATATTCAAATATTTACCTTTAATAATATTTTGATTCTGACTTGCAAACCTCTATCTCATCATTTCGTCATTATGTTCCTTCACTCTATCATCTCTGAACTGATATGTGAACTCTATTACAAGTGGGTTGCCATCAAGGACAACACTTTTATCATAATGCCAACAATATATTTACCTTCAATTAAAATACTATTGCAGTTCCTTAACCAAAATTAAAAAACCATGGAATCAACCACCATATGTCATAGAAATACTAAAACCAAAATCCATGTGCCAAAAGCTACTAAAATGGATGCAAAAAATGTCCTTTTTGTTTTTTGGGGGTGTAGGGGCCTACACCTTATACAACATCTATCACATGAGTATAGTTGTGCAAAGGATATAACACATACACATCAAAAAAATGGTCTTAACACCGTAGAGTACCCATATGAAAACTTGAATGTCCAATCCTAACCTCTGATATCCAATTGTAGCAATACAAATGATTCTTGTCAGATTTCAAGTCAAAAATTTTTGTTTCCCTTGTTTTTATTTTAATTCAAAAAAATGGGCCAATTTGTATAATGTTTGGACTACGACTCAAGGATGACTATATCGTCAATACATAAATCTATACAACTATAACATATGATGGACTATATATTTTTTGGATCCCTTTAGAATCCTATAATTAAAAAAAAACAAATTGAATTTATTGATTAGCCTCTTGTACATATATACATTATTATCATTATTTTAAATGTAAAAAATATATAATTTATGTTTTAGTAAAAACTGGAATTACATTTTTTAAGTGTCAAGGCACATCATGACCATGCTAAGAAAAGGTCAAAAAGATATATTTATAATAAAGTAACCACCCTCCTAACATTTATTGTAAATGCCGATTTATATTTCAAGAATGGGATCGCCATAACTAGTAGTAAGACCTTCCCAAAAATATAAAACCTCAATATTATGTCCATATATAAATATTCCAAACAAGTAATTTAAATTTGTAACAACCCCATTTTCATATACCATTGATAATGTAATTATTTATTTAATGTTACCTCTAATTGACATGTATATGTAGCCTTGGTAAAGACAAAAACAATATGTATTCTATCTATTTTAATGGAAATGCTAAAAATTGATGAAGGTGAGCACTGACATGGACCATAATCCATGAGTGGGAGTTGGAAAGGGTGAATATATATTCTTTCTTATTGAAATAACACAGGTCAAGCCTAATTTTCTAGAGTTGGATATTAAAAAGAAATCGATTTGCCAATTTCCAAGAAAATAATTGATGAGGAAATTGGTAGTTTAGCTACCAACTCCCATAATTACGAGAGTTAGTTAGGATTTGTACCCAAACGTTCCACCAAATTATGGGAAAATTTCCCTTCCAAATGATTATGATATTCAACCACAAATTTGGAGATGAGACCCATGAAATCTCAAGCAAGACAATAAATAATGAAGTGTTATGACATGTAGAAAGTGTGGGTTGTAGATGAATGGGTATGGGGATCAAATTTGTGTGAATTTGAGTTCCAAAAAGACATAAAATTAACAAAAAAATAGTGTGGGTCATTAGATCCATTTTCTAGTTAAGAAAATTTAGCAAAAGTGCCCAAAAATTGAGTCACAAGAAAGAAATTCATTTTTTCGGTGTTTTTTGGGTAGAGCACTAAAGCAATGAGAGGGGAGGTTTCTACGAAATTGATAGGAAGTGAAGGGGTTCCCTTCTACTATCTAAACTAGCTAAGAAACCACCCATGGTTTGAGAAAGCTCTTTTCTAGGTGGGGTTTGAAGGGAAACTTATTGGTTTTTTAGATATGAAGGAGAATTCTGCCTTTTAATGATTGTCAGAGAGTTCCCATGATGGCTTCATGGTCTGTCTAGGGGGTTTTGGAAGAATTTATCGTTGATGTTGTTAGGGTCCTATAATAATAGGATTCATAATTTTGAATTGACTTTGATTAGTCTTGTAGTATTTGACATACTTTTCTTTTTGCAAATGTTTTCCCATATTAAAAAATGTAAAGAGGGTAAGTCCTAAAAGAAGATAAAAAATGAACCCCACCAAAAAAGAGATAAAAATAGATCCTGAAAGTGATGAAAATTCAAATTCCACTACTTTTTACTTTACTTTGCAAATAAATATTGTGTGCAGCTTGTCCAAAATGCCACAATCCATGATAATCAAATAGTTTAATCTTGATTCATTCATGTGTTGATAGTTAGAGAATAAAGATCTAGCCAAACCATTTAATCTTGGTAGATTAGTAGTTAGGTAGAGAATAAAAATGAGCTCATCAATTTAATTTGAGCCATTGGAATTCATAAGGTTAGAATTAGATAGTTTTCTTATCAAAGAAAAATAAGAGGGTCAGCAAGCTCAAATGCACCCAATAAATGGGTAGGTAGATTAATTTCAAAAGGCATGGAGAGCATCAATTGGTCATTTCATATCACTAATTTTCCCAAAAATCCCCTTCCCCTTGTTTAAAACACTAATTCCATTCTTAAAAATACATTTTCCCTTGTAAAAATATCCCTTTCCCTTCATATTAACCTTTCCCTCTTACTTCACTCATTTTACCTTACTAAAACCCTTTCCCCTAGTTAAAAAAACATATTTTCATTGGAAAAGTAAAAACTCATTTACTAATTCCCCTTTTTAATTCAAAAAGTATCAAAAACCCCCTTATCCTAAGTCTAAATAGTTAAAATGATATTTTGGGCCCCACTGTAACAATCCCTTCCCGATATCAGTTTTAACACTAGTTCTTAGTGTATTTTAAAAATCCAGCATCATATTCATTAACCCCCCATTCATATTAACCCCGTTTAAATTGTATTCAACCCCTCCACTATATAACATACATTATATATTAACTCCCTCTTTAACATAACACTTACCCCACTTTATATTATATGTAAAGTTCCAAAATTTTAGCCTCCAAGCTAAATGGAACATTAGAGCTAGCAACAGCTTTAGCCAGTGAATAAATGGGTAGAAAAGCCCATAAGTCTCCTAAGGAGGATAAAAACACTCCAAGTGTGGAAGGGAACACTCTTTCTAGCTTAATAAAACACCTCCATGTGTGAATAGGGATAAAATCAAGTTGATTCAGTCCACTTTGACTAAGTCAACAACACAGTTGTGGAGTAGGAGGAATCCAAGGAGGAATAACGCAGTTTTGGAGGGAGATGACCTAATTGAGTGGGGCCAAGGGCAAGAAAGCTCATGTTTTATATAAGGAAGAGGATGGCAGCATTATTCTTCATGTCTTAGATTATTTTTCATGTCTGCTCAGACTTTTGCTTCCTCTTGCTGTTTAGCAGAGTAGCAGTGTTGTTTAGCACAGGGTGTTCCCGAGCGGGAATCCCACCTCTTTCCTTTGAGGAGCCTCATTGGGAGAGTTTTTATTCACCATTCCACATCAATTTTTTAGGCCAAGCTTCAACCTAATTCATTAGCGCAGTTTTTATCAGAGATTGTGCAGTGTTGCTAGGTGCAGCAATGGAAGGGATTGGAATCCCAGTTTCTGAGCTAGTTTCTCATTGGAGGAAGATTTCCTTCACTTGAGGGACCTATCTGGAGAGCTATAGGGATGATTTCAGATCTATGGTATCATACCACACATTTCCCATACATTCCCAACATTGTTCTAACTAGGGAATGTGTTATTTTGGAGGCAGTACTCAATGCAGGGTCTGGTGGCTCCATTGTAGTGTTTCCTTGTGATTGAGAGGTTCATCCTTTCACGGGAGGAAGACCTTGAGGGATATACATCAGATCAGACATCTTTCAGCCTTCTACACTCATATGCTTCAATGTTGCAGTGGTGATTCAGTAAATTTCTGAATCTCACATTTTGTATGCAGCGTGTTTGACAAGAAACCCTTGCTGGTTTCTTTTGTGTTTTGTATAAGGAGACTAGATCTCGGTTATCAAAGAATATTTGATTAATATATGAGTAGATATATTTTTCTCCTATTTTTAGAGTGTAAATCCTCTCTTAGACTACGCAGTCCCTTATGCAGCAACTCCAGTATTTTTCAGTCTTGGGGTTTTAACACATTTTGGCAATCCTAGGTGTGGGAGATCTATTTAAACCACCTAGTTTGATTTCTTTCATTTCTATTATTGGATTTAGGTTGTATATTTACTGATCTATGCAATCCAATATTCCATTTCACTGTTTTATTACATATGTTGCTGGAATTCCATTTTTAGTGCATGATTCATGAGCTGTCCCGATTTTGGGATATTACAGTGGTATCAAAGCACAATCTCTGGATCAACCTGTGAGATCTAGCTATTAGAGGAAGGAGATATGGATAGAAATCTTGAAGCTTCAGTATGTGAAGAGAAAAGGAAGACAAGCTTACCAAGCTTCTTCCAAAATCTATGCAGAACTTTCAAGGAGAGTTGAAGAAAATGAGATTGGAGATGGGATATCCAAAGGAGATTGAATCTAGAGCAGAATCTAGATTTTCACATGGTGAGTGTGAGCATGCAACTACCCACCATGATGCACAGTGCAGTCAAGTGCCCAGATCTATCTTGAGATGGATGGGAGGAGGAAAAATTCCTAAGAGGAGAACTCTCAGTGGTTTGTTGCAGGAGTATGAATCTCAAACTGAGAGGTTTAGAGATCATACTGATTTCCAATATTTTTTCAAGATCCAGGTGGAGAAGATCAAGCATCATGATGCAGGTAGATTTATTCTATCTACTTTTATTGGATCACCTACATGTTTAGCTGGAGCTTGGGTGAAGGAGCTAGACTCCTATTTGCAGCTGCACCATATTTCTGAAGATGAAACCATCAGAGTTGCAGTGTTGCATTTCAGAGGTAAGGCTTATGCATGGTGGATTTTTGAATCTTGTTCCTTAAAGAATTCCAACACTTTCTCTTATGCAAGATTCATAGAAACTTTGATAGGAAGGTTTGGTGAAAAACTTCCTAAGGCACATGAGCAAGGAAAAATTGAGAAAAAAAAACTCTTACATGTGGTGAAGGAAACTCCACTGTAGAAAACCATGGGAGGAGCTGACATCTTGCATTACAAATTGTTGGAAGCAAGACATCCAGTTCATAGTCTTGAACAAGAGGGCAAGGGGATCTCTTTTTCACAAGAGAATCAAACTATTGAGATGTTGCCTACACACATTGATGAAGAAGAAGAGGGCAACAACACTGTCACATATAGAGAAAATCTAGTACCTCATGCAGAGGAATGAGGAGCACATGCTCCAATAAGAGGGATTCTTGCATCTTTGCAAGTAAGTCCCATGATCTCATACATGGAGGTATAAGAACAATCAGTGAGCAGTATGATTGTGCAACATTGCAGCTAGATGGAGGAGGTAGGGATGAAGAGCAGCATCATGTGATGAGAGGCACACACCCTTCTCTATTTTAGAGAGCTAGAGAAAAGATGAGGGAGATTGTATTACGTTTTGGAAGAAAGGGCAAGGTTGCCCAACCATATGTACAATCCACTCTTGACATTGATGTCTCACTACATGGAGGCATTCCACCGGGGAGGCCACCAGATCTATCATTGATGAAAGACATATTGTCTTTGGATTCACCGCTCTTGGATTTTGGAGAGGTGAATATTTTGGAGGAGAACTTTGGCATGAGGGATGTCAAAGTAATAGACAATAGCAGGAGGAGAGCTTCACATGCCAGATCACCAGCGCTGTCTCTGAGGAGGATTGATCCTTATTGGACATCTCAGCTTTTGGTAGAGTACTCCAAGGATCTTGGTGCATGCATGATTCTTGATGACCCAGATGGAGATGACAGATACATGGTGGATGATGTGGTCATCTATTCCTATGGCAGAATCTTCTTGACTAGATCTTCTAGTCTCAAGGAGAAGCTTCTACATGCAACACATGAGGACTTCTCTTATATGCACTTTGATGCATATTTCCATTTGATGGAGGAGTTCACTTGGGAGGGCATTCAACATGACATATTTTATCATATGGAGAGATGCATAGCCCGTATGGTGATAGAGAGGATGTCACAGCCACCTTCCTACTCATTGGGAGTGAGGGAGAATTTCCAGTTGAGCCATTTCAGCTCAAGTCCTCAAGTACATGATGGAGGAGGTATAATTTCACATTTTGTATTGTACTTATTTTCCTTGTTTGAGCAGCATGATGTAACAAGAAGAATTATCTCTTCTTGCATATTGTATGATGATGTACTTGCAGCTACTTGTAACATTGATCTTGGCTATCGTTTTGATGGTTTGTGGGGGAAGCCACATGTTTCTTTGTGTGCACCATTAACACCATGTTGTAACTTCATGTTTTCATGTTATGAGATGACTATGGTAGCAAAAAAGTGGCTGGTAGAGCACTTTTTATTTCTTATGTTGATGCAGGCAGAGGATGCACTGCACTGGTTCCATGGGTGGAACTATGATGCACTCTCCGGTTGTCAATTGGCAACTTGTTTTTATTGTACTTTTCTTCCATATATTGCTGACATGTTTATGTTCATGGGGAGCTTTGTTTGGAGAGTGGGCTTGAGAGGGAAGATGCCCATTGGGAGCATGATTCTCCCCATTTTATATGTTGTACATTTTAGGAGGAACCATGGGAAAACCATGATTGCCACATCACACTTTTTCTCTTCTTGTGGGAGGGACCACTTGGAGAATTTGAGGAGGCACTACATGGCTGAGTTGTTTGTTGGGACATCATATAGGTTGGCCATCATGATCTTACTCTATGGCTTGTATGAGGGAAAGAAGAGGTAGCAACAAAAATTTTTGTTGCTGTGGTTGCACTTGGGAGAGTATGGGAAAAATTCTCCCCATAATTTTCATGAGATTTCTAAAGAGAAGGAAGGCACATTCATGGTTCAAGGAGGCTACCCTTCAGCGTTGGAGGATCATGAGAGACTTCCATGTTGGAAGAATATCTTCTCACTTAGCAACATGATGGTGGATGGCTTTGGCATGTGGAATGTCAAACGGAGAAGTCATGGAGTGAAAAGAGCCTTGTTAATAAGGCCCACATCACTGTCACTTGAGAGCATGTTTCTATTGATGGAGTGTTCCAAAGGGAGTATGCAACCTCTCCTCTTGCATATTTTTATGAGGGGATTCTCATGGGGAGACTCACTCATGGACCTCACCTTCAACTCACACATGATGCATGGTAATAAATACATTTATGTGCTTGCTTATTACTTTATTGATTATTTGTACTTTCTCACCATATGTAAACAGTGCATTGCTCCCCATGAGAGCAAGATTATTTATGGGTTTCATGGTCACTTTAGGGCCAAATATTGTAATATTGATAACCCATCTCTACATGACTTTGGGCAAGTGTTGTATTTCTTTGATTGTACAGAGCTCGTATATATTGCAACCTACTACTTTATAGTAGATGAGCTAGCATGCATAGCTGCAAATTCTTTAGATAACAACTTGCCACTTGATGCTCTGAATCAATAGTTGAAATGACTATGCTGCATCCACTAGAGAGACCATATGTATCATCCAAACTTGCACAAAACCTTTAGCCATTTTCTGATTTGGATGCCATGTGGTGATGATGTGCCATTCATCTTGTATGGAATGGTTTGGGTTGACATGACTCATGACTTTGGAGGAAGGGTCTTTGGAAACTCAATCTTCTTCTTGCCATTGGAGGTAAATAATGTTGCAGCCCAAGATCAGCATACCCTCTACACTTATCATCAGTGGAGGGGAGGACAGCATGGGATAGGCCCTCTTTCCTATCATGTTCATTTATTCAGCCCACCTACATTTCCTGAGCACAAGGTGGAGGAGACTTTTCATGAGTTATCATGTTGGAGGGTGACTCACTTCATTTGGATGATAGCATGGGTGAGGGAGGCACTCATTCACCATGATGATCATCACTCCTATTTTGTGGAGGCCATGAGATAGCAAGAAATTTTCCATTCACCCTTTCCACCTTTGATTGATGGAGACCATTTGGTTTTGCACACTTGGGAGGAAACATTGGATGACGGTTTATTAGCAGATTCTATTGATGCAGTGATGGAGACTATTGATGGGAGGGAACATGAGGAGGAGGGGAGAAATTTTTCTCTCCTTATACATTTTCTTGAGGACAAGAAATGATTTTGGAGGGGAGGATTGTAATGTTCCAAAATTTTAGCGTCCAAGCTAAATGGAATATTAGAGCTAGCAACAGCTTTAGCCGGTGAATAAATGGGTAGAAAGGCCCATAAGTCTCCTAAGGAGGATAAAAACACTCCAAGTTTGGAAGGGGACACTCTTTCTAGCTTAATAAAACAACTCCATTTGTGAACAGGGATAAAATCAAGTTGATTCAATCCACTTTCACTAAGTCAACAACGAAGTTGTGGAGGAGGAGGAATCCAAGGAAGAATAACGCAATTTTGGAGGGAGAAGTATCTTTGGATAGAGATGACCTAATTGAGTGGGGCCAAGGGAAAGTGTTTCGGGAAGTAACTCCCTAGAGGTCGTTGGGTCAAAAACCTCCACAAATCAGGGCATGCTATTCAAGAAGGACTCACACAACCACACTTGTACGCTAAAAACTAGATAACATCAATTGTAGAACTCACCTGTAATCCTATGTTTGATGTAGATCCCGCGGGGTCCAAATCCCCAGCAACCCTTATTCCTCTTCAACTTGAAAATCATGAAGGAACGTGCATGGAAATCTAGTTGTATAGCATATATTTCTCCTAAATGTCAGTGTAATACATGTAAAACATCAAATAAACAATAATAAATGCTTAATTAATAATCTTTTCACATATGCAAGCAGATATTAAAACGTGAATTTGGGAAGAAGATGGTTCTTCTTCATTACGAACAACATGTACAATAACAGTAAGGTGGAGAGATCACCTGAATCCTTCCACAATCTTCGAACAGACCATCATCCAGATCTGTCCTGCCCTTGCCTCGCTAGGATACTTTCAAGACTTGTGCACACGAGATGACATATAAGCTAATGAACATCTCTAGGAAACAAGGGTTTCCTGTAAAAATCTGGGAAGTGCATGAGGCACGGGAAATCAGACTTGAATTGGGGCTCCAACAGAGTATAATGTCTATAAATTTCTCTCTCACTTAGGCCATGCATATGAGGGGCTTTTATACTCCCTCAAAGTAGTTTCAATCAGTTGGAAACAGTTGGCCACGGGCTGGGGTGGTTGAATTACTAGAATAACCATCAACCCAGCCACGAAAATAGGGATTTTTATATATTTTTTAATTATTTTAATGACATACGTGGAAAAGTAACTCTGGACTCACGTATACACATGGAAAATTCTGGGCATACCCGCATATGGGATTTTAAACACTGTTTTTTATGAACTTTTATTCAAGTCTATGGGAATGCGTGCCCAAGGCCAAAAAGACAATCATGAATCACATGAGGGTGAAAAATGATGCTATAACAGAAAGAAAACTCATGTTTTATATAAGGAAGAGGATGGCAGAATTATTATTCATGTCTGCTCAGACTTTTGCTTCCTCTTGCTATTTAGCAGAGTAGCAGTGTTGTTTAGCACAAGGTGTTCCCGAGCGGGAATCCCACCTCTTTCCTTTGAGGAGAATCATTGGGATAGTTTGTATTCACCATTACACATCAATTTTTCAGGCCAAGCTTTAGCCTACTTCATCAGCACATTTTTTTCCTAAGATTGTGCAGTGTTGCTGGTTGCAGCAGTGGAAGGGATTGGAATCCCGGTTTCTGAGCTAGTTTCTCATTGGAGGAAGATTTCCTTCACTTTAGGGACCTTTTTGGAGAGATCTAGGCCTGATTTCAGATCTGTGGTATGAGACCACACATTTCCCATATATTCCCAGTGTTGTTCCAGCTAGGGAATGCGTTATTTTGGAGGCAGTACTCAGTGCAGGGTTTGGTGGCTCTATTGCAGTGTTTCCTTGTGATTGAGAGGTTCATCCTTTCATGGGAGGAAGCCCTTGAGGGATATGCATCAGATCATACATATTTCAGCCTTCTACACTCATATTCTTCAGTGTTTCAGTGGTGATTAAGTAAATTTCTGAATCTCACATTTTGTATGCAGAGTGTTTGACAAGAAACCCTTGCTGGTTTCTTTTGTATTTTGTATAAGGAGAATAGATCTCAGTTCTCAAAGAATATTTGATTAATATATGATTAGATCTATTTTTATCCTATTTTCCGAGTGTAAACCCTCTCTTAGACTGCGCGTTCCCTTATGTAGCAACTCCAGTATTTTTCAGTCTTGGGGTTTTAACATATTTTGGCAATCCTAGGTGTGGGAGATCTATTTAACCCACCTAGTTTGATTTGTTTCAGCTCTATTCTTGGATTTAGGTTTTATATTTACTAATATATGGAATCCAAGAGTCAATTTCACTATTTTATTGCATATGTTGCTGGAATTGCGTTTTTAGTGCATGATTCATAAGCTGTCCCAATTTTGGGATATTACATTATAACCCATCACATATGTTAAAACCCTTCCATTTTAATATATTATCTAATTCCCCTTTATATTATAGTTCCAAACCCCACATATATACCATGCTATATTAACCACGCCTATTGTATATTCCTAACACATTGCATATATCAAGCCCCATTACATGACTTAAAACTCGAGCCCCACCTCCTATCAAATCCCTCGTATTTGCCCATCCCTCAGATCTCCATTCCTCAGATTCAAAGGCCAATAATTGTTTTTCCACCCCCGACTACCCAAAATTTAACACCATAGGAGGGTTGTGAAATAAGCAGTTTCACACTCCCATTTCCCTACTACATGGCAATCCTAGATTGTATCACATCCTCCAATCAAAAACCATTTATCCTCTTTTTACGATGTGAAAACTGCCAAGATGTTTCTACCCATTGCAATGAAACTTCCCATGTTTGAAAGTTACACCTCCGCGCCCATATGATTAAACATTGTTGGTTAAAACAATAAGACCACCCTAAAAGCCTTTTTCACCATTTTTGTTCAAATTTGCAAACAAAAAGCTTTGCCAACCTGTTTTCAAGATATGTCACACCATAATCCAAGCCTTTCACCACCAGAATGTATGCATATTCATTTTAAATATTTATAAAGACCACTAAAGCCTATTTCGCTACCAGAAAGCCTCAGCTGCAACTAGAACCCTTTCTGCAAACTGAAATTTCATTTTCCAGGTATTCCTAAGTTCCAAGGCCTGTACTTAAGACAAATAAAGTAATAATTGAATAAAATAAACAAATTTATGGCTTCCTAAAGCATTCTGACAGTTAATCCCCTGCAACTTCATGTTCTTGATGTTGAACATACCCCCCTTGCAGACAAAGACTTCAAAATCAATGACCCTGTCACTGATTTCAACCTCCTTGAGCTCCACTACTGGAGCCATGATAAATTGATGGACCAGGCTAATGATATCCACCTTTGGGAATCAAATTTTCCCAAATATATCTTCCCACAGACTTTCCAGTTCCTAGAGATCATCACGCTATGTCAAATAAATTATCTGCCCAATGAAAGAGCCCTAGTAACCCACAACAAGGAAATTTTGTTCACCATTACTATTGAATCCATAAACTAAATGCTTCAAATTCAACCCAAGCCTGATGAAGCCCCTCTATCAATTGAAATCCTCACTGAGTTAGATCTGAAACTTGACTTTCCAAAGAGGTTTCAGATCTTTCAAACCTTCTTACCTTCATCAGTTGAAACCCCAAAGAATAACCCTCCTTATTCAGCCTCAATTTTATTAGAAAGAACAAGACAAATTGTCACGACACTGTCTTGTATTTTAGGATACTTTACAGATGAGTATGTATATGCTTTTGTCTTAGGTTTTATGTCTATTTTCTACCCAAGACAACCTCCATCTTTCACATTTAACTTTTCTCAATACCTTTCAGATGCCATCCATGAGAAATTAGTTAATTTACCTGAAGAAGGTGTGTTTAAATACTCATTAGTTTTTTTTCATGTATTCTTGTACTTCCAATCTGAAAGGTTTTCAGTCAGGCTTCAAAAAATGGAAACTGAGGTTAATCCGCAATCAGTTGTGTTATGGACTTCCTTAATCAAGAAATATTCCACAGAGTTTACCTACAACAACTTCATTGATTCATTTATTCATCCAATTGTAAATATGCTAAGCAGTAGCAGTGACCTAGGATCAATGAAGAAATAAAGAAAGTATTTCAGTTGTCTGAACACAGTAGAATAGGAGACTGGTATCTTTACCAGAACCACACTGAAATTAGGGTCTATGGATGTCAACTCACTCCATTCAAGCTGCCCAAATACCTCCCAATGAGGTTATTTGCACTAGGATACATTAGGCAGATCCTAAAATTCGATGAAGTGAATTTCCTATCTACAAAGAAGAAAACATAGTTTAAGATCAAAAACCATATTGGTCCTTTCATTTGCAATAGTAGAGGTGTTGGTCAACAAGCATAAAAGTACTTACATGAATACAAGTTCAGTGAGAGTTTTAAATGGCAGTATGATCCTTTAGGAGTTATCAACAAACTAAGAGTCAAATTTAAATTAACTCCTTTTGTCCATAAGTCCAAACCGCAAATTGAAAAGTACTCCAACCAGTCAAAGTGGTTGGAGAATACTTTGAAAGAGGTGAAAAAACTAGTTAAGACCAGATCTGTCCTACAAACTCCATCCCAACAAGATAATAACTCAAAGAGAGCATGAGAAGAAGGATCATATTCAGCTAAAACCACTATAGAACCCATATTCAAATTAATGTATAGGAAGAAGCCCAAGCTAAATCCTATAAGTGAACAAGTTGAGAGAATTGAAATTATTGATACAGACATAGTAGTTAAAGAAAATGCACCTCCATCAGTTTTAGAGGAAAATCACGAGCCTTCAAGCTCTAATACTCAAATCATTCAGAAGCATCATAGTGTTGAAGTATCTTCATCAAGAAAACCAGTTGAAAAATAACAAGACATAATGGAAAAGTATAAGGAAATCAGACTCAAGAATGAGGCATTAAAAGTAGTAACTTATGCTCAATATCAGAAGCAGAGACCTAGTGACTAGAACAGGTTGCTTTCTACCTTTGATTACAAGACCAGGAAGTTGTAGATGACCTTCTTGCAGCCCATAGTGCATATCCAAAGTCATCAGCAGGCTACAGAAAAACAACATTTGAAGTTCAAGCCAAAGATCTACATCCTATAGACCAAATTGAATTTCATAAGCAAGATGGAGAAATGATATACTCCATAATGAACAAAAAATCTATGAGTGTCCAAAAACTGCAAAGTTCTCTTGAAAACATCAAAGGTCATTTAAAACTAGAGAATGGATTCCTCACAAGACAAAGACAATAGAATCAAATCTCTTGAAGAATTGGTCGAAGAGGTAGGATATGATCCCACGAACATCAAAGCTGCAGAAGAAATCATCAAGAAAAAGAATGAAAACATTGCTGCATTGAAAAACAACTGAAATTGCCTCCTACTGAACATCCATGAGGAAAAGAAGTTTTAGAGAATGAAGGCCAAAAAGATGAAATGATGAATCTCATCATTCAGTTGACAACTCAACTGAAAGTGATGGAGAATGAGATGGATAAATTGGTAGAGGAGAAAAAGGCCAGCATGGAAGCAATCCCTGTCACTGCTATTCCTAATGTTACTATAGCATTTCCTTCTACTTCAGCAGCTCCGGTGGTAACAACAGTTCTAGTGGCTACAAAAATTTCAACTTCAGCAATAGCAGCAACTACATCAACAATGGATTCAACAACAACAACAACTCATCCTAGTGATGAAGCAAGTAAATTAGTTAAAGCTATGCAGGATATGTCAATCCAAATTAATGAAATAAATAGACTTAAAGAACAAATAAAAATTCTAGAGGATGAAAAGAAGCTAGTTCAAATCATGCATAAGAATGAAACGCAGAAGTGAAAAAAATTGACTGACAAAGTGCAAAAGTTAGAGAAAGAATTGACACTAAAATAACCACTTGCCCAAGCAAAGCAACAACTGTGGGCCAATATCATTAACTCTATTAATGATATTTGGCCATCTATCTAAGTTATCTTTGAGAAGAAGGATTTGATCAAAGAATCAAGTGAAGCCATTCAGAAAGTCAAAGAGGAACTTGGGAAAAAGCCAGAAGAGGCCACTGAGATCGTTAAGTTTCTAAATTCCAAGAACAAACAAGAATTAGAAGAAATTTTCATAATTGATAGGACCGAAACAATCCTAGAAGTAAGAAAGGTAATTTCCAAAAGAAACCTTATGACACAACTTGAAGATAAGTGTCAAAACATGGAGCTAGAAATTAGCAGATTCATGGTTAAATTTGATGTTTTGAGGAAGAAAGGTCTGCCTAACCCTTTGGTTATCAATGACAAATTGATGAAACATGAAGGCTATGACAAAAAAATGAGAGAAGTGGCCGAAGAACAATCCAAAAATTCCTCCATGAAAGGAATTCGTACAAGAAAAGTGCTCAATCAGACTTTTGAGAATCTCTTTTACCTCTAGCATGAGGTAAATCATCTCTTTGTTCATAAGCCTACTTTTGCAAAATATATAGAGGCTGATGAAATTTTCAGAAGAATGGTAAAAATCAAATTACCAGATGAAGAAGCTTGGGAGAAATTGAATGATTTACTGTGAAGGTGAAAAGTGAAACAAGTAAAAGAGTAGTCCAGGTTAAAGATTAAATAGAGCATGCAGGTTAAAACAGAAACAGTGCAGTCAAATGTTAAAAGTAAAGCAGTAACAGAGTTAAAGACAGTTACCAGATGAAAATGCAGAGTAAAGATACATCTAGCATAACAGACACTCAACATGAAGAAGATAGCCAGGGTAGAGCAATAATAGGAGAGAAAACAACAAAATATCAAAGAGCAAACAACAAATCCAAATAAAAGAGGGACATATAGCAGTTAGTCTCCTAGGTGCCTCTATCTTCTTGCATGAAGATATTTATTTTTTCTTGAATAATTCCTAAATCAGTTTTAGGATATTTTGTATTAGTTTTTTTTATAAATACTTCATAATTTGAAGTATTAAGGGTGGATTCCTGAACATTTCTATAGTTTTAATTGATCCAAATACCTAAGGGTTTATTGTACCTTTTTCAAGTCAGCAGACAAGACTGAGTAATAAAGGCATTGCATTACAGGATTCATTTTTTGAGCCACTTCAGTGAAGTATCTTTCTATTGTTCATGTTTTTCCTTAAGTTTTCATAAACTTGCATGTTTCTGAATCTAAATGTTATAACAAGAGTTTTATTTCAATTTTTTTTTAAATACACTCTGTCTTGAACTGTTATTAGTTTTAATTTTTTCTTCTGATATCCAGATCTAAGAATCTTTAATTGCTCTCCCATCCCGATTGACCCTTGTCATTTCATCCATTATCCAGTTTAAGGAATCCTTAAATGCTCCTTGATCCCGATTGAAACCACTTCACCATCCAGCCTGAAAGATCTAAATTTACTCACCTACCTTGCCCTGTGAACACTTCCTTTAGAACTTGATTCTACCCTATTTCTTGATACATTGACTCCATAGCCCAATGGAAAATATGTCTGCACCTATCCATCTGAATCACAAATTCCACCACCACACCAAACAAATTAAATCAAACCAAATCAATTTCACATAGCTAGCCTAAAATCAATTTAAAACAACAAATTTAAATCATAAGGAGAGAGACCTCTTTGAGCATTAGGAAGGCTAGATCTTGATCTCAAAATTAGGTTGATATTTACCTCTAATATTTCTTTAAACAAAAATCTTAACAACCATAGGAATGATTGGAGTGATAACAGATGTCAAAGGGTGAATGCGCTAGAATTGTTTTGATGTTTTGTGTGCACAAATCAAGCAAATTTGGGTACAAGGATCCTCTAGATCTATAGCCTTTGTGAAATCATTTTATTTTATAGGTGGCACATCTTGTGGGTCCTCCTACTTAGGGAGATACTAATTTTTGAACTCTGATGCCCCAAAGATGGGTTTCACACTAACACATTTTCCACAAGGGGTTTGGCCTTAACATTCATTAATGCCGTAAAAGGAAGGTCAAAATTTATAAATTAAGAAGCCTAAATTATTGGCTTCAAATTTTCCTTAAATATATATTATAAGAAAGAAAAAATTTGATTTTTTAAGTGTTCTAATGCCTCCTTGTTCAAGTTAGCTCTAGGAGCAGTCATGTATTTTCAAGGAAATTCTTATTTTTCTTGTTTAGGTTGGCCCCAAATTTGGCATCCCTCAAACTCATTTAACTGCACCTAAAGAATTGATTATTATGAAAAAAAAATTAGAGGTATGAAAAAGAATCTTGTCTAAAGTTAGTCCAAATTCTGAGCATCATTGAATATCGATAAAGAAGAAGAAGACTCAAGGAGAAAAATCACACCTATTCTACCCTATCTCAAGGAGATTTCACAATGTTTTAAGACTCACTCTTGAACAAAATATGAGGCATCTATTCCCCCCCACATAATTCCTCCTCCGTGGATGTCACAGAGGCCAAATTTTGGCCCCTACCTTAGGTCATACCACTTTTCAAGCCTCGAGTTGGACCTATGATTTTTGGTCCTTGTTTTAGATTGTTTCTACCTCAATTCAAGTCCTTTTGGAGTCTTGTTAGGGGATATTTTCGAGTTATATTTGATCACTATTGAAGTCTATTAAAGAACATGTTTTGAGCTAATTTAGAGTTGATCTTGAAGTTTATCCTAAAGGTTTTGAGAGAAATAATGAAGCTACTTTGGAAGCATAATTAAATATTTGTTTTAACGCAAAGAGAGTAGACCTTGACATATGAAATGTGGTAGCCATTAAATAATTGAAGAAAAAGCTTGACATGTGCAGTGGACCCACTTGGAGCAGATCTTGAAATTTGTAACAAACCTTGAATAATCTGAAGCATAATTTGGTAGCATAACTTTTTTAATTTTTTGTTTCAGAAACATAGAAGGATTTGATAATTTTGGAGTAGTCCTTGAAGATGCTTGGAGGAGTACTCGAATTTTTCTTAGCAAGCAATTCTTGAAGTAATTTGTTGGAACCATTCTTAAGTAGGCATTAAAGTCATTTTGAGAAAATATTGAAGACTTATTTGAACATAACTTTGAAGTCATTATTGGCACATTTAAATTTGAATGAAGGTATGAAATTGATTTAATTTGTTACATTATAGGACAAAATATTGTCGTAAACTTAATGGTTCAATACTAGAAGTTGAATATGTGTAGGAAAATACCACAATGATTGTATATTGTTGTGTTTGGGTCATATTCCCTAGTACGGGATCCCAAGGGTTTTGATTTATATTTCATTATATAGGGTGGTGTTGACGGTGATGGATACCACCAACATATAGGGGGTCTCCCCGATGTAAATTATCAATTAGACCTCACACTATTTGGAGTAGGAGACCCATATGGAGTATTATTCTGACCACCATAACACAAGGGTACTTCTTGGTTTCAATGGATAACATAAGAGATTATATACATAAACCTTGAATAAGCAAGTAAGATGACATTGTGAAGCACCAATTACAGAATGTAGAAGGAAACCTTCATGAGGGGAGACAAAAAGTGAGTCTCTAAGAGGAAAGTAATAATAGTATCCAAGAAGAGGCACATGAGAGCATGAAAATATTCGTTAGAAAAAATAGTTCACACAATGATATTAAGGAAAATACAACACACATTCAACAAGATAAGTATTGAAGCCAACAAAATAGTTCAATTTATCCAATACATATGAACACAACGTATATCGTAAACATCCCAAGAATAGTCCTAAAACATTTGTGATACATGCTTGAAAATGTATTGGCTCATAGAGCTTTCAATTATAATGTGAAAGATCAAGGTACATCAATTGAAATGGTGAACATTATCTCCAATAGTGGATTATTAAGTCACTTATTGCTTCTCCAAAAAAACGTTTTTCTCTCCTACACCAAGTAGAGAAGCCAAGAAAATCTCTCCAAATCTTAAGCCTCCAAAATCCTTTTGATTGAGTTATGAGGTTGCTTTTATGATAAAGGGTAATTACCTTTCATATCCCCATGACTCTTGAATTACCCTCATAACTCTTGGACTTATAATGTGTGCTTTGGAATTCTAAACAACTCTTGAACTTCTAATGACTTTTGGAATTATCCTAAAGACATTTTTTCCATATATGAATAACTGAATTTTCATATTCCACAAATGACTCTTGGACTTACACACATTGCATTTTTGTTTACAATGATTACAATAATACATCATGACTTCCACATAATCATGTGATGAGACTTGACGTGTCATTATGTTTGATGACTAGGACTAATAGTGACTGATGAGATGGACTTTATCCAGTGGTGACACAAATGCCACTGCATTTTATATTTTTTTATATCCTGAGCATGGCACTTTCACCCTCCAAAGGGTATTCAATCTTGGAGTCTTTGGGGTGATTATCAGCAAGTTTCAAGCGTTCTTGGTTTTTTTCACACTTCCTTGGTTTATCCTCTTTTCCCGATATTACTCTTGTGTGCTTTTCATGAGGTACCTAGAATACCTACTTCTGTAATCACCCATGATGATCAAAATATCAACCTAAAAATATCCTAATCTACCATTATTTATACACATTTTTTGTTTATTTATTTTTGGTGTTCTCAAAAGGGTCAAAGGTGCTTCTAGGTTCATGCGCGCACTTTGAAAGGCTAAAGGGATGAAGAAGGGAAGATTTGAGGCTTCTTCACGTGCACATGAATTCAAGGGAATAATGAAAGTAAGGCAGGGTGCATGTCACAAGTCCAAAGGATGAAGGGGAAGGCTCCAAGCTTCACAAGTACGTTGTGTGCTCAAGGGAGAGAAATAGTTCCTAGGGCACATTCTTGAAGGCTGAAGGATGAGGCTTCATTCCATCAAAGAGTGTTCATGCACTCAAGAAACCAATGAGGGTGCATGCCTTCGGTTTGAAGGAGTTCTCTTAAGGAGGGCTCTTTCCTTCGGGTCAAAGGAGTCCTCTCAAGGGGGATAC
This sequence comes from Pinus albicaulis, assembly GCA_034641835.2. NCBI lineage: Eukaryota > Viridiplantae > Streptophyta > Pinopsida > Pinales > Pinaceae > Pinus > Pinus albicaulis. The sequence goes on from CM076570.1 coordinate 1,633,386,273, forward strand.
ATTCCTTCAGGTCGAAGGAGTGCTCTCAAGGAGGGTGCATCCCTTTAGGTCAAATGAGTGCACTCAAATGAAACCAATGAGGGCATATGGTGCAAGTATGAAGGTTGAAGGATGAAGCTTAGTGCCGTAAAAGTGTTCTCATGCACTCAAGAGATCAAAGAGGGTGTATGGTGAAATTTCAAAGGCTGAAGGATGAAGTTTCATGCCTTCGAAGTGCGCTCATGCACTCAAAGGGTCAAGAGGGTGCATGACACATTGTTGAAGGATGAAGGGTGGAGCTTAAGGCCTACAGGGTGTGATCATGTGCTCAAGGATGGTGTATTCCTTCAGGTCAAAGGAATCCTCCCAAGGAGGGCACATTCCTTCAAGTCGAAGGAGTTCTCCCAAGGACGACGCACTTCTTAAGTTAAAAGGAGTGCTCCCAAGGAGGACACATTCCTTCAGGTCAAAGGAGTGCGCTCAAAGGAAGGCTTTGTTTTTTAAGGGTACATTTTAGAATAAGGAAGGGGATTCATGGTTTGGGAGTGCACCTAGCTCTCAAACATGGTGCAGGGTGCACTTCCAAAAAACGAAGGGTCTCCAAACAATGCTTTGGAGCATCCTCATAAACTCTTAGCCTTAAAGAGCTTGGTTTGCAACCAAAATTTTATATGTCTGGGTGATAATTCAAGTTGACAACAAGATGATTTTAAACATAAAACCATGTGTGATTCATACCAACTCATTGAGAAAAATTAAACAATATTAAACAATGACAAATATACATCAAAACACCACTTTGTACACATTCCCCAAGTATCACAAGTGAAGTGTCTTAGCACAGTTCTATGCTAAGTCATGAGTATGTTTTAATTTATTTTTTTAAGGATAAAATTTGTAAATTTCAAAAAAAATTAGAATGCTACTCAAAATTTCCCTAGCATCTATTTTATCCCTTTTCGGAAAGTTTTTTTTAATTATGTTTTATGTATGTTTTTATTTAACTCGATGCTACTGAAATTCTGGTAAGCTCCCTTGTTTTCTTTAAATTAAAAAGTGCATCCACTTTTGTGTTAAGCCACAGGTTCTCGTTATCAACTACGTTTTCAAAATTTTTTATCATGAGTTAGGTCATGTGATAGGAAAGGTTTGCGTTGAGTGATGTTAAGTTGAGTCATGGTTATACGTGAAGCAAGCTAGGTGTCAATCCACATTTGTTAAATCCAACCATTGTTTTTCATGTCTGTCAGCTGAGTCATTTCATTCACATGTCGAGGCATGTATTGTGTGTTAAGGTAGATCATGGATCTACAGTTTTAATGTGATGACTGTTTGGTTTGATCATGCATAAATGCTACTGGAATTTTATGCCTGTAATCAGGATATGATGGAGGTGATTGGTAGCTCTAGCTTTGTTCATCTCCAGCCACTTGTAGCATATCATCTGAAACTCCGTAGCCAACTGAATTTCATCATGAATACCATAGGGTGTATGCTACGGTCTAATTTTTTTACCTATATGGAAAATATCATGCATGGAAATGTGAACCAAAATATCTTTTTAAACCACCGAAAAGAAAGGAAAACTATTAGTTTCAATTTTAACTATTGGTGAATGAGCAGCTTGAGAAAGGAGACTAAGATTTCAGATAGATTTCATTGAAGACACAACAACACTTGTTAGGTGAGCTCCCATAATTTTTACACCTATTATATTTCAGCAGACAACCTTATTTATTATTAAAGATGACTAAGAAAGGAGGGAAGCTAAAATGAATTGAACCCTAAGGAGTTGATCTAGTTGATGCTAATACGAATGTGAAAGGTTATTTGTTCAATCAGGGTGGTACCCATTGTGTTCAATATTGGGAAGCTCTCATTTAGGAGTAGATCAAGAATTTTCACACTCTTTAAATGGGAAGGAAGCAACTATCTATGGCCACAGATTGCAGGTATCAACAGTGTCTATTGTTGAAGCTTTCAACCTTCCACAGGAAGGAGAAAAATGGTTTAAAGCAAAATTCATCACTGGAAGAGACCTGAACACTTCCATTAAAGATGGACACAGATATCCCAACTGGGCTAAAGGAATTCCCATAAGTTACCTCGAGAATGAATGGGCTAAGACTTTCAAGCTCATCAAAATTTTCCTAACCTGTGAGAGGAGGTATATTGTTGTTTTTCATTACCATATGATATTTTTGTTTCATATTGTAGGTATGAAGACCCTCAACTTACCATTCTTTCTTTCGAAGATCTTGAAAAAAATTTCAAATAGGATACGAACACACACAGCTACATCAGAATATAGCTTATACCATCAAGATCTTATTAAAGTATTGGTTGAGGAAGAACTTAGGAAAATAAACCAGTCATGGGACCATTTTCTGTTTTACTGGGCAGACCTACCTGAACCTACACGAGATATTACAGCTCAGCTATCTCCATCTTCACAGCAACATCCTCAACCTGCCAAGCAGAAAGGGAAAAGTGAGAAGCCAACTACTTCAGCAGTCGATAAGAGAACAAAGAGAAAGGCTAAGAAGGAGAACATCCACAAAAAATATAAAGGCAGGAAAGAAAAGGCTCCTTAAATCAATATTGAAAATAAATTGGAGAAAGGAGAGGCTTCATCGACCAGGAAGCCAAAATCCATGAAGACGATGCCTCCCATTTCTCCTTTTCCTAATGTTTATACCAGAGCACAGAGATGAAAATTTTTGATTGCAGAAAAATCCAAAACACAGGTCCTACCAGAATTTTCAGAAGCAGACATTCAACAAAATAGTCAAAAGGAAGATCATCCCACTAAGTTTGATTAGGAGCTCCTAAAATATGCAAGGTATGATATTAGCATAAAGAGAAGGAAAAATGATTCAAAACCTGTTGTTGGTAGCAGAAAAAGACACACCAGAGACAACAACAAGTTTAGGCTCAAATCTAAGGCCATGCATAATCCAAGTTTGTTGGCAAAGGTAATAGATATACAGAGGCAATCTAAAGGGTTACAGAATTTAACCCCTTCAATTGTAGAGTCTAGTGGACCCAAAAATAAAGATAAGGGTAAATCCCCTTTAGAACAACAAACCGAATCCTCAAAATAAGAAAAAATCAAAAGCGTTCAATAGAGAAAAGGACCATTGTCAAAGAAACAACCACCAGGACCACAAGGTCAAAATAAACTATTGAAAAACAAATAGAATTGAACAAACTTACAGAAGTTGTAGCCCATATGGAAGAAAGGTAAAAGGGTTTCCTAATAAAATACCTTTTTGCTTACTAAGTACATTTTTTAACAACAACTCAAGTTTTAGAGTGTATAAGTCTGCACATGTTTTTCAAGTATTTGTTGTGCATTTTTGTAAAAAGGAAATAGAGCACTACCAGAAATTCCGGTAGCATTATAGTTTTTGTGCAGTTACAGGTTTTTACCAGAATTTTTGGTAGCGCCTATTTTAAATTATTTTTGACAACTATCAGCAGCGTTTCTGAGCAAGTTCAGGAATGATAAGGACTCATAATGATATTGATATGTCAAGTGATGATTGATAAGTGGTTATGAGGTTGTTGAAGGTCATATTTAATGAAGACACGTGGTTATTAAAGAGTCAAGGTCATGAAGAGACAAATCAGTATAAAAAGGGGCATCATGTCAGCACACTCAGAAGTACAGTCCAAAGTGTCTTCTCTTCTCTCATCTACATCTGTCCTATTAGTTATATTTTTATGGGATATATCTTTAATGTCCTATAACACCTATGTAATGTGAGGAAGTGTGGATCCTTTTCTTTGGGAGATATGGAGTTGGTGCCTCTCTCTCTATAAATATCATTTGTTAATACCATTTCAGGGTTGGACTTTGGACAACCTGAAGACTTATTATAATAAAGAGAACTCACTTTTAAACTTCATGCTGGTGGATTTTGTGATTCAAGGACTATCTAATGTATGGTGTGTTTCTCTCATTGTTTATTTCTTCTGATTTATGAGTTGCATCAGCTTGTAAAGTACGATTAAGAGAATTATTAGAGGATCCAATAGTTAATTATAAGTTGTTTAGCCTTTTGCAAATCATATATATGTTGTAGAGCATGTTAGTGAAGGTTTCATGAAGGATTTATGAAATTATTTATGCATGTATGATACTTTATAAATGTTGTTTCCTTTACATAAAACAAATTTTATCTAAAGATCCTCTATTATAATTGTGTGATTGATTTAGGATATGAATATTTCTTAGATTGAGTACCATCTATCTGTCTCCTTTCATTTTTAAAAATCTACTCAATATATTACCAATTTAACCATACAATTTATACTTGCCATGGCTTTCCAAATGCATGAAAGTATAAAAGAGAAAAAATTATTTCTAACTCTTTAATAATCCATCCCACCACTCAAAACCTTTTACTTTGAAATGAACTATGATGTGTAAAGCTTACTCCTTTGCAGTCAGGGAGTGACTCCTTGCTTTAACATCTTTGGTATCATTGTCGGGGAGGCGAATTCAATTTTTTCGATGGGTGAATGACAAATTTATAATTTTGGTTCTGAGGTGTACAGTTCCAACTATATTTTTAGACCACTTTACACCTGGTGACTCCATTGTTGAATTTTTGGCTCCTAGAAGGGCTAGAACCAAGGCTAACTCAAATTCCCCTTTGAGAAACCCAGTCCTTGACCCTGAGTAGCTAATCAAGAAAAATAGTAAAAGAAAGTGTGTTGCATCTATTGTTGTTTTCTCAAAGGTTGTTCCTAAAGAAGTGTTGCAAACTCTATCCCCCGATTTTGTAGAAAATTTTTCACCTCCCTTTTTTTCCAGCCAACAAATAGTCTCTACATCAAACGCTGGTGCTTCATCATCTATTGTTCACAATAAATCAATTGTTGTTCCACATGTTGTGGCCCTATAATTTATCATATTGGCAAGAATAAACGACAGAGGACAACATCAAACTGCTTTAGAGTCTAGGACCTAGCCTTCCTAGACTCAGAGAGGGCTCTCTCTACTTTATGATTTAGCTTGATAATTATAAATGTTGATATTATTCTAGTTATAGAAATTATGAGGGCTATTTGTTTTGATTGATTGCGTGGTTAGAAAAAAATAGTTGTGGAGATTAATCCATTGGGCTATGGAGTCATAAAAGGTTGAATTGTACATCAAATTTTCAAGGGAATTCACAGGGAAAGCTAACTATGCAGAATGGATCTTATTGGCAGTGTGAATACAAGATGAAAGGAAAGCAGTGAGCTGAGTAATAGCTAAATATCAGTTAAGAATTCTTTAACGATACTTTAGAAGAAAACATTAAGATAGTAAACACAAACATAATTAAGGTTCTCTCTCAGAAAATATTAATATAAAATTTATGTTTTATAGTCAAATACATTGATGCACAACATGAAAGACAGAGAAAAAACATTTAACACATAAGAAGAAAAATCACCATTAACATAGCTCAAGAATCCTATGGATGGTATTTTATTATTGATGCTCGGAAAAAAATACAATTCTCCAATACAATGATCTTTTACAATAAAGATTCTTTCAAGATCCAACCCTTGATAATGAAAATGCAAGCAGTATTGAACTGTGACTATGTTGGTTGCCCTAATCTACTTTGGCAGTCTACATTAAATACAAACTTAATTAAAATTTGACAATTGTGGCCATGAAAGGCCTGAACAAAAAATATCCCTAGAAAACTAATTGTAATATTAACTTTTGAAGGTAACATTAAATTCGACAAATCTTCATAAACAAAAAAAATTAGGTTGGATGGTGGTTGAGGTGGTCATGAAAAGGCAACACTGGTGGCCTTGACACCTGGCTCTGTTTTTTTGAGTCACTGCTGTTGAATTTTTAAATGTGACTTGACTTTGGCCTTTTAGATTGATCAGTGATTGTGCTGACCTGTCCATCGTGCCCTTTCAGTCTTGATACATACATATTTTTCCCCACTCCTTCTTACCAGGGATATTTATACCTATGACCTATCTATACACTTAATCCAACTCTGTATATTTGCTAAAAGTGGGTTTGGTGAGGAAGACATGCTTAAGTTCATGTTGAATGAAGATATCATTGCTCAGGAGATCCATGACAACTTTCCCAGTTATGTTTCCTTTAATTTTGGAAAACTTAGTGGTATCCTTAGCCACTTCTCTAAGATTGGTCATGTAATCTCCCTTTTGGACCAGCTTACTGTTGATCACATTCAGTGACAGCAGTCCTTTGGCCCTCAAGGGTTCAATCTTGTTCAGGAATTTGCTAATGGATAAGTCCAATTCATGGAATTTCTCTTCCAATTGCCTCACTAAATTCCTTTTAGTGATGGTTTTTCTTACCTCTAGGATGGTTTCTGTCCTATCCTGCACATCAAGATATTCTAGCTCAAAACTGGTTTTCGAGTTCATAAATTCTATGATCTTGGGGGCTATTGTTGGCATATTTCCTAACTCCTGATTGGATTTCTCGATATCTACCTTGCACCTCTCAAGTAGCTCCTACTACTAAAAATAACATGGATGGAATGCCACATTCCATCCACTATCTATATGATGCTTCCCCATTTCCTTTGACCCAATGTGTTGCCATCAAAGAAATCCTTTTTTTCCTTTTCCAACCTTTCTATCTGTTTCTTGGCTATCTCATAGGCAGTCTCTGATCTGCCCTTTTGATCCCTTAAGATGCCAATTTGTGCCTCCAATTTCTTGATCTCCTATGTTTGTAGGGTCATGCTCTCCATTGATTTGGATAGTTGATCTATCCCACTAGATGCTCTAGCAGTTGCTAGAACAGCTAATGGAATGGATGAGATGGGGACAACTTCTAAAGGGATGAGTGTCCCTTGGGTTGCTTCTTCTTTTTCCTTCAATAATTTCTCCATCTCAGTCTTCATTTGTTTGATTTGGGTAGACTATTCAATGACTAGCTTCATCAATTCTACCTTTTGTGTCTCATCTTCCTCAATGCCCTTATCCAAGGGGTTTTCTGTCACTGGAATCTTTAGCTATTTCCTGAGGGCTACCATGTTAGCATTCTTTTTCTTTATCAGTTCTTCCATAGCCTAAACATTGTTTGGTTCATGCCCAAGCTTCACTATTATGCCTTCCAAATTCTTGATCTTGGAGTCTCTGGCCATGGAAGATATCCTCTCCATCTTGAGCTATGATTGGATGTTGGATAAGGACACCTACAATTTGGACAAGCTCATAGCAGTACTTGTCAATGTCAAGGCTACCATCTCACCGATCTGCTTATGTAATTCCATCTGGTCAATTGGATGGATGTCCTTAGAACTAAACTCAAACGATCCTTTCTTATAATCCCCTGCTCCTTGAGGTTGTGGGACCAAAGCTTCTAGGAATTCTATCTGAATCCTCCCCTTTTCAGTGTCAAAAACAGACAATAGCCTACTTTGTGAGCTTGAAGTTTTCTTCTAGAATTGGTTGTAGGTATTTCTCTTCAACACTTCATTCCTCATCTTTATCTCTTTGAATGTCTCAAAGACAAAATTCTCTTGTCTTTCTATGGAAGGTCTGGAAGAAGATGCTTTTAGACCTTGTTGTTGAGAAGATATTGTGGTTGATGATGTAGGTGAGGCCATTGTATCTCCACCTATTGATGAGGACTTGCGAGTGTCCATGATGTAAGTCACTATTTGTTGTCTCGATTCATCTTCCTGATCAATCTCCATATGAATTCAAGCCCTTTTTCTATATTTCAGCTTGAAATATTTGCTAGAGGTATTAGTCACCAAAGGTGATTGATCCTCTATAGGCCTCTTTCTCCCTATATCCTTCTTTGGTTCTTTCCCTTTGTCTTATTTTTCTTCTACATTCCTCCTTTCTTGTGGTGTTGGAGTCTGAATACCTGAAGTGGAGACTACTTGCTCCTCTTCTTCTTGGAGGGTGTTGGCCACCCACTCTGTTTGGTTAGCATACTACTCAATGGCAGGTCTATGTGTATGAACATAAGGTGTGGATCTATTTTCCACCCTTTTCTTGGAGATAATCCCTGCAGGGTCATAGGACCAGGTAAAACTATGGCTGAAATCCATTCCCTTTAATATTTTATCTACCTCTTCTCTTGCTGCTCTGTTGTTGTAGATGAAAGGCCCAACTTGAGTCTTGATCTTGAACTGAGCCTTCCTCTTTGCAGAAATGAAATGGAGCTCATCTACATCTATCATCTTCCTTATGTACTCTAATGCAAAGACCCTCATGGAGTGGAACTTTGGAAATTTATAAGGGGCTATCTCACTTCCATAAACTCAAATTTCTATAAAATTTTTGTACAAGTACCAAATTGCTACCTTCACCTGCTCTGTCGGCTGCATGGTTTTCCTAATCTCTTCACTTATCCTGGGCTTTGTTGTATTGCTAAGTGTGCTGATGGTTGGGTGCACAAACAAATCTACAAAGTCCTTATATGTGTAGTTCTTATGTTCTTTAAATAGCAGGGTGATCCAGAAGATGATGGAATGGGGCTTTGCATCTTCATTCACCTTGGCCATCTATAACTGAAACTCTTTGGACTGGAAATACACAAACATATATACTAACACAGAGGTATATTTTAAAACCTCCTATGTGTGAAACCTTAAGAACTTTTCATGTATGGCATCTACCAGGAACTGGAAAAATTAAACATGATTGAGGGCTTAGCTTCAAATGAGAGAGTGGAAAAAAATCCTATCACAACTTCATCAATCCATTGATCATAATGGTAGCCTAATAGACAGGATAAGATAATGACAATTTTTTTGGTTCTTTCAGGAAAAATAGAGGTAGGATAGGGTGGGTTTTTTATAGGCATTGGTGCATCAGTTGCCATGAAAATATACAGAGTTTTGGCTCTGCTAGAAAAATCAATCCTCTGGTAGATTTACCTAAGGGCTTCATAAGAAAATGGGATCGATTTTTCAAGTATAAGGACTTGCATCATTTGCTGAATAGACTGGGCATTGATGGTGAACATGATTTCTCCTGTTGGGATGACTATGGTCCTCTGATTTCTGTCATAGCAGGCATGACATTTTCTGATGAATTTGGGGCAACTATGAGTCTTGGGGAAAATATACAGAGGCAATTGGGTCTCCCATAGGCTGATATCATCGGATTCATCAAGAAATTTGTCCTCAAGCCAGCAGTAGACATCAAATAAGTCGAAGTCTGACTCAGTCTCGTGGATTTTATAGTCTCGGTCTGCCAAGGCTATATGGTCTAAGTCCATCCATGGGTATATCATGGGGTTGAATGGGTCCCAGTCCTTCTGAGGAGGCATAGTTATTCCTTCTGTAGTCTGTTTTCAATCTATAATGGAGAAAGGGATATAAGAAAAAGGGAGTAGAGATGGAGAAAATTGAGCTTGGGGGAAGGGAGAGAGTAGAGGGGACCAAGATCAGAATAATTTGACTATGAAATTTGTGACCCGATTGGCCAAGAATAGTTGATGCCTTTGGTGGAAATGGGTTCCCTTGTAACAATTCTTTAATCTATTCTCTTTTCCGACAAATTCTCAGCAAATTTGATCTCTGCAAATTTTCAATCGGAATAACACAGTAAAAATCTGTAGCAGTTTATAATTTTGCTTTTAATTGGGTGATTGGTGGGATGTTGGGGTGGCACGGGTCCGTTAGAAAATGACCCGAACATTCATGGTGGAATGGATACCTTGGCAGGAATGGACGTGATTGGATGGGGGACAGATCATCATGGAGGTGGCATGGTGGGAGTAGGAAACATACAGTTCAACGGTCCGACAGGGAGGTGATTTTGCATGGAGGCGAAAACCGTGTTCGGAGGGGGGGGGGGGTGGGGTGGTAGACGGTAAGCTGTATTAGTGAGGGGGGGTGCGAACAAACCCAAGGCAAGACACGTAGCGGGTTGGGTGGTACTGGCTATTGCCCATTTCGGACCCACCCCCCCCCCCCCCCCCCCCCCCCCCCCCCCCGTTGTTAATGTTTGGAGGGTGAGGGGGGGCGGAATAAGATCTGGACCGTCGGATGTATGATGGGTGCCCAGAGGTGAGGGAATTTGCGAGGCGATTTAACGCAATTAGGGACACGGACTGTGGGGTATGGGAGGACAAGTGATGTGACAGTGGGGTAGGGGTATGAGCGTCGGGGGCAAGGTAAAACCTTAGGATAAAACAAATATGTGAGGGGCAGGGTGAAAAGAAAATATATGCGGTCAGGACTTAGGGATAAGTGATATACCATAAGGTTCAAATCCTTTATAGAAAATACACCCCTTCGAAACTTTGAAGCATCATTTTTCCTTGAAATTTGGCTTTTCCTTTGTTTGATTTCTCCTCTGTTACCATAGGAGATAATGAAGTAGTTTTAGGCTGCTTATTTACATAATGAACCTTACATTATTTCCTTTTTCATTTGACACCAGATCTACCTACCCCAAATACAACTCTAACTATTGTTATTCTTTTTAAGGTGCATTTAGACTTGCAGACCCTGAAATCACTTTTCCTTTGAATTTCTAACCTATCACCTATCCCTTGTTTATCCTATTGGTCCAGATTAAGATGTTGAGCCGATGTAATTTTCTACCTATCTACTAATAAGCCAATATTAAATGGTTTGGAAAATCTTCATTTCTAACCTATCAACAGAAAATTCATAATTTTACAACCACGCTTAAATTGTATAATTGCACAAACTTTCTTCAATAGTAGCGGCATTTTGATTTGCATCACTTTCAGAAATATTTATTTTTCGTTTGTGTGGAGCTTTATATTTTCCTTTTCTAACACCCTCTTTTCTTTTTCCTCATTTTTATTTCTTTTTCTCTTCCTTAGAAATGCATTTGAATATTGAAATATATGTACAATATGATAATTGTTAAATAAGACATACATAGTCACCTTGTGATACTGTAAATTATAGGATTCTAACACCACAAATCCCAACAACTCATACCATGGCAGGTCAAAAACCACCCCCTAAATAAATGGATGCAATTATTGTTGCTAAGTATGCCCCTTTATTTTTACCTCAACTTATGAATGCATTACCTGTATGATATTATCTCAAGTATATGCCTAAATTTAGTGATGAAGGAGAGGTAACAGCTGAAGAAAACCTTGTTGATTTATATTCCTAGTTGACAATATGAATATTGAGCATGAAGATGTTTGGATGAGATTTTTTGTTCAAATCCTTGAGGGTGATGTTAGAAAATGGTTCATATCTTTGATAGTTGGTAGCATCACTGGAATTGAAACCCTAAATGATACATTTTTAAGGAAATGGGTGATAAGAATTTTTTTGGTATTATATCACTGAATTTGGTGCAATAAAAAGAAAAGAAGGAGAACAGAAGAAATCAAACAAAGGAAAAGCCAAATTTCAAGGAAAAGTGAGATGTCCAAGCTCCAGAAGAAAGCAAGAATAGCTAGTACTAGAAATGTTTCATTTGATCAGTGTAATAGGCATCAGTTTAGAAGACCTAATGCTCAAATTCTCCAGCGAGAAATAAGAGATGTTGATGATAAAAAAGTGCAGCCCCTTTTTCATAATTCTATAATTGAAGATGAAGAGGAAGCTTGAGGGTTGGAGAAAGGTGCTTATATCAATTATCTGAGAGAAAAAGAAGGGTTGATTCTTCTTACACAAGCAGAGTATGAAGACTTCATGTCATATACTCAGAATAATGATGTGTGTTCTAATAATTCCATGATTACAGCTGATCATCAAAGTAGATACAATCTCAGATCAAATAAGGTTGATGATAACTCCAAGCACGTTGCACATCCAAAGAATAATAAGGATGCATTTAAAATTCGAGAAGAAAAGCAATTGGTTGAACCAAGCAGACTGGAAATTCTGGTAGTAGCTAACTCTCCATCACTTGAGGTAAAAATTGCTCACAAGCTGCCCCCTATTTTTAATTCTTAGAATGAGATACAAAAGATTAAGATTCTTGTTCCTCTTGTAGAACTCATGAATAATGATGATTTCAAAAGGACTTTTATGAAATCTCTTCAGCCTCCACCTACCGAAGTAGCCTTTGATTTTTTTAACCTTTAAGTTGATAAGCCCACCATTATTTTAGGTCCATTGCTAGAAGACATAGATGACTCTACTCCTCCCTTTTATCTATCTTTGAATATTCATGATAAAATCTTTCATAATTTCCTAATGGAATTTGGAGCCTCACATAATTTAATGCCAAAGGTAGTCATGGATGAACTAGGTCTTGAAGTAACTAGAGAATACCAAGATATCTACTCTTTTGATTCTCGGAAAGTCCAATGCCTTGGTGTCATCAACCACCTTGCAGTAAGCCTGTTTTAGTTACCCATGAGAGGGATGGTGATGGATATTGTTATAGTTGACATTCCTCCTAGATTTGGCATGTTACTTTCTAGGTCATGGATTAGAAGATTTGGAGGAACTCTACAAAAGGATTTCACTTATGCTACTCTCCCTATTTTTGGAGGAGAACATACAAGAATTTATATAGAAGCTCAACTGGCATATATCATTAGTGATAGAAAAGTCCCGACTAATCATCCGATTTATGCTATAAGAACTGATGTGGGTCCAAGATTGTTACATATGTATAATTTTTCCCTGCTTGCAGAAAATTTTTAGATTTTAAAGCCTGCTGAAAATCAGATCAATCATGAGGGTTATTAGGTATGGAAAATGTATTTTGATGGTTCATATTCTAAAGAAGGAGTTGGTTTAGGAATAGTTCTCATTTCCCCTTTGAAATAAAGCTCCAAGTTTTCTTTAAAACTTGAATTTTAAGTAACTAACAATGTGGCTAAATATGAAGCTCTTTTAATTGGTTTAGAAACAGCAAAAGACATGAATATTTAAGAAATTTATGTTTTTGGAGATGTTGAACTGATTATTCAACAACTTAGAAATGTTTATCAAACTAAGCATCCCAGACTCATAGATTAACAGAATTTAGTATGGAGCATTATATAAGACTCATTCATGGCCTTTAACATTTCCTTTGTTCCAAGAGAAAGTAGTATTTTGGCTGCCTCACTTTCTATTTCAGCAAGCTCATTCAAGAATCCAATTCCTATAAAGCTGAAATATGAAGTGGAAGTTAGGTATGGAATCAACATTCCTGATAATTTCAAGCATTGGAAAGTTTTAGGACGACCAGGAGATTATAATATTCATTGAAGCCGTTGAATAATTAGTTGTCGTAAATGTTGCTTGGGATGAATACCTCATCAAGAATGATGTTGATTATCAAGATACCAAAAATCTGAAAAAATAGATTTTTGATCAGCCTATCATACAATTGCCTACCAATCACATTCCCAAGGGGTTAATCCAACTTGAGAAGATTTTTTATCACAATGATGTTTCATTCAAACCACAGTTAGCTAAAATAGAAGTAGAATTGGAAGATTTCAATTTGGGTACAGAAATAGAACCAAGGTATGTTAAGTTGTCAAAATATTTATTAGAAGAAAGAAAGACTGAATACCACAAGATGTTTTGTAGATTTGTTGATGTTTTTTCCTAGAAATATGAGGATCTTAAGACATACGATACAACTATCATTGAGCATAGAATACCATTGAAAGATGGTACTAAGCCATTCAGGCATAAATTAAAACAAATCAATCCACTATTGTTACTAGTGATGGACAAGGAAGTGAAGAAACTTTTGGATGATAAAATCATCATTCCATTGAGATACTCAGATTGGTTTCTAATCTAGTTCCAGTAAGAAAGAAGTGTGGTGAAGTCATATTATGTGTATATTTCATGAATCTTAAAATTTTTTCCAAGAAAGATAATTATCCATTGCCAAAGATGGAGCATATCCTTCAAAAGGTAACTAGGTCAGACAAAATTTCCATGTTAGATGGGTTCTCCGGGTATAATCATTTATCTATTTGGCCAGAAGATCGAGAGAAGACAACATTCACTACTCCTTGGAGAACATTGTTATAACATCATTTATTATCTTTATATACTTGATGACCTATGTATTGGCGTTGGGCAACCCTTTCCATTCAAACTTGGTTATTTTCTTAAAAAACATTATTTTGAATTCCATACGTGACTCTAGCTTATCTTACATGCGTGCAGACGTGGATCCACTCATATCTTACCCACATATACAATTTAAAATATTAAAAAATATATAAACTCCTAATTAATTGGGTGGGGTTTACGGGTTTTACTTGATGCCCACCTACACCATCCCGTGGCCAAATTGTTTCCCAATTGAAAAAACTGTTTTGAGGAAGTATAAATACACCTCATTGGGAAGGCCTAAGGGAGGAGAGAGAAAGGCATTGATACTATAGCCTATTAATTCCCAGATCAAGTTTGACTATCCTTGTGCCTATTTCACTTCTCAGGTTCAGGAAACCCTTGTTTCCTTATTTGAGATGTTCACCTCCTTTATGTGACATCCTTGTGCACCTTTTATGGAAGAAGATTGTTGAGGGTTGGGTTGGACGAATCCAGAGGACGGTTTTTCTTGGAGCTGTGGATGATTTCAGGTGATATATTCCCATTATTTTACATACATCAATAAATAAGCTTTGTCCCGTTCCTGATGTCATGATATTATATGTCTCTTATACATGTTAATGATCTTATAATTGTTAATTTCATGTTATCTTTTATGATTTTATATGATCTAACATACTGACATTTAGGATATATATGTTTTAAAACTAGCCTATGTGCTTTTTATTGAGTGAGTTGTAGGTCTTGAAGCATGTGGAGAAGCAGAGGGTTTTCACCCTACGAGAATGACCTCAAATGTAGGACATACGAGTAAGGTCATATCTCCCTAGTTTGCTAGTTTAAGCATTAGGACCTTTAGTTTGATTGCTTTTTGTTGTTGTATTCCTTCTGCTCTGTTATGTCCCTCAACCCAGACCTTAGGGTATTTTTTCACATAACAGAATTGGTCACTCCACTGGGGATTACATCTGTGTAATTCCATGTTTGGGTTATTTTTTCTGGATTTTGGGTTCCCTGACTGGTCTAATCACTTTCCTAGTCTTCTTGGTTCTTTATCCATCCAGGAAAAAGCCCTGATATTCTGGATCAATATTGTATTTTATTTTTCTTTGTTGTCTTTTCTAAATGAAACATATTGTGGACAAATTCACATATACATATGTTTTTATCCAAAGAAACACTCTTATACGCAAGTTTCCTTACACACAGATGCATATACATGTAGGTTGCACACAACCAATCCATGTACGACCAATCTAAAATGAAAATTTGATTTTTGGGATCCTGTAAGTTCTTTCTGCCTACTTTTGGTCACTCCTGTAGAACTTCTGCTATGTCTGGATAGTGTTTCTCCTTGCTGTGTATCAGTTTCTCTCTTTCTTTCTTGAAAGCCTAGTCAAACAAGGGTTTTCCTTGCTTGGTGAAGTTTTAGTTGTGGCTATTTCACCGAGACTTCTTTCTGAGGTTCTTGGTTGTTCTGACATTTCAAAAGAGGGAGTTTGTGTCAGTACACTCATGCTTAGCATTGTCTTTGCTTCACTTTTTGGTTTTTGGCTTGTTGGCTTGTTTGGTTTTCTTGGTTCTTGAGATAAGATTTTATGGCGAATCTTGAAGTTGTCTTCTTGGTTTCTTGAATTTTTTGTGTTTGTTGGAGTCTTGTGCTTCTGTTTCAAATAATTTTCTTGAGTAAGTTATTCCATTCCAGTTATTGAGTCCCATTATAAAAATGACATGATTGGCTTAAGGAATTTGGAGTTGCTTGTTGGCTCAGTTTGCTGATTTGAAGCCTTTGGTAGTTTTTGCTTTTCTTAAAGAGTTTTTGTTGTTTCCTTAAAAATTAAAAGGCTAAAAAAAATTTGGTTTTTTCCATTTATTTTTCTTTTGGTTTTCATTTCATGGTTTTCATCCTTTTTGGAGCAAGTTTGTAGTTTGTCATTTTGGTCTGGTGGCTTGGTTTTGAGAGAAGTTCGGTAGTGAGCTTGTCTCTATTGTATCAAGTTATTTTTGACATTTTTGTGCAAAGAAGTTCTTGTTTGGGCTTGTCTCTGCATTTGTGTCAAAGTGATTAGACCTATCTTGTTGAGAAACTCATTTGCTTCCCTTCGTAAGTAGTCTTAGAATTTGCATTTGTCATTAGTATTTTTTCATTAGTGTAGTTGCATCATTAAGCATATTTAGTATTTTATATTTTTTGAGTGTGTGAGCATGATATTGAAAAGAAAAGAAAATGTTCTTTCTTTTTAGTTGTTTCGTACAACCTGAGTAGAAATCTCTTTCATCGAAGAAAAAGTTGCATATGCATGTGGCAGGTTTCTATTGATTTCTCTTTTGCGTCAAAACATCACAAGTTGCATTCTATGTTTACCCCTGACTTAAAAAGAACAACCATTAAAATCAAACACTTAATTAAAATGAACTAGAATTTTTTGAGTTGTCATTAATATACACCAACTAGTCTAGGCCATAGGGCCTTGGAATAGTTGAGTGGAGAGTTAACTCTCAAATGCCACTCAAAATTTCAAACATAGAAGTTGATTAATGAGAAACATCCAGCCTCGTTAAGTGGACCGGGAAAACTCTCCTCCAGAGAGTCAAGTGCGAGGGCTAGTGAAGGCAAATAAGAGAGATACCCCCTCTCCTATTTGCTAGATCCTAATCAAAGACCATTCCGCTCGACTGTTGATACGAATTAGTGCCCATATTTTCTATTCCTAGGTATCACAAAGCTAACTGTGGGGGGGAAAACCAGTGGTACCTGAGGCAGGCATTGTATCACTCTCATTAGTACTTCTGGAGGATGCCCTTGCAAAGCTTGTGTACTTTCACCAGCAAAGGATTTTGCTAAGAGGTCAACGTAACTATTTATGTTACCTTCGCTAGTAGGCCTCAGGCGTAATTACCCCAGACTATTCTCAGAAGGTCCTTATATTCACTTTCTTGTATTTTGGTTTTCGGTCCTAGTAACGTGGAGCAGAAATACCTAAAGGCTGCTTGATTGCCACATCTTAAGGAAATTTTTGTAGAGAGTTCTCTTTGCTCCTAGATTTCCATAAATTTATAATTTTTTGAGTCTACATAAAATCTCATAAATATTAAAAGTGGTTGATTGATCGGTTTTTCAGTCGACGAGGCTTCCTGGGCTTTCTCCTGCGAGTGCTGAGCCTTCTTCAAGAAGGCATAGGATAAATTATTCTTGTGATTTTGAACCAGTAGTTGCAAATGCAACAGAGAGTGATCGTCCACCTAGGGCTATTGTTTATAGGGGTGGTCCTAGTACTAGTGGTGATTTAGAGAGGAGTACTCCACTCATCTCTCGAGTCCTTTTTCTGGCAGAAGAAGTTGAGGTGGAATAAATTCTTGAACCTCCAATTACTCCTTCCTCTCCTCTTCCTGCTAGTTTTCTAGACGTTCTATTGTACGTTAGGCCTCCGTCTCAGAGACCGGCCAATCCTCATATTTCTCCTTCTTTTCTTTCGATGGCTACAGCTGGGAACGCAGCTTCGGCTATGAGAAATTTGAGTGTGCATACTCCTATTTTGTTTGAGGGAGGATATACTATTGCTATTTCAACTATAACTCCCAATGCTGCAATTTTTGGCTCTACCTCCATTCTGTCTATGGGTGGGGGCACCCAAGATTTTTCTTCCCATTCTGGTCCCTTCTCTTTTGGAATGCCTTCTAGTGCAGTTCCTTCTATCCCTCTCATTGCCGCTGTAGCTGTCTCCACACCCATGTCTTCTATGGCTAGTGGGTCAGATTCTTTTCAAGGTTTCCCCTTCAGAAGTGGTCATATCCCTCATTCAAACCCTTCCTTAGGTTTTGTTGAAGCCCCGGAATTCCATTACAACAACATGGGGAATAACCATCCGGTCGAGACCTTAAAAGAAACTCCTTTTCTTCTTGGTATAATGGCTCTGACTGGGGATAATAGGACCAGTTTTCCAGAAAATAATTGATATGATGATGATGGGTTTGATACAAGGTGAAACGGAAAATGATTTTAAACTAATGGAAATTATCTATCTAAGTAACAAACACGTGCATTTATTTAATCTAATATTTAAATTAATCTATACCTAGGAATAATTTAACTTATGTGATCTACAAAGATATATTAAAGAAAAAGATAATAAAAACCATCCAAATGTTAAAAGAGATGAAACTGTTTAAAGATAATTATTTTGCCTAAATAGTTAGGAAAAATAATTGTGAAACTATATCGCATATATTGATTGATTATATACTCAACAAGGAATTACAACTGAAAATATATGCAATAGTGCTTTAATGAAAAACTATAATCCAGATCTCATACACAATACAATATAAAGAAATTTGCTGCTAAATCATAAATAGAACTCAACCGTAAGATAATAGTACCAGATATGAGAGGTTATATTCATGAAATCAACAACATTGACCTTCTCTTCTTTTCAACCAAATACACTCTAAGAGTACAAAAATGCAAATTCAGTAGAGTATGCTTTGATATTCAAGAAAATCAAGATTTTGTTCCATGTATTTCACCAAAAGAGTCAGAAAAGTACAGTAATGAAAGCTTTTGCAAAGTTTTTTTTGATAAAATCTCGGACCTCTCTCTAAATGCATAAGAGAAATTTAAATAATATTAAATATGTATCGAAAATAGAATATTACATTAAAATCTGAGCAGGTTTCAAACGACCTTCCTCAAAATACTTAAAATAAAAGATAAAAACTAAAAATAAAGATAATGACGTGCTTTATTGATCTAGGTGGATATTGTTGGCCACCCACCTATTCCATTTGGACCCGCACCATTAATTATTTCATCCTTCACTGTCAGCAAATTTTATTATTTTTAGTAGGTTTTCAGGTCCTGCACTCCTGGAGCCGTTTTTGGTACTTAATGATCCAGGTGGATATTGGTGTCTAACCACTGATTCCATTTGAACCCCCACCATCAGTTCTTTTAGTTTTTAAGTTTCAGCACAACTTACTATTTTTAGCAGTTTTTTGGGTCCTAAACTTCCAGAGCCGTTTTGAGGCCCTAAACGAAGTTTTTTAGGGAATGTTACTCACTCAAAAGTTGTATTCCTCAAATAGATATTTCTAATGAGCTGTTGAGCATGTAAAATGGAGATCGTATGCCAAAGTTACATCCTCGAGAAGTTGAAACACTAATTTACCCAAACGAGAGCCAAAGTTTTGGCGCTTCATCTCCTAGGGTTAGGTTTTTGGAAGTTTCGGGTTTTACATTATTTTTCAACAATAAATAGGCCTTCGAGCCTCATTGTAACACAGTTCAGGGGCTGGTAGCTGACACATCTCTTCTCAGGGATACGCTACCAGTGCCCTAGCTCATTTATTTCCATTATTTCTATAAGCATCTTTCAGTCATTTGTTTTGTAACATAGTTCAGAGGCATGTAGCTGTGACATCTCTTCTCAGAGATAAGACTACCAACACCCTATCTGTTTATCTACATTCTTTCTGTAAAAAAATTTCAGTTCTGTAACACAGTTCAGAGGCCTGTAACCGCCACATCTCTTCTCAAAGATATGCTACCAGTGACTTAACTAGTTTATTTCAGTCATTTGATTATAAAAAATGAAGAATTATTTCTGTTGCATCTCTATATCTATGGCTATATGTGTATTCTGTTGTGTTCTTGCATAAATCCGGATCAGTGATATCAGAGCAGTTTTCTCTTTCTATGTTTTTCTTTTCATGTCCCCAACACGGCTCGGGTATAGGGAGTTCAACCTTGCAAACCCCGACGCCCCCCATGGTAGAAGGAAAGAAAGACGAGGGAGCAGGAGATCCTATCAAAATCTTACTCCAGGAGGCCCTCGAGAAACATAGGAATGTGATGATGGATAAATTTTCCCAGATCCTTCAATCACTTCCCACCTGTGGCACATCTACATCTAACACATCCGCCAACAGGACCGCGACATCCTAGACAAATCTAATACCAAGTTTACCAAAATTTTCCCCTCATGGAGGAACTTAGCGCAATGGGGACCATTTCTTCCTAAGGAGGAAGGAATGATCCAGGTGGATATCGGTGGCCACCCACCTATTCCATTTTGACCCGCACCATCAATTCTTCCAGCCTTCACTGTAAGCACAATTTACTATTTTTAGCAAGTTTTCGGGTCCTGCACTCTCGGAGCCGTTTTTGGGACTTAATGATCTAGGTGGATATTGGTGGCCAACCAATGATTCAATTTGAACCCCCACCATCAGTTCTTTCAGTTTGTAAGTTTCAACATAACTTACAATTTTTAGCAGTTTTTCGGGTCCTAAACTTCTAGAACTGTTTTGAGGCCCTAAACGACATTTTTGGGGGAAACCGGGAGCAACATGGGTCATAGTATAATGTTGCTCACTCAAAATTTGTAGTGCTCGGATAGATATTTCTAACGAGATATTGAGCATGTCAAATGAAGATCATATGCCAAAGTTACGTCCTCGAGAAGTTGAAACACCAATTTACACAAACGGGACCCATAGTTTTGGCGCTTCATCTCCTAGGGTTAGGTTTTTATACGTTTCAGGTTTTAAATTGTTTCTCAACAATAAATAGGCCTTCAAGCCTCATTGTAACACATTTCAGGGGTTGGTAGCCGACACATCTCTTCTCATGGATACGTTACTAGTTCCCTAGCTCATTTATTTCCATTATTTCTATAAGAATGTTTTAGTAATTTGTTTTGTAACACAGTTCAGAGGCATGTAGCCACCACATATCTTCTCAAAGATAAGCCTACCAGTTCCCTGGCTATTTATCTACATTATGTCTGTAAACAACTTTCATTTCTGTAACACAGTTCAGAGGCCTGTAGCTGCCACATCTCTTCTCAGAGATACTCTACCAGCGCCCTAACTAGTATATTTCAATCATTTGACTATAATAAAATGAAGCATTATTTCCATTGCATCTCTATATCTATTTCTATATGTGTATTATTTTTCATTCCTGCATAAATCTAGATCATTGATTAGGTTGAACGAGCCTTTTCCATTGAGCTTTTCAGTTTGTAGATATCCATCATTTTGTTCACTTGGGATGGTTGGCCGACTTTGGATCTTAATTGTCCTGTGAATACAAAATCGGAGAGAGGTGGCACCATATTTTAAGTGGAATTGGTTATACAACATAAATCCATCTGTTGACTGTATGGTTTTACTAGAAACCGCCAATAAGATTCATGATCAAGCTTAGATAGCTTCTTAATTGCTTCAATTTGATTTTTGGCGGTTTCCCTCCACTGTCCCTCTAATTGTTTGATATCTGGGAAAAATATAAGCTTACATTCATTAATCAAATTAATATTATAAAGATTTTCATTCACAACTTCAATTACATTAGTTTCTATATCATCTTCTCTAGCTGGTGCCCCTTCTGCTTGCTTCAATTGCATATCCCAATCTGTAAATAGAATATCTTTGTGGGATTCTTCAATCTTCAGCAAATCAACTTTTCTTCCTTCCTGGGATTCTTACCAGTAGATATAATCTAAGATCTTCTTATCAACTTCTTCATATTATAATCTCTCATCAACCATTTTTTGGACTAATGAATCACTTGTTTCATAATAGGGTTGAATCATTGAGATTCTTTGACAAAATATTTCTTGTTGTTTTGACAATTGAGTATTTAGCTCAAGTGTTTCTTTGATGAACTCTTTTGTCTGATGTTGATTTCTGAGTTTATCTACTTCCATTTGTATTAGCTAAATCTGTGTATATTTTTCTATAATGTAATGTTCCCAATTTTAGCCTCAAGCTAAAATGGAACGTTATAGTTTCACATTTTATTTTTGCATGATAAAATGGGGAAGGAGACACCTTAGCCCCTTTTAGATGTAGAAATAATACTCCTTATGTGATTAGGAGGCAAACAAGTAGCTGAAATAAACACCTAAGGGTGTGAATGGAACCCAGCTCACTTGGATTAGTCATCTTTGACTAAAGTCAACAACGCTGCCCAAGGAGGAGAGGCTTCCTAGAGAAGCTGCGCAGTTTTGGAGGGAAGACACTCATGTGAGGGTGGAAACCATAATTGGTGGGAAATTGGTGGACAAGAGTTCCTTTTGTTTATAAGGATGATATGGCAGCCCATTTACATTCATGTTTGAGAGTTTCAGACTTGGGTCTACAAAAGCTTGCATCCCCGAGCTGTTTAGCAAGGTATGGTGCCCTCAGGGACTAGGGTGTTCCCAGTCAGGAATCCCTTCCTCTTCCTCAAGGAAGGATGAGGAATGAACTGATTTTCCTCAATCTGGCATTGGCCATAGCTACATTCATCTCTACAATGTTAGCTCTGTAGCAGAGAGGATGTTGTGTTGCTGGGTGCAGCAAGAAAGGAACTTATGGAGTCATTCTTGGATTGCTATTTCAGTGGAGGAGTGATCTATTCATTGGAGGAGCTGCAAGGAGGATTCCCGGGATTTATTTCATATCTTTGGCACTTGGCCAAACTACCATCATCTCTCACTGCGCAGTCCATATTAGAAATTGTGTTATTTTATGGAGGTAGTATGAGGAGGGTTCATGGAGCTCATCAGGAGTGTGTTTTTGAGACAAAGGGATCATCCCTTTGTACTTGGAGACATTATCAGAGGAGAGAAATCAGATTTTAGATATGCCATGGCCTCATTTATATTTCAGTTCAGTTGCAGTGACAACTCTGTTGTCACATTTTGTATTCTCTAGCATTTCTAGCAGTCTCTCCTAGATTAGCTAGAAATCCCATAATTCAGCCCATTTTCTTGTTATTGGGAATTCTTTCTATTCCTTTAGCCATATGTACATTTCATTCATGTTCAACAGCTCATACCTTCATGTACACTGTGCAGGCACTACTCTTCGGCATTTTGTGGAGTTGCAGCAACTCATGTATCTTATTGCTTAATCAGTGGACGTTGGATGTTAAATCTTGAGTGGCTTGTACCTCAACTATTTATTCTATTTATTTTCTGATATATCATAATATAATGATGGTTGTATCATTTTCCCTCTTATGATGTATTTAAGATTTGCAGAGTTAATGTTCATGTTCATACATTGCTATAGCTCTCTCATTGAGCATTGTTTTAGAGACCTAGATTGAGGAGATCTGAATAGCCCATCTAGAGTTATTTCTTTGAGCTCATTTTCTACATAGAAGTTGTATGATGTGTGTTCTAAGGCATCCCAGTAGTGATTTGTCTTATTTTTGTAGCAGCTTCCTTATACAGCATCCTCAAGGACCCTGTAGCTGAAATTCCCAAGGTGGAATATTTCATATCCATAGACAGAGTCTGTGAAGGGCCAACTAGCCTCAGGATCTCTCCCTTATTTGGAAGGAGACATATCCCATAAATTCCCCAACAGTCAATCTCGGGAATGGACTTGTGATAGCTCACTGAAGAAGGATTTGGAATATCTTAAAGATATTCTCGATGGAGTAGCAAGTTCCAGATTTTGGAACATTACAGTGGTATCAGAGCATGATCTTGGCTCATCCTGTGCCCAAGATCTAATGCCATCAGTGAGAGTAATGAAGGAAGAGGAGGTTTCCCTTCTTCTTTTCCAGACTATTGAAGAAATCATTGAATATCTTGATGAAAGGGAAAATTTGGAGAAATTTTCTAAAAGGGTTTGTGGATGAAGCAAGCCCTAGCTATTCTCATGAAGGATGTGAGAATTTAGCCACACATGCAGATCCACAGCGTAGTACATTTCCCATAGCTACTACAAAAAGGGTGGCGGGAAAAAATTGAGGCCTTTGGAGGAGCAGCGCTGCAACTCAAAGGTATGATTCATGATGATTTATTTCAGAGTTCTATTTCATGTTTTCATGCAAATGAGAGATCATATGTTGCAGTCACAAAGATTTTCACAAAGGGGATTGATGAAAACCAATGTGAAACATGGTGTGACAAAACTTCAAACACTTTGCATGCATGAAGGGGGACCATGAAACAAATATCATTCCATATTTCTAGAGGGGGAGAAATCAGGAGAATGAGTTACTAGAGGCAAGACCCCCATTGTATGAAGGGCACTCTTCCATTTGTGAGGGTGTGGAGATATTTCTCTCAAAGGAAGGACAAGATACAAGGCCTCTAATTGAAGGGGAGATACACTCACATGTTGGTAGAAAGGAGGTGCATAGAAGAATCTACAACGCTGCACCATTGGAAGAAGAAGAAGAGCAGAAGGATCAACATGAAGGGATGATGGACATTCACCCTTATCTATTTTAGAGATTCTCTTCACATGGGAGAGGTATTGCACTGCGCAGTAGAGAGAGAGGGACCTTTCATTCCTCTCATATATATAGTCCACTTCTTATATTGATGTCTCACTTTTGGAGGTTTTCCACTTGGGAGACCACATGTTCTAGAGATGATGAGAGGCATCATGTCGTTTGGTTCACCACTCTTGGATTCCAGAGAGGTGGAGACATTGGAGGAATCCATCACATCGCAGATATTTTGGGGATGAGCACAAGAAGGAGGGATACACTCTGTCATTTTCAGTACCACCCATTCTCATCAATTTTACTACACAGATAGAGTTGCTACAGAGATGGAGGATAGCATCTTCATGATGCAGGATGGCTGCTCCATAGATTTGGTGAGGAGAAGATACTTCCTTTGAGGAAGGAATCTTTCATGCAATGGAGTAGATGGAGGCCACTCATGCTTACATTGCCTAGGATCGGGAGATTCCTTGGAGGTGATAGTCTCTCATGGGAGGCTCATTTTCAGAGATCATCATTTCTATTTGAGCATGAGTAGCTGCATGGTGGGCATGGAAGAAACTTGGAGGATGACTTTGGCATGAGGGGATGTCAAGGTAGCAGGCAGCAGCATGATGGAGCACCATATTGTAGAGCACTAGCACTGTCTATGTGGAGGATTGATCCAGGATGGAGGACTCAACTTTGGTCGAGTATTCCCCAGGATCTTGGTGCATGCATGATTCTTGGATGGCCTTGATGGAGATGGCAGATACTTAGTGGATGATATGATCATCTATCATCATGGCAGACTCTTCTTAACTAGGGCTTCTAGTCTCAAGGAGACACTATTGCATGTAGCATATGAGGACTTCCTAGCTATGCATTTGGATGCATACTTTTCCTTGCTAGAGGAGTTCACTTGGGAGGGAATTTAGCATGATCTACATCATCATATGGATAGATGCAGAGCCCAGTTGTTTTTGGAAAGGTTGGCACAACCATTCCCTTACTCATTGGAGGAGAGGGAGAGCATTCAGATGAGCCATTTCAACTCAAGGTCTCAAGTACAAGGTAGAGAAGGTATAATTTCACATTATGTACCTCTTTACTTTATATGAGTAGCATATTGATCAAGGAGGATCATCCCTTATTTCACTTGGTATAATGTACTTGTAGCTACTTGTAGCCTTGATTTTTGCCATTCTTATGATGGTTTGTGGGGGAAGCCACATGCTTCTTGGTGTGCACCATTGGCACCAAATTGTTATTTCATGTTTCATCTTATGAGGAGATGTTGTGGCAGCAAACAAGTGGCTAGTACAACACTTGTTATTTTTTATTTTGAGGCAGGCCAAGAGCGCACTACATAGGTTCCATGTGTGGAACTTTGAACCACTCTCTAGTTGTCATTTGGCAACTTGCTTTTATTGTATATTGCTCCTTGTATTTCTGATGTTGTACGCTCATGAGGAGAATTATTTGGAGAGTGTTGTATGTACAGCCCATTGGGAGCATGATTCTCCCCATTATACATGTTTTATGTTGCAGGAGATACCATGGGCAAACCACGATTGCCACATTGCTACTTGTACCTTCTTGTGGGAGGGACCACTTGGAGAATTTGCAGAGGCATTTCATGGCTGATTTTCCTTGATGGGGTAGCTTGGGCCATTCTTGGAGGCCATACTATTTTAGCCCAAGGATAGAGGCACCCCCATGGACACTACAAAGGGAGAGAGGGCCATCATGGGACATCAAAACAACTCTCCATTCAGCCCCAACACATTGCGGAAATCAGGGGTGAGATTTTAATCTGGATGATTTCATGGATGAGAGGATCATCATTGGGAGAAAATTTTTCCCATGCATATCATCACTCCTACCTTAAGAAGGCCTTAGCACAACAAGAAGGATTCCACTACACCTTCTATCTTTCCATGAGGAGCATTTTTGCCAGCTTGCATACTTGGGAGAGAGCATTGGAGGACAGATTCATTGCAGCATATTTGAGCAGTGGTGGGACCATTGATGAGGAGGCCAAAAGAGAAGAAGTAGGAGGAATTTTGTTCTCTCTATGCAGTTTCTTGAGGGAAAGCAACATGTGGGAGGGGAGGACTATAATGTTCCCAATTTTAGCCTCAAGCTAAAATGGAACATTATAGTTGCACATTTTATTTTTGCATGATAAAATGGGGAAGGAGACACCTTAGTCCCTTTTCGATGAAGAAATATCACTCCTTATGTGAAAAGGAGGCAAATAATTAGCTGAAATAAACACCTAAGGGTGTGAATTGTACCCAGCTCACTTGGATTAGTCATCTTTGAATAAAGTCAACAG
Source organism: Pinus albicaulis (assembly GCA_034641835.2). Lineage (NCBI taxonomy): Eukaryota > Viridiplantae > Streptophyta > Pinopsida > Pinales > Pinaceae > Pinus > Pinus albicaulis. Next base: position 1,633,412,791 of record CM076570.1, read on the forward strand.
TGTTGCCCAAGGAGGAGAGGCTTCCTAGAGAAGCTGCGCAGCTTTGGAGGGAAGACACTCATGTGAGGGTGGAAACCATAATTGGTGGGACCTTGGTGGACAAGAGTTCCTTTTGTTTATAAGGAGGATATGGCAGCCCATTTTCATTCATGTTTGAGAGTTTCATACTTGGGTCTACAAAATCTTGCATCCTCGAGCTATTTAGTAGGGTGATGGTGCCCTCAGGCACTAGGGTGTTCTCGGTCGGGAATCCATTTCTCTTCCTCAAGGAAGGATGAGGAATGAGCCAATTTTCCTCAATCTAGAATTGACCATAGCTACATTCATCTCTACAGCGTTAGCTCTGCAGCAGATAGGACATTGTGTTGCTAGGTGTAGCAAGAGAGGAACTTATGGAGTCATTCTTGGCTTTCTATTTCAGTGGAGGAGTGATATATTCATTGGAGGAGCTACAAGGAGGATTCCTGAGCTTCATTTCATATCTTTGGCACTTGGCCAAATTACCATCATCTCCCACTGCGCAGTCCATATTAGAAATTGTGTTATTTTATGGAGGCAGTATGAGGAGGGTTCATGGAGCTCATTAGGAGTGTGTTTTTGAGACAAAGGGATCAGCCCTTTGTGCTTGGAGACATTATCAGAGGAGGGAAATCACATTTCAGATCTTCCATGGCCTCATTTATATTTTATTTCAGATGCAGTGACAACTCTGTTGTCACATTTTGTATTCTCCGGCATTTCTAGCAATCTCTCCTAGATTGGCTAGAAATCCCATAGTTCAGCCCATTTTCTTGTTATTGGGCATTCTTTGTATTCCTTCAGCCATATGTACATTTAATTCATGTTCAGTAGCTCATACCTTCATGTACACTGCGTAGTCACTTCTCTCCAACATTTTGTGGGGTTGCAGCAACTCATATATCTTATTGCTTAATCAGTGGAGGTTGGATCTGAAAGCTTGAGTGGCTTGTCCCTCAACTATTTCTTGTATTTATTTGCTGATATATCATAATATCATGATGGCTGTATCATTTTCCCTCTTATGATATATTTCAGATTTGCAGATTTAATGTTCATGTTCATACATTGCTATAGCTCTCTCATTGAGCATTGTTTTAGAGACCTATATTGAGGAGATCTGAATAACCCATCTAGAGTTATTTCTTTGAGCTCATTTTCTGCATAGGAGGTGTATGATGTGTGTTATAAGGCATCCCAGTAGTGGTTTGTCTTATTTTTGTAGCATCTTCCTTATACAGCATCCTCAAGGACCCTGTAGCAAAAATTCTCGAGGTGGAATATTGCATATCCATAGACAGAGTCTGTGAAGGGCCAGCTAGCCTCAGGATCTCTCCCTTCTTTGGAAGGAGACATATCATGTAAATTCCCCAACAGTAAATCTCTGAAATGGACTTGTGATAGCTCACTGAAGAAGGAATTGGAATATCTTAAAGATATTCCCGATGGAGCAGCAAGTTCCAGATTTTGGAACATTACATATAATGCTTGACTGGTGATGTAACTTCATTTTCTCAAATTTTTTTTGAAATTGTATCATCTGCAGCTCTATTTTCTTATTGAAATTTTGTCTTTCTTGTTCAATTTTTTTCTCTAACAACTGAATTGTTTCATCTTTATCTTTAAGAATAAGACTAACTTATGTTGCCTTATCAATTATAGTTGTTGCATAAGCACCTGTGAATTGTGACAATATTGTCAAATTTTCTGACGGATTAATGGGGTTGTCTTTCTAGACAACATCAATTGATTCATTCTGATGCAGGATCATCCTGCTTAATTTTTATTATTTATTTGTGTGATTTAGGGGGTGATGTTTTTTTTAATTATTTTATAAATTATGCACATTTTAAATAAATTAAGAGGAAAATATGAGTGTGAGGTTTATTCTAAATATTCTCTTAAATAAATTGAGGATATGAGTTGGAGTTGAGTTGTATAAATATTTTAGGGATTATGAACTCCTTAAATGGAATTTAGTTGAGTCAAAGGAGGGATAAAGCTATTTTAGAATTTGGTTGAGTTATTTGTGGAGGAAATCATCGATTAAAATTAATCCACAATTATGTATAAATATGAGCTTTGTGTGAGGATGGAGGACATAGAGATATAGAGAGAAATGGTGTGAGAGTTTATGTAAAGGGTGAGAGCCGAGATGCCCGCAAACGTAATATTCAGCCAAAAGGGTTTGAAATTGTAATTTTCTTGTTATTATTATATGCAAGTATTTTTGTTTATTTTTCGGCTCTCTCTTCTTATATATTTTTAGTTGAATCTACGTGATTTTAATGAATATTTTAGTGAGGATTCCATGCTAAAGGAAACACACATTCTATTGTGCGCAAGTATTTTGATTTGTGTAGAATTTCTGCATCAAAGTGGTATCAGAGTGGGAAGAGATTTCCTGCGAGAAAGAGTTGCATGTGAGTTCGAACAACACCGCCCAAGGGTTTTTCGTTGCAGGATTTATTGTGCCGGTAAGCTTCAATGAAATTTGTGTGTAAGAGGATATATTCATAAGCCTAAGCTTCAATGAAAGTTGTGAGTAAGAGGATATATTCGTAAGCCTGTGTGACTGTAAAATATATGAGAGGTGTGTTCGAGTATGAACATGGTTAGAAATTTGGCAATGTTTTCGTGTTAAAGGCTCGATAGAGTATGTATGCAAAGCTTGTGAAGACAGCCTGAAACTAGCCAACGTAGATCATATATAGACATCTCCATCTCCTATGGGGATTTCTTGGAATGATTATTAGAAATATTATTCTGTGTTTTCTTCATCATTGCTATTGTTGAATTTCTTGTAATTCCCACACAAAGGAGATAGTCTTGGCTGAGATCTCCCATTTCTGTGACTCCTAGAATTAATTACTATTTTTTTCTGTCATAGAAGAGATGACACTGGTCAGAAGAACACAACTACATGCCATCTCCAATGTTCATAAGGAGAAAAAATCTCAATCTTTTCTATTTTTCAGATCCAACGTTGGCATAATATCATAGCAACACTCACATTAAGATATTTGCAGATCCTTCGTTCCAATTTATAGGAAATTCATTGTCTCCTCTGTGCCCGTATTTAAAATCTTCTCGAATTCTGTTGTGGAATTTCATTCACTTGGCTTCGTGACTAATAATTTTTCCCCTAGGTTTAGCGTTTGCGAAGGAAACATAATTATGAATTGTTGGGAGTAATTTTCATAGAATATGGCCAAATGAGAATTGTTGGGGTAGCTCTTCCAAATCAGATGACCAGGAATCGTCGGCGCCCGATGTGGTAACCGCATTATACCCCCAGTGAAGCGTTGAATGCTCATTATGTCGGTGGCCAATAGGGTTGTAGGTTCTGCTCACTAGCAAACGGGTTCAAGCGACCTAACGTTTTTTCTTCTATATACATCTCTCCAACACCAGGTAACTCGACAAGGCATTAAGCTATCCAAAGTATATGCTCACGCACTACATGGAGGGACGCAACTTCACATGTTTTTAGAGGTGGCAGAGACCCACCTGCTAGCGTACATGATTACAAGCCAGATTTTCCAGAATTGAAGCTGCACACCCAACATTCAGTGAGATAGAGGCCAAATTTTCATGATGCCTACAACAAATTTTTGTTAATGATATTATGCCTATAGAAGCTTCATAAAGAGGCCGAATTGGTTGCTAAGTTATGAAAGAATTGTTGGAGCATTATCCAGAATTTGAGAGTGTTGTTATCTAGGATGGAAACCAGAGACGAAGGCCGGTAGTTGTTATCCAGAGTGGAAACCACTGAAACCATCAGTTTACATGTAGAAGGATCCACTATCTAAGCCATTCAGCATGTAACGCACCAGAAGAAAGTTGTGTAGAAACGTGTATTAAAATTTCCTGCAACCAACATGTAGCATTTGCTTGTTGTTTTAACTCTCGATAGATTCATTATGGAGCAGAATTTCATCATGATCAAGTCCGCAGGTTGTAGCTTGGGTTGATTGGAGAAATTATACCCAAGTCTTTGAGAATAAGGGCTTCGTTTTGAAAGGTCTGAAGATGGTGGAGATTTGAAACTAAATAGAGAAGCGGTAAATGTGCTATGGGTGCAAAAGGTAAATCATAATGTTTATTGTTATTTCATGGGTGATAACATAGTTTTGGTGTTAATAAAATTCCACTAAAGCTTATGTATTAATGTGGGTATGTCAAATTTTGTTATAAGAGTAAAATCTGAAAGGAAAATGCTACCGTGTAAAGATAGAAGGATGAAATGTTTTGATTAAGTAATGTGGAATTTCACCATGCTAAAGTGTGTTGAAATCTTGGGACATGCTAATATTAATGTGGGTAGGTGCGGTTGAGACTGCATCATCTATCAACATATGAGAACACATGATCTGGAGATCATGATTGATCATTTCTTGTAGTGCATGTGACAGTGTTCACATTGTTCTGTTCAGAAGATAGTGTAGTTTGTGTTTGTTGCTGCCAGAGAAATATGTTGATGCCACCATGTTAAAAGAAAGTTTTGGAATTGTTTTTGTGCACTGAAGAGAGACAGTGTTTCATGAGAACTGTCACTGCAAATAAGGAGCTGCATGGAAGTATAGGAAAACTATCCACGCTAAGATGTGATAAGAATGACATAGAGGAATGAAGTTTGGAGAGTTGAAATTGCAAAGAAAAGGTTTATTAAATAACCTTGAAGGGAACTTAAGGTATGAAAATTAATTTTCAAAAGGTATCTTAAATGTTGAAAATTAAATGGTTTATTTTATTTTCACCATAAAATAAATCTTGGGAAAAATGACTTGCATTTCGATTTAAAGGCTTAAAAGAAAGTGATAATGGGAGATGATATAATTAGTGACTTATAATATTATCATAAAAATGGAGTATGAGAAAGAGTGAATATTTTACATCATGAGAATGTATTAAGGGTGGATGTTTATTGTTATATTGTATAACTTGAATTAGAGTCAAAATATCCACTATTGTAATTATTGGGTCAAGCTTTGAAGTCAAATAAGATGTTAAGGTCAAATGAAGAAATTGGATAGCTTGAGTCAAGTTAAACCATTGATTTATTATACAAGAGGGTTCATTTTTCATCCAATATGAAGAGTTGATGTTAAGTCTGGAGACAAAGAGTCTTAAATCGAGTCAAAGGTTTGAATGTAATTGGGTGCATGATCGGTGGAGCCGAACACCCAAAGAGTTGGTCATTGTAACACATGAAATACTGCAGTTGTTATTTGTAGCAAGGAGAAGCAAGAGAGTTGCCTAGAAGATGATTCCAAGATAGAGAATCGAAAGATACCAAGCACAGGAAGAGAGCTTGTATTTTTGAAGGCTTGCTGAAAAGGGGATTGAATGAAATCCATAGGTGAACAGATGAAGTTCATAAAGGAGGAGAAGATGACTGTTGATAGTCATTTAAAAGGATCTGAGAAAGACCAAAACATTAGAAAGAAGAAGGAAAATGCCAAGGACAATGGCATATGGAAGCAGGTGACTGATGAATAATATGAGAGAGAGAAGGCTGAGATAGTAGTTCATCTTTATTTATTGATGGAATTGTTGCAGAGAAATACGAAAGACTAGAGATTTGGTTGGACCATGAGGAAGAAAGTGAAATGGCAGAGACTACAAGAAAATAGGGATCAACATGTAAACATATAGTTAACAGAAGAGCTAAGGAAGCTCAAGCAGATGATGAGTGTGCAATTGAGATGTGAAGAACTTAGAGAAACTGAGTTGGAAATGGAAGTTTCCATTTGTGTCCCAGAACAGGGTGAAATTATGGGTGAAAAGATTAATGAGAAAGATCTCATGAAATATTGGAATAGTTCAGAAGAATTGGAAGATATGTTGACAAGAGAAGCAAATGAGGCTATGAAGCCTTGCATTTTTAAATCTCATAGTTTGTGTATGTTTGCAGGATGTGTAGAAGATGGTGGACAGTCTAGTGAAACTGTCACAAAGATAAATGAAGCCTTTGAGGTGAAGTATGATGGAGAATTCCTTTTAGAAGAGGAAGGTACTTATTTGTTATAGCAAAAAGAATTCATAGATGAATTCCTGTTTGGTGTAATACAACGAGTTGAAGTTGTTATGGAGCAGAGGCATAATGAAAATGTCGTAGTGATATTCCAAGGAGGTAAACAAACGAATCAGTTTAATGAAATTGATGACATAATTTTGCAATGTGATGATACAAAAAACACGATAACTCAGGAGGATTTCCAGAAGAAGAATGAAACTAAGAATGAAGGTTGTGATCAAATGTTGGAAATATTTCACATGGTAATAGAGTTCTTGGAATGATGGTTCAAGGAACCTGACGGGGAGATGAAACTTGCAGAACCTAATAAAGAAGAGATTATAGTTGCTGTGCATGATAGGGATGATATTTTTCTAACATTTATAGAGTTGAGTGAATGTTATAACTTTTCAAATAATAATGTGGCTGTAGATCTAGAAGGAAACATTAATAAATATAATGTTGAAATCATAGAAATTGAGCATAAAGTATTTGAAGTTGAGATGAAATATTAGGAGTAGCAAGAAATTTATGTCCTTAGAGACATAAAGGAAACATAAGTATTGAACCAGCAAGATAAAGATGAAAGAAACCAATAATTCAAAACAGGATCTACTGAAATCCAGAAAGTCTATTATGGGAGATTGGTGCTTGAAGCATCAAAAGAGGCCAAACGGTCTTATATTTTTAAAACTAATAATTTGTTGATGAATGAAGGTACAACACTGGATGAGAAATTTGTTACTATAAGGGCAATCAATGACTATAGTTGTAATCAAGGAGAAGTTCTTGATTATTCTTCATTTCAGAAAGTTGAGTATTCAGTGCAATTGGAGATGGAAGAAACAGACAAAGAGGAATTACTCTGAGGAATTGGAAAAAGTAATTGTTGTAAAGGCTGATGGAATCCGGTTGATAGAATGAGTGATGTTGATGTAAAGCCAATTCGAGATTCTTTCAAAGTTTGAAGACCAGGAGAATGGGTATCAATGTTTCTATTCCAATCTGTATCTCCAGAGATAAAGATGATATGGTATGGAAAAGCGAGAGTTACATTCAATAGTATTCTGAAAATACTATTATGGGAATTCTGTGCAAAATTACAAAATGGAGTTGATACTTTAAAAGACCAACGGAAAAACTGATTTTGGAATCCTAGAGGTAGCAAGTCATTGAGACTTGTGGTTGAAGCATTATTACAGAAAAGTGACAGACCTCATAGACAAGAGTCTATGAAAACTTCTCTACATGGGGAGTCTGATGCAGGAGCATCCTGCTTAATTTTCATTATTTATCTGTGTGATTTAGGGGGTGATGTATTTTTAATTATTTTATAAATTATGCACATTTCAAATAAATTAAGAGGAAAATCTGAGTGTGAGGTTTATTGTAGATATTCTCTTAAATAAATTGAGGATATGAGTTGGAGTTGAGTTGTATAAATATTTTATGGATTATGAACTCCTTAAATGGAACTTAGTTGAGTCAAAGGAGGGATAAAGCTATTTTAGAATTTGGTTGAGTTATTTGTGGAGGAAATCATGGATTCAAATTAATCCACAATTATGTATAAATATGAGCTTTGTGTGAGGATGGAGTACATAGAGATATAGAGAGAAATGGTGTGAGAGTTTATGTAAAAGGCGAGATCTGAGATGCCTGCAAATGTAATATTTGGCCAAAAGGGTTTGAAGCTGTGTAATATCCCAAAAGGGAGAATGCAATAATACTAAAACACAATATAAGAATTGTAGAAAAGTAAATAATAAATCTATATACACATCATAATGCATAGAAATAGCTGAGCCATTTTATTATTTTGGAGGTGCAAAAAGCAAGTACAACAGTGCTCAAAATATGAGACACTCAAGCCACAAGAGTAGCCTAGAATGACCCTGCAATAATATACCAAGAGGGACTGCTAACTGCTGCTCTGCTAGAAGGTAAATTGTGCTGTCCCTGCTACAACTGTAGGGACTGCAACTGCCTGTAAGATATAAAGTCAGATCTAGGTAGAATGGGAGCTTCGATGATGCTGAAATTGCAGATCTGGGCTCAATGATGGATTCCCAAGATAACCCAGGAGGGGTTTCCCAGATCTATAAGTCTAAGACAACCTTCCTCTTAGGGCTTCACATATATGCTATTAGGAAATGTAGATCTGAAGGTAGATCTGATAATATGATGGATGCAATGATGTACAATCAGATCTATTCCAGAAGGGTTGATCCCTTCACTAGATCCTTGAGCTAAAAGCTGAAGATCTAGCTCCTCCAATATCCTCCACTAAAAATAGCCACTGAATGAACAACAACTTCAGAAAATTGTGCTATCAGAGAGGGAGGCTCATTAGTCTACTATTAGATATGTCAAATTAGCTCCTAAGTGATGGAAACAATAGATCCAATGTGAGGATTTTATCCCTCATAGGATTTCCAGCTGAAATACTGGAAACTTCCTTCCTCCAATAGATCTACAAGACTGAACTGCACAATCCTTGAAGGGACTACTACTGCATGGAGGTAAAACCCAATGGACTGAATGCCAGATGTAGATCTGCTGCTCCTGAAAGGTTGGATCTAAATAAAAAATGGTAGGATGAATCTTCCAATGGTTTCCTAGCTGAATGCTAGAAAAAACCTCCTGAAGATGGCACCAATTCCTAATAAGCAATGAAGAACAATCCTCTTTCTATAGCTACTCAAAGAAAGAGGTGGGATTCCCGCTCGGGAACACCCTATGCAAAACAGCACTGCAAACTTTTCTAAACAACCCAAGCTTGCATAGAAATGTCCTAAGACAAATCTAGATCTAAACAGATCAAGAAATGAATAATACAGATCCCCCCTTCCATTGTGCCTTCTCCTTCATTATATACATGAGCCTTCCATAGTCTAGGCCCACTCCAAATCTGTGTTTTACATGTGGAAAAAGTCTCCATGTTTTACTGCATTGTTGATCCATGTCCTCCATCATGTTCATATGGGGTGATCACCCTCTCCACCATGCATGCATTAAATGCATCACTTCCTCCACTATCTTATCATATGTGCTTAATGATCTTCTTTGAATACATTATGATCTCAGTTAACCTTATCAAAGATCTTTATGATTTAATATTTAATATCCATGATCTTATTTGACTATTTCATCCTCTATAATCTATCTCATGAATGAGACATGATCTCCATTAATGGAGTTGCTCCACTACTCCATGATTCTAGATCTAGATCTAAAATATCCACATACACACATTAAAAGTTGATTTTATTCATCTTTGTGGTTTGTGGGTCCCTCCACCCTTTTATTTACTTAATTTATTAAGAAAATCAAGGACTCTAATATTCCAAATATGATGTGGAAATTGGGAATATTACAGTCCCCCCCCTCAGAAAAATGTTTCTTGTTCTCAAGAAAATCCAAAACTAGATGCAAAGCCATCTATTCCCCTCCGAATGACATCCCATAAGGAAGGCTTCCTCCATTTTCTGTAATGTGTTATGCATGTTTGGTTCCAAAGTTGTCTTTCAAAAACATATAGAATGACCTCCAACTGTATGGTTAGATGTCCTCCTTCCACCATGAAGTACCAAGTGACAACCATATGAGTTCCAACTTCATCATTAATACATAAGATACATAAAATAAAGTGGCTCTTTCCACAAAGGAAAAGCTCCATCCCACAATACATCTCTTCATCCCATGCTTTATGAATTTGATTGAGCATTGACATGCTCCAATCCTTAGCCTTGTTGGCCTTGTTGGATCCAAGCATCATTTCAAAGTTATGCAAAAGAAGAAGGAAAGGAGCTATATGGGTAGAAAAATATGTCAAACCATATTCTCCTAATAGTAATCACCAGAGTAAGGCCATTTGCTGCCATCTCCATCTCCTCCATGTAAGATGGACAAGCCAAAATCCCCCAAAAGCAACCAAAGCAACAAGAGATTTTGTTGCTTTCTCTCCTCGTCATGTGAATCATGGAGAAAAAACATACTAATTGACATATGGAATGTCACATCAGCCCAATACAAATAAACACCATCAATGCACATCATGAGAGCATCATTCCAAGCTTTACCCAATAGAAAACACATAGACAGAGGAGATGTCATGTGGTGACCAAACTCTCTCAAGGAAAACCAAAATGAGTGTGCCTTCTTTTGCTGCATTCTAGCATTGATACACAAGGCATGAATAAGAAAATTATGAGCTATTGGGTGGTAACCATACTCACCCAAGAGCAGCCAGCGCAGCCATGCCTCCTTCATTTCATAAGCGTCCTTCAAGGCATGGATCAAAGAAATAGGAGCCTTTGGGCAGTGACAAAAATCTCCCAAGGGCAACCAACATAACCAAGCTTGCTAGCCCATGTCATAAATCTGCAAGTGGTCATGCAACCTCTTGCTTATCATCCTCGCCCACTCATCCCAATGTGGATGATGAATGATGTGTTTCATACTCATGGTATCCTCCCTTTATAGAATACCATCCTCCCCAAAATGATGAAGAACTTTGCACTTCATGAAATGTTGAATTGCACCTCCAATGAGATCTCTCAATGAGATTCTCTTTTCACCAAAGGCCCTCCAAAACTAGTGAGGTTTTGGATTTGTTTCAGGTAGAAGTTTCTCTTTGAGGTGTGAGATGCTCATTGAGAAAGGGTCATCTAGAAAGGAGAAAGGGTTTCTCATCTCAAGATGTCTACCATTTGTCATCTTTACCTCCATTGCTTCATGAGTGAAGCTACCTTCATAATGCTCCAAGAATGATGGGGCCTCTTCATTTTCACAACTACTAAGTGACAACGATGTAGATCTGCATGGTAATACATGTGTTGTCTCAAAGCAAGGCACAATACGGATCTCATAACCAATTATTGTACATAGGATCATACTCATCCCATTTTCTGAAACTCTACACTTCAACTCAAAGGGTTGAATGTAGCTCAAAAATGATGAACTGGGATAGTTCTTAATCTCCTCCTTGATTAGATCAAGGGTCCTCTATGCTGTGATGTGTTGCTCCTTCAAATTAGCATTTTGTTCTAACCCTTGGTTATGCATTGGCCCTGCTAGCATGTCTTCACAAGTTTCAATAAGATTTACTGAAACGATATGTGATTAAATTTCATGCATACCTTGGATCAACTGATGTGTGGGAACCTCTTGCCAGAACACAAGAGTTCCTCTAACCGGGACAATAGTGCCTCCAACTAATGTTAAGAGTAATGGCTACTCTTCTCCAAGTGTACCAGCACTGGAATCTTCCTCCTTTCCCTCATGCATCTCCTGAATCATGCATGGTACTCTATATGTCAAGAGCTCAAGACTATCTTGCAAAGTTGCAAGTGTCTCTTCTCTAGATGCAAGTACTTCTGCAGCTGGTGTTGAAAGTAGTGACCTCTTGTCTATAGTGACAAGATTGACATCCTCCTTTGTCTCCTTACGAATTTTCTATTTGCGACACATCTCTGGTTTTCTTACATCAAACTCCTTCCTTATTTTGTGAAATAAATCTGAATATTTAGTCACCCTTGCATGCTCCATGTGGCCAAACCACCAATCATTGGCTTCACCTAAAAGACGAAGTGCTGCAATTTGAACAACCTCTCCTTAAACTACAGGATGTAGCCTGAAAAATGAATCTAAATCTTTCCTCCAAGCCTTAACATTGCTTGAGGAATATCCATCAAATTTAGGCAAATAGAATCTATTATGCCTCTTCCTTCTATTGTTGCTATAGGATCCTCTTTCTTCTTTGATTTTGAAGAATTGTTGGAGAGTTAGCTTCTCCTTGAATGCACTAGATTGTGCCTTGTACTCTTCAAGATATAGACTGAGAGTCTCATGAGTCTCAAGTTCATTCCTTTCTTCCTTTCTATACCTCTCACCTTCTTCAGAAAAGGTGGGTATAGTAGATCTATGAGGAGATCTATGATTCTTCGGTCTTCTTCTTCTTTGTTGATAGGAAGTGCTTGGACCTTCCTCATCATTTCTTCTTCTTGGATCTTCTTTCTGCCTTTCCTTCTTCATTTGATTGACCTCCTTGGAGAGATATTGCATAGATATAAATAAAGGTGTGGCCGACTTTTCATCCTCCATGATAGATCTCATCTATCTGCTTCTTATTTAGATGTAAAAGAGGAAGTGTCCACAAGCTGAGCCAAAGATCATGCTTTGATACCACTGTAATATCCCAAAAGGGACAATGCAGTAATACTAAAACACAATATAAGAACTGCAGCAAAGTAAACAATAAATCTATATACACATCAGAATGCACAAAAATAGCTGAGCCATTTTATTAGTTTGGAGGTGCAAAAGGCAAGTACAATAGTGCTCAAAATATGAGACACTCAAGCCACAAGAGTAGCCTAGAATGACCCTCCAATAATATCCCAAGAGTGACTGTGTAAATGTTGCTCCGCTCGACAGTAAAATGTGTCGTCCCTGCTACAATTTTAGGGACTGCAACTTCTTGTAAGATAGAAAGTTAGATCTAGGCAGAATGGGAGCTTTGATAATGTTGAAATTGCAGATCTGGGCTCAATTATGGATTCCCAAGATAACCCAGGAGAGGTTTCTCAGATATGTAAGTATAAGATAACCTTCCTCTCAGGGCTTCACATATATGCTGTTGGGAAATGCAAATCTGAAGCTAGATCTGATAATATGATGGCTGAAATGGTGTACAATTAGATCTATGCAAGAAGGGTTGATCCCTTCACTAGATCCTTGGGCTAAAATCTCAAGATCTAGCTCCTCCAATCTCCTCCACTGAAAATAGTTGATGAATGAACAACAACTTCAGAAAACTGCACTATCAGAGAGGGAGGCTCAATGTTAGCCTGCTGCTATATATGTCAAATCAACTCCTAAGTGATGGAAACAATATATCCAATGTGAGGAGGTTATCCCTCACAAGATTTCCAGTTGAAATACTAGAAACTTCCTTCCTCCAATAGATCTACAAAAATGAACTGCACAATGCTTGAAGGGACTGTTGTTGCATGGAGGTAAAACCCAATGGCCTGAATGCCGGATGTAGATCTACTGCTCCTGAAAGGTTGGATCTGAAGAACAAGTGGTAGGATGAATCCTCCACAAGTTTCCTAGCTGAACGCTAGAAACAACCTCTTGAAGATGGCACCAATGCCTGAAAAGGAATGAAGAACAATCCTCTTTCCAGTTTTACTCAAAGAAAGAGGTGGGATTCCCACTCGGGAACACCCTATGCTAAACAACACTACAAACTCTACTAAATATCCCAAGCTTGCATAGAAATTTCCTAAGACAAATCTAGATCTAAACAGATCAAGAAATGAATAATCCAAATCCCCCATTCCATTTTGCCTTCTCCTTCATTATATACATGAGCCTTCCATAGCCTAGGCCCACTCCAAATCTGCGTTGTACATGTGGAGAAAGTCTCCATTTTTGTCTATGATGTTGATCCATGTCCTCCATCATGTTCACATGGGGTGATCACCCTCTCCATCATGCATGCATTAAATGCATCACTTCCTCCACTATCTTATCATAAGTGCTTAATGATCTTATTTGAATACATTATGATCTCAGTTGACCTTATCAAAGATATTTATGATTTAATATTTAATATCCATGATCTTATTTGACTGTTTCATCCTCCATAATCTATCTCATAAATGAGACATGATCTCCATTAATGGAGCTACTCCACTACTCCATGATTCTAGATCTAGATCTAAAATATCCACATACACACATTAAAAGTGGATTTTATTCATCTTTGAGGTTTGTGGGTTCCTCCACCCTTTTATTTAATTAATTTATTAAGAAAATCAAGGACTCTAATATACCAAATATGATGTGGAAATTTGGGAATATTACAAGCTGTAATTTTCTTGTTATTATTATATGCAAGTATTTTTGTTTATTGTTCGGCTCTCTCTTCTTATATATGTTTAGTTGAATCTACATGATTTTAATGAATATTTTAGTGAGGATTCCATGCTAAAGGAAACACACACTCTTCTATGCACTCTACTCTAATCTATGCAAAAATTCTGCAACACATTCTCTAGATTTGATTTTTTTTTTTTTTTTTTAGACTGTAACGGTTACTGTTATTAATGGGCGGCAAAACAGCTGCCGCATACTGGTGGAATACAACAGTTTCTGGAATTGATATTACAACAGTTTCTGGGATTAAGATTACTACAGTTTCTGCCGCTTACTGAAGGCTTACAACCATTTCTGTTACATAATGAAGTATCACGATCTTTGAAGCAGCTAGATATGGTTCCGTGGATGCCTAGCCTCATAAGTTCTGAAATCTGACTTGGATTGGCCCAACATTTGCAGCGGATATCTTGATAGTGTATCAGTGCTATTGTCTCTTTCATATTGCATATTTGAGAGCAGAGGCTGGAATTGATAATTTGTCCAAGGGGACTATGCGCTGGTGGGAAGAAACGACTTTGAGCGCCCTTAAATTGTTTGAAGCGGCCAGAAGATCGGATTCCCATCCAGAAACGTGAGGGCTGCTGCTTAATTTTGATGGACCTCCCTTTCAGGTTGATTTCTTCCTTAGGGCCAGACTCCAGATTTCGCCTTTTGCTTGCCCAGCTACTAATACAGTAGAGAGCGTAATTGGTCCGGAGAAAGGTTGGAATGTTGATCCAGAAAAGGATCGACTTCAGATTCTTTGATTGAATGCTTTGGATCGGACTTGCAGGTTTGTAATATGAGCTCAACTTTGTGAACAGATCAACCCTTAAGGGGTTAAGGGATGATGCATTCAGATTCATCAGCGTTTACTAGCAGGGATCTTCTGCAATGGGTAGAGCCCAGATTGGCTTCAAAATCAGCTTGCTTGTTTAGATGCCTCAGAATATGGAAAAAGGAAATCTGACGGAATTGGGACAGAGTAAGCCTGGTTTTCTTAAGAATGGAGATTATATGAATCTGCGAGGGATTTGACTTAAGATTCAACGCTTGTATGATCAGCCTGGAGTCTCCAAAGACCGTTAGAGACAGTATGTTCTTTTTGATAGCCTGTTTGAGCCCTTGCCATAGAGCCAGAGCTTCAGCTCTATTATTAGTTTCTATACCCAGCCCCCATTGATATCGAATTTCAATTGATCCATCCGGATTCAGGAGAACCCCACCTCCACCTGCAGCTCCAGGGTTGCCTTTAGAGGCCCCGTCGAAGAAGAGGCAATGATCATCCAGTGTAGAGCGCCATTTGATAAACTCCTGTTCTTCGAGGCGGATTTCCCAGTTAGCATGGGGAGTAGCAGGGGGCAGGGGCATGCAAACAAGGTTTGTAGCAATGTCTTTGAGCTAGAGCTCCTCCTCACAGTCCAAAGCTGCTTCATTCCTCAATGAAGGTTTAGAATCCAAAGTCTCGCCCAGTAGAGCTTGGATTTTAGCGATTATCTTACCTGGAGTGCAAATTTCATCCCTGAACAGTCTATTGTTCCTCTCCAACCACAGCTTCCAGAAGATGAATTTTGGAATCCACATCCAGGCTGTTTTGAGGAGGCTTTTATTAGAAAGACAGGACAGAGATAAGATGGCCCAGGTGTGAAGCAGGTCAGGAATATTACCTGGGATCACAAATTTGTCAGCTCCAGACCTCAGGACCCCCCTCCAGACTTTACGAGCAAAGGGGCAGAGCAGCAACAGATGATTAGCAGACTCTTCCTCTGACATACATAGAGGGCATCTAGAGGGCCCTTCCATTCCACGTTTTCTCAGGATATCTCTGGTGAGAATGCTGTTATGAGCTAAAGTCCAGCAGAAGAAGTCTATTTTGGGGAGCGAAGGAAAGGCCCAAATAAATCTCCATTGAGTAGGGTCAGGTGGGACATTAGGAATCGCTGTCCTACTTGTGTAACCTTCAGAGACTGAGAAATTGCCAGAACGGGAGCCCCACCCTCGTTTGCCCTTAGCTGTTTCTTTGGTTGGAGATTTCCCTTGGAGCATATCTAAAAGAATCGATGCTTCAGCATGCAGCCTTTGGGGGATCTCTCCCAGATACCAGCTGTCCCATTTTCTTCCAGAATCGTCCGTCCAGGTTGAGATATCCCACAGGGTATTCAGGTTGTTTGATTGAAGCCAGATTTTTATGTTTTTCAGGCCTTCCATGTGGCTCAAAGGCTGATCACCAAGGATCCGATCATCCCAGACTCTGATTTTTTTTCCATTACCTGGAATCCAGAAAAGGTTGTGACAGAATTTCTCCATAGCTTGAAGACAGAGTTTGAAGACCGGAGAACCTTTAATGGTTTTTGGAGGCTGGTCCAAACACCTTAGCCGCTGTCCCTTGAAGTATTTCTTCCACAGAACTCTCTTACTCCAAGAAGCCTTTCCAGCAACTATACTCCACAAGATTTTGGAGCCTAGAGTGAGATTCTGGGCACCCAGATCTTTTAATTGAAGACCTCCTTCCAGGATTGGCTTTTTAATAGTGTCCCAATTGACTAAATGAAGTCTTTTTTCATTATTTTTCCCCCCTTCCCAGAGGAATCTTCTCAGCAGACTGTCCATTTTACTGAGGTAGGTTTTGGGAGCCAACAGAATGGAGTGTTGGTAAAGAGGCATACTTGTAAGAACATTTTTCATCAGGATAACCTTCCCAGCATTGTTCAGCCAAGAGGCACCCCAAGCTTGGATTCTAATTTTTAGTTTTTCAAGCAGGGGCATCCAGTGGGCAACTTTAGTAGTGGATTTGAAAATTGGAATCCCAAGATATTTAAAAAACTCCCAGGTATGAATTCCTTTCATCTCTAAGAGTCTGGCAATGTCAGTCAGCTCCTTGACCGAGCAGTTCCAGCCGAAGATAGTGCTTTTTAGGTTATTTATCTTGCTGCCCGAGACCTCCTTATAGATGTCCAACTCCTTCTTAAAGGATCTTGCTGAATTTATACTCGCTCCTCTAAGCAGAAGCGTGTCGTCAGAAAATTGGGCATGGTTAATGTCTTTAACATTAGGAACAATTCTGAGGCCAGGAAGAGAGTGGATTTGTTGACAGCGGTCCAGTTGGAAGCTAAGCACAGAGGCTTGAATAGCAAAGAGGAGCGGGGACAGCGGGCAGCCCTGTCTTAAGCCCCTTGAGGCATTGAAGAACCTTGTAGACCGGCCATTAACCAGCGACGCAATCCAAGGGGAGGCTATACAAGCTTTCACCCAGTTTATGAAGATTGCAGAGAAGCCCAGTTTCTTCATAACAACAAAGAGGAAATCATGTTTCACCCTGTCAAAGGCGTTGGCCAAATCGAGCTTTATCACCATTCCTTTCTCTTTTCGCTGGAAACTTGAATGAACTGCTTCTTGCACCAACACAATATTGTCCAGAATATTTCTCCCTTTGATGAAGCCCCCTTGGTTTTCCGAAATGATGTCCGGCAAAATGTTCTTGAGACGGTTGGCTATTGATTTGGTGATCAATTTATAACTTGTGTTACACAGTGAAATGGGCCGAAATCTACCAAAGTCAGAAGCTCCTTTATCTTTCGGGATCAGAGCTAGAAAGGCCGAGTTGATGCTGCCTCCGATCTTGGAACATGATTGAGACTTCCTGACCATTCTCAGGAGGTCTTTGTTAATGATAGACCAGCAAGTCTGATAGAATCTGGCGTTGAACCCATCAGGCCCAGGAGCTTTGTCCGGCTCCATGCTGTCCAAAGCCTTCTTGAGCTCATCCATGCTAATCGGAGCAGTCAGCATGGAGTTAACAGAGTCCTGAACGGAATGAAAAATTTGGTCAAAAGGATAGGCATGAGAGTCTATAGGAGGATTTTCGGGAGCCGTATAAAGCTCTTGGAAATAGGCGAAAGCAGCTCTTTTGATGCCTTCAGGATCTTTGACCACCGCATCATGGGATCGGATTTCTGAGATAGCTTTGAATTGCTTGCGAGCTTCGGCTTGTTTATGAAAGAATCTGGTATTTTTGTCGTCGGCCTGTAACCATAAGTTTCTAGATTTTTGTCTCCAGTACTCCTCTTCCTCCCTGCTAGCTCTATGAAGATTTTTTTGAAGCTCAACTTCTCTTTGTAGCTGACTTTGAGTAACAACAGCATTTTCCATTGCTGATTGATGGGCAGCAAGGATATCTAGGGAATCTTTTCTCTTGGTAGTGGGTGTTTTCAGAGATTTAGCCCACTCCTTGAGACTTCTTTTAAGGCCCCTCAGCTTTTCTTGCCACACATAGAAGGGGGATCCCTTGATCTGCCGGTTCCAGGCTTCTAGAATCACTTCCTAGAAGCCCTCTTGCTGAATCCACAAAGGGCTGAATCTAAAGGGAATTGGACCAAGTTTACCATCAAGGGAGAGCTCAAGGCTGATGGGTTTATGATCGGAAGTGTAGTTTGGGAGGATTTTAGAAGAGGCTAACAGACCACATGTAAGGAAAGAGGTTTGGACAAGGAATCTGTCCAACCGAGCAGCTATGTGATTGGGCCCTAATCTTTTGTTAGTCCAAGTATATTTCCCAGCAGAAGGCTTGATGTCCTCCAAATCCCAGTCTAGCATAATGTCTTCCACCCATTCTCTAGCTGGATCCCTTACTGGGGAACCCCCCTTTTTCTCATCGATGGCTAGAGTGACATTCAGATCACCTGCAATAATGATGTTTTCTGGATTGTGCAATAAAAGAAAGGACTGAAGCGAGTCCCAGCAAAATTTTTTCTCCGCAGGAAGGACCAGAGCATAAAGATTGAACATACTTACTTGTTGACCAGAGTCTTTGTGGAGGAGCTGAATGAAAATCCAATGAGGGCAGATTTCTTCTTGAATCAATTCATATTTGGAGATGTCCCAGAAGGAGGCTAGCCCGCCAGAGGCTCCTCTAGCACTGACAGCTCTTCCAGGGCCTTTACGCCAGAATGTTTTACTAGTTTGGAGGAGCAGATTATCCTCCATCTTTGTCTCCTGGATGAGAAGGATATCAGGTGAATGCAACCTAACAATGTCTTTTAGGACTTCTTCTTTCAGCCTGCTGCCTAACCCTCTGCAGTTCCAGGAGACGTACTTCATTATTTACTGACTTGGGAGGTGGTGACTCCTTTTGGAGCCCTGCTCTGCTTGCGTCCGGATCTGGTGTTCATCATTCCTTTGACAGTTTTCTGGGAGCCTTGAAGGACATCCAGATAAGTTTTCTCCTCTCTCTATTTTTTCTTGGATTTCCGACCCCTCGTCGACTTGATAGGGGTGATTTGCGAGCCATCTGAATCGGTGTCTCTTTCTTCTGACTCGCCCCCTGAGTCAGAGGCTAGGCTGATTTGCTCCTCAGTACCTTCGATTCCCCTTTGATCAGCAGCTTCTAGGGGAACAGATGATTGTCCGGCAGTTTCTTTCATTTTGTTTGATTGGTCTTCAGTTTCTTCGTGATTCTCTGAGGTATTCTCCTTCTCAGCTGATGAGGGGCCTTCTTTTGTGGATGGAATGGCCTGAGGGGCGGACTGGGGTTTCCCCATAGTTTCAGATTTTGTCTTTTCAGAGGGCTTTGAGACTGCCTTGCCCTTTTTTATCTCTTTCCATCCTTCTTCTTCCACCTTGTCCCTTGAAGGGGCTTTAGGACAATTTCGTTGGAAGTGACCATGCTCGTGACAGATTATGCACTTAAAGGGCAGTTGCTCGTAATCCAGTTTCTGAAAATGATGCCAATCTCCTATTGTGAGCTTTATGGCTTCCGGCAGATCAGCTTCCAAGTCAACTTCCACGCAGATTCTAGCGCAGGTGTATTGGCCCCTATTGTCAGCTTTGTCTATGAAACGACCCAGCCCGTTACCAATCTTCTGCAGGGATTGGTAGCTCCAGCAATGGATCGGCAGATTGGGGAGCCAGACCCAAACAGGAACCTCCTTCGGGACATCGACAGAAGGGTCGAAGTCAGGGGTCCATTTGTTGAGGAAAAGGCATTGGTTTCCCATGAAATACGGACCATTTCTAAACACCAGGTCACGGTCTTCCTTGGTAGTGAATTCGAAAATAAAGAATCCTCGACCAACAGCATAACAGATCACGTTGTTTGCCAGCAGAGGCCTCCAGTTCCGTTGAACCCATTCATCTGTCACTTTTGTTGATGGCCATCGACCCATAAACTGCCCGACCAAACCTCTGTCAGCTAAGGCGAGAGCTATTTTGATCGGTTGTTCTTCAGGCAAAGCGATCTCTGGTATTTCATCTAGTTTTTTAATGAAGGTTGGGACTTCCGGTAAGGGGCGTTTCTTCCCTTTCCGAGACAGTAGATTCTGAAATGCTACAGCAGAAGAGATAGGAGGGGGGGGAGAGGACTCCCCGCCCCCAGGCGCATCCATGGCGGTGGAAAACCAGCAATCCCAGACCTAATCGCAGCAAGAGCGCGCGCGCACGATTTCCCGCTCAGCACTTCCTTAATCAATTCTAGAGGAAAGTTAGAATGAAGGTTCATCACATTCTCTAGATTTGTTGCTGATAAATCAAGTTTTATTTTCTTTCTCTGTATTCTTACCACTAATTTGTGTGCTCGACTATAAAATATATCTAAAGGAGGTATCTCTTCAATTCTTAAAAAAAAATTTGATGTTGGGTAGGTCGGGATGATTTCAACATCTTCTTCTGAATTTATAACTTGTAAGGTTTGTTGAGGAGTTTGAAAATCAGAAGTTCCTTCCATTCCTGTGTCTATTTGTGGTAGCTGGATATTTTCTTTGAACTTCTCCCATTATTTATCCATGTCATCTATTATGATTGTTTTTGTATGATCTTGTGTAGAATTAATGTTTAATTTTTCTTTAGCCAAGGTTTCTTTGGTTGATTCTCCATTATTACTCTCTGTAGTCTCTTCAAAACTTTATTTAGGGCATTCTTCTTGATTTTGAGTTTGATGCTCAGAAAGTTCTGAACCTTGAATTGATTTCTCTAGTGATTCTTGATCAGAATTGTGATTAGAATTTTCTTCTAATCTTATATTGGGAGTAGGTTCTCTTGTTTCCAATCTGCAATAGGTTTAACGAAACCCTTGTCAATATTTTGTTTCTGTAAATATGAAAATGATTGAGGTCGACTGGAGTCAATTTGATTGATGAAAAATGCAATACTTGTGAGAAAGTATCAGCCTTTTCAAATAGGCCATCAAATTCATCTTTCTCATGCATGAAATATCTAATTTTAACCAAAGCAGTAAAATCTTGAGCGACTTTGTTAGGATCATATTGTCTCCCTGGCAACGTAACCAGATTTAAGCATGTAATATTCTGCACCTCTATAATTGCGTGTCCAAAATCAAGCAAGGCAAAAGAACTACATTGAACTAGAAAAGTTGGCTAGATAGATTTCTTCGCGTCTTTTAGGGTTTTGGTAAGACCTCCCCCTACTGTTTGGTATGCAATTTCTCTAGCCAATAACTTATTTGGAACATAATAAGGAATAACATGGGGAGCAGCAATACTCCCAAAAAATCTGATATAAGTAAAAATTTCTTCACCAAACCATCCTGCCACTGAAAAAATATCTATCTTTTATTCTTTTGAAAGCCTGATGACTTTTGTATCAAAAATATTTTTATGGATAGGCAACATAATACTTTGACAAATATTATAAAAATGGGGACGTAATTGATATTCCGATAAAATATTATGATACACATGGATAGGAGTAGGGTCTTTGAGAGTCCAATTCCAACCCATATTAGGAAATTTTGTATAGAAACAAATGGCATCCATCACATAAGTAATTAAAAAAAATGGAGGGATGACCCAAGTAGAGACAACTCTATACTGTCTATATTGTCTAGTATCCATAGCCAAATTATCGGACAAAATGTTAACCCAATTCATAATCGTGGAGTTGACAGCCACATCAATTAATGGAATCCATTCCATATAAAACTTGGTACTATCATCTTTCCCAAAAATCCTACACATAATAGCAGCTACAATACTATGTGGAGCCAACGTAGGTGCAATTGGGTACATACCAATTTTCTCCCATTTGAATTTGTTGGAGCTAGACCTCCAAGTCTGCATGGTATCTATAGGGTCTTTATTATATTTTGAAAATTGCTCGATGAAAGTTCTATCATAGACCTTTTGAGGTTCTGGAAGATGATACATTCTACGCAAATTGTCTATAGAAAATGACCCCATGACATCTTGTCTTGAATTCTTGAATGTCCTATCTGAGATATCCACATTATCGATAATTCACTTCACCATATCTGTATATGGAAATATTTTAGGTTTTTCAGCTATTCTCTGTAATAAATAACATGCTACTTCAAAATAGGAAGCTTAAGATGAGACTTTATAATCAACCGTTTCTTTGATTACCAACACCTTTGGATTTTCGTCCTCTAACATATTATACATGGCTTCCCACAACGTAGCTCCACCATCTTTTTTGCATGTAGTATCATTAAAGAGAGGATGCATGTCTGAATCCTCAAATGTAGAATGATATGTTGTCTTTTTTCCTTTCTTCGTCATCTCTAAGTGTTATTCCCTGAGGTTGAACAATAGAGAAATCAAAATGAACGTAAAGAAGAGATAATAGCAGAGGTTTAATTAAAATAGTAAATTCGATAAGAATGGGACTTTTATTGCAAGCACGAGTAAATAGATACAAATCTCCTCGACCCTTTACAAGAGTAAATTTAGTTTATTTCTATTAATTACGCATTATATGCCCTTCGCGTGATTATTTTTGGGTCTTGTCAAAACATCGCATCGCAAACCCGAATGATATTTCAAAATGATAAGATTTAAGTGTAATTCTGATTTTGTGATTGCGATAAATCGCAATATCGCAAAATCACAATATCGCTGGGTTGTAATGGTAATATTTTGCAACATCGCAATATCACATTTATCACAAGATCATAGGATCACAAGATACGCCATATCGTAGTATCGCAAGATTGCAAGATTTTCCATGTCACAGTATCGAAAGATCGCAAATTTAGAGTTATGGTATTTCGAAAGTTATTTTTGTCTTTGTGATTTACGACGCGCGATGTATGCTTTGAGCAGATTTTTCCTTATATGAAGTATACTATAAGCGCTTACTAAATTTTTAGAAATATTTCTAGGCCTTTATAAAGGGTGCAACATAACACTTAATCTTAAAAATGGTTTTATTGATCTCTTTATCATGGATTCCAACTAATTATTATTTGTGTTACCTTTGGTTTCTGCTATATGTGATAAAGTGAAAAGTGCTTAGTCTTAAGTGGTTTAGCTTAACACTTTTAAAGGAAAAACTCTTTCTTGCTATCTTTTTCTTGAAAATTTTAAAAGGGTCCCCATTTATTGTTACAATATTGATTATTATAAAAATGAAATGGGGGTTTTTTGAATAGTACAACAATTGGTGATTCACTGGAAGAATCAGTTATCTCTGATAATTTTAAATTTCCTAAAACTTTCAAAATAAAAATAGTTAAGAAAATAGAAATTGGATGAAAAATTAAATAAGTAACACTTCTCTGAATAATAAAACAAAATTTCCTAATTATAATTCATTTGATATCCTCTTATAGATGAAAATACCTATGCTTATATCAATCATTACTAAAATTAAGGATAAAGTAGCAGACTTTTGTAGACTAGCTTTTTAAATAAACTCATTTGTCATAGTTAGCACATCTACTGCTAGCAGGTGCTTTTAGCCTCGACAGGGTTAGCTTTTAACCAGCAATGATTATGTATCCTATCCATGTAAGAATGAATTTTTAAAGATAAATCCACAATAATGTACTTCTTTTTGTTTTTTAAATAGCTCTTCTTTTTTATTACTTAAAATGCATTGCCTTGGTGTGGTGGCCAAATAATTACAACGTCATTCATTGGTTGTAATTCAACTGAACAAGACGGCTGATGATCAGACCCCTTGTCTTTTGATTAATATAATCTCAAGTCATTACCCTGTTTTGGTCTACATTAGTGGTAATGTCAGTCCTATTATTTCCCTATGAATATGGTAAGCATGCTTTATGAGACCTCTTATATTTTAAGTTTTAGTACATTATTTAGGATTACACTCTAAAAAGAGAAAATTTTACTGGACAGGGAAAATCATTGCCTCCTTAAGGGTTCTGGATAACAACTTATATAGTTAAGGATGGTTGTCTACTAAGAGCCTTTTACTTGGTTAAAAGTATTTTTCTTGACTGATAATAGAACACACATTTTTTTATAAAGTTGGAGTTTCTCAAAGAATGAATAATTTTGGTAGAAAAATAAAATTTCAGAGAGACAAAACTTAATTAATTTTAAAACTTCTTAACTATTTCCTTAATGATTTCCATTTATAAAAGTGAAAAGTCAAAATATTTCAAGAGTTGCAAGGCAAACAATTATATTATTTAACTTCTATTTTCCTAGGAAAATTAAAGACAATAATATATAAGGGATAAAAGAGGTTATCTTCTATGAGAAGTATTTTTTCAAAATTTTCCCATTCACAGGCAGAGAGTCTTTATTACTTGATAATTCTTGCAATAAAATTGTTGATGGGCCGATTTGTTCTACACTTTGAAATGGTCCAAGCCACATTATTTGGAATTTGGTATTCTTACCTTTTTCCTCATGTGCTTTATCCCATTTAAATACAAGGTCTCCAAGTTGAAATTATTTTTAACTAACATAATTTTCATCAAAGGAAGATTTAACTAACTGTTGATGATAAGCATGGGTGATTTTGGCTTTCTCTCTCACTTCTTCAAGTTTGAGAATTTGTGATTGTCTCAACTACAAAGAAGATGGAGTTTATTCAATAAATTTAACAAAGGATAGAGATGGAATAACTACATTTGTAGGAAGAACAACCTCTTTCCCATAGACTATATTAAATGGAGAAGTCCCTATAGAGGCTTTCTGTGTTATCTGATCTGCCCATAGAGAAAAGGTTAAAGATTTATGCCAATTTATTTGACTCTGGTCAATAGTTCATTTAATGATCCTAATGAAGTTTTTATTAGTTTATTCTGCTAAACCATTTCCTTGAGTATAATATTTAGCAGAATATTTAAGTTTGAAACATCTTTTGAGAGAAAATTATATCATAGCATTGCCTAAGAAATAAGATGCATTGTCAAACATCAAGGAAGTTGGTAATCCAAATCTGGTAATGATAAATTGATTAATAAATTCGATAATTTTATTATAATTGGTTACCTTTAGTGGAATTTCTTCCACCCATTTAGTATATTAATCAGCTGATGCAAGGATATATCTATGTTTCTTTGAAGAATGAGGAATGATCTCACCTATTATGTCCATTCCCCATTGCTCAAATGGTTGTTCAATATTGATTGGTTGTAATGGAAATGTAGTTTTCCTTTGTCTTCCAGCAACGGCTTGACATATTTTAAATTCCTTACATACCCATGTGCATATTTGAACAAGGTTGGCCAGTAATAGCCATCATGCAGTATTTTATGTGTTGTTATTTCTCCTCTGAAATGTCCACTAGCTAATCCATCATGAAGTTTCTACAACACCTTTTCTGCCTCAAATTTTTCAAGGCACCTTAGTAAAATAAAATCACAATTTTTCCTGAATAAAACATCATCAATCATTTGATATTGATTTTCTTTCAGTCTCAAAGCTCTTTTCTTTTGGTAACTAATTTTCATAGGGGCATATCCATTTTTTAATTAAAAAAAGAGATCAACATATTGAGACGTAGTATCGTTGAAGCTTAACTGAGATATTTGAATGCCATCACCTGCATGTTCTTCATCTGGTAAGTTGGATTATCCTGTTAAAATTCTGCAAAAACCTTGACCTCTAACAATTTTAGCTGGTATAATTTCAACATCATATTCTTGTAATGCAGTTACCCAGTTTTCTCTTTTTTCTCCTACTTCTCTTTGCATTAGTAATTTTCTTACTGCTGAAATTGGAACTATGATTTTAGTATGAGTTTTGAGGAGAAATGGTCTGAAATGTTTTATTGGCTTGAAGACAACAAATGCGTATTTTTCTACAATATATTAATTTAATTCGGCACCTTGCAGATTCAAACTAAAAAATGAGATGGGTGCTTCTATTTGTTGATAATTGAGTTGTGTTAAAATGACGGCATACAATGTTTCTGATGCAAATGTGTATAAAACAAAATGATTAAAAAATTTGGGAGTTGTCAGGGATGGAGAATTAATAGTAGCTTGTTTGATCAAGTCAAAGGCTTCCTTTTTATTGTGACCCCATTTGAAAATAGAATTTTTCTTAATCATATTCTGTAAAGGTAAAACTATTTGTGAAAAGTAATGGGCAAACCTTTTTACTAAATTTATTTGTCTAAGGAAAGACTGCATTAATTTCTTATTATGGGGTAAAGGTATTTTTTCAATTTCCTTAACTCTTTCTAGATAAATATAAATACCCTTTTTTGATATGATCAATCCTAAAAGCTTACCTTCACTTAAGGAAAAATAAGACATTTTTGGATTTAGTGAGATCCAATATTTCATACATTGTTCAAAGATCTGTTTAAGGTCATTTAAGTGGTTGCTTATTTGGGCAAACCTTTTTACTAAATTTATTTGTCTAAGGAAAGACTGCATTGATTTCTTATTATGGGGTAAAGGTATTTTTTCAATTTCCTTAACTCTTTCTAGATCAATATAAATACCCTTTTTTGATATGATCAATCCTAAAAGCTTACCTTCACTTAAGGAAAAATAAGACATTTTTGGATTTAGTGAGATCCAATATTTCATACATTGTTCAAAGATCTGTTTAAGGTCATTTAAGTGGTTGCTTATTTTCTTGGAATAAACAGTTATATCATCCAACTAAATAACAAATAATTTGTTAATGAGTCCTTTAAAGGCTATATCCATATCTCTTTGAAATGTGGCGTCTGCATTAATCAAACCAAAAGGTATTTTTTGATAAGCATATGCTCCCCATTAATTTGTTTTGAACGTGGTTTTCAATGTATTGTCTGGATGAACTAATATTTTGTTATATCCTGAAAATCCATCAAGAAAAGACATGAGCTCAGAATCAGCTACTGACTCAGTACTTGTTCCATGGCTGGCAGTGGAAAATTGTCTTTCTGACATGATTTATTCAAAATTCTAAAATCTGTGCATATACAAATATGACCGTTATTTTTCCTAATAGGCACTAAATTGGATACCCATTTTGAATGCCTAACAGGAAATATGATTTTGGCCTTAAGAAGTTTATTTATCTCTGTTTTGATTTGATTTTCAAGCTTTGGATGAATTTTCCTTAGTTTCTATTGCACTGGTCTATCATTAGAGATTATGGGTATGGCGTATTGTGGAACATACGTATCATAAGTTTTGAGATCAGAATAATCCCAAGAAAAGATACCTTTGTATTTCTTCAACAGTCGAATAAATGCTAATGTTTCATCAAAAGACAAATCTAGACCTAGATTGATATTCTGAGGCTTGTCATCATTTCCAAGATTTATTAATCAAAATTTCAGAGTTGAACTTTGAATTTTGGCATTACTTACATTTTTAAATATGTCTTTGATATCATAAAAATCCTCCAATTTGACTACAATTTTGGGTATTGTATTTTTATCTTCAACATTTTTTTCTAATTGTATGTTATGCTCATTTTTATCTATGATTTGATCATCATATGACCCTTACAATGTTATAAAATTCACAATATCATAGTCATCATTGAAGGCTTGCCAATTTGTAACATTATCAGGAATGGATGGTCTAAAAACTAATTCAATAGAAAATCTATCAGGACTAAATTCCTCAGATGGTATGAGTTTTGATGCAACATTTGCTAATAGGTCAGCAGTAGAATTTTATAGTCTTGGTACATGAGAAATATTAAATGCCAAAAAATGAGATGTAAGACCTTGGACTAATGATTGATAATGTATAAGATGTCCATAAAGGCAATGGATAGTATTTCTCAAATGTCTAATGATGATTTCTGAGTCTCCAAAAGCATGCAAATATTTGATATTGAGGCCAATTTATTTATATAATCCTTGTATTAAAGCCTCATATTATGCAGTATTATTTGTACATTCGAATTCTAACCTACAAGATAACATGGTATTTTCTCCTTCTGGGGTAATTAAAATACAACCAGCTCATGCACTGTCATTAGATTTGGAACCATCAAAGTACAAATTCCAAAACAAAGTTTTAACTATTGGTTTATTTACAAAAAAATTTCACCTGGAAGAATCTGTTTGTGAAATTTTTTCAATCTGTGAGATGATAACATTGTCCAAAAAAGGATACTTTTGTGCATTAAAATTCCCTAAAAATGATTCATATGAATAATTACCAATAATATTATTATTGAATTCTATTGGCTCATTATCACCTTCAAATTAAATCATTATATGTTTCAAGTGTTTTTCTGGGTCAACTCGAATTTGATTTGGCTTTCCATTGTTAGGAAGCCACATGGGAGACCAATCTGTAGCAAAATACCCATGGATTTTTTCATACCAGTCTCTACTTAGAATTAGACCATAAAATTCAAGAATGTTAGCAACCAAAATATCTATTATTTGATAGAATTTTGGATTTTATGAAATTCTAATACTGAAAGAATTAATTTCTCCTAAGACATTTACTTTAGTTCTGTCAAGATGTACTATGTGTACAACAGACTTTTGTGGAGTGATGTTCAGCTTGGAATAGATTGTTGTTGGAATTATATTGGAAGAGGCTCCTGAGTCAATCAAACAATTGTGAATATTTTTATTGAAAATTTCATGAGTTAAGAGAAAGGAAGGTGTATGTGAATTAGATCTGTCACCGATCAGAATGAAATTAGTAGGATCAACTTTATTTGAATAAGTTGGGGGTTTACCCATGCCTTTAGAATCTTTAGATACAACAATAGTAGGTAAAGGTGATACAAGAACCGCATTTAGTTCTCTAAGTAAAATTTTCTGTTGTTGTTTCAGTTTGCTAAGTTCATGTAATGAAATGTTTTCCCTGGTCTTCTTCATATCTTCCACAATATTATACTCCATAGTATCAGTGACTACTAGGGTCTTTAATGTAGAGGGAATATTTGATGAATTCGGACTTGGTTGTGAAGTTTATGGAGAGGAATTTTTACTACTTTCTTTTTCCTTGGCAAGAGGAGTTTGATTTTTCTACTTATGATTCAAATGAGTTGTATCAACGGGCTCTTTGCTTCCAGTGCTAACGGGGAAATATTCTTGTTCTTCTTCAATTGGAAGAACAAAGTCCCATATTCCTTTTAATTCAAATATTTCTTCATCTCCAATTTCTTTGTCTTCATTTTCTTCTTCCTCTTCTTCTAAGTCAGACTCAACATTAGATATGGTATTTGGTTTCTGGGAGTTAGAAGGCTGATTTCTCTTAAAATATCTGAATGGCACTTTTACAATAGAAGATTCAAAAACTTTTTTTTTCATTTCAACCATTTCATTAGACATATTATTTAAAAATTTATGGAGGCCTTCAAGATCAAAAGTATCCTTCTAGAATTTCTTTTTAGAATCATCTTTGAAAGAAACTTTCTTAGATTTTCTATCTTCTTGAGAGCTTTTCTTTTCGAGATAAACTATTTGTTTTTCCATAGATAAGGCTTCCTTCATGTTTTATGCCAATGAAGCTAACTGCGCTCTATCTACAAAAATGGATATATTATAGGGAAGAGAAGATATATACCACTCAATTTAGACATCAGCGCCAGGAGCTAACGTGATAGGGATTTTAATGAGTAATTTATAGAATCTAGAATTGAACTCTTTGATATTTTCTGCCATTTTATCCTTGATATTGGATAATTCATTAATGAGGAATGAAATGGTTCTATCATCTCCAAAAGTATCTAATAATTTTTTTTCAAACATATCCCAACTAGTTATAGAGCGAGGGGGTAATGAAAAGTACCAGGATCCTTCAGATCCTATGAGAGTAAATGGGAATAATCTAACCACACAATCTTCTTCAGGTACTTAATTTAAATTGATGGCTAACATATAATTTTAGAGATGTTATTCTATTGGTAGACCATCATCAAGATTAAATTTGGGCAACCATCTTTCAGGATGTTTATGAAGAGGATGAAGAGGACTTGACATTGCTACAACGCCTGGATTATTCCATGGTTGTATTCGCGGTGGTGGTTTTTGTCCTGCCATGGTGGTAGGAGTATAGATGGATGAAGATATGAATGGGATGTGAGTCAAAGAAGAGGAAGGTTGACTACCTGAACTAGAAGAACTAGCACTAGTAGTTAGAATGAGAGCTGTTGAAACATGCAGAGGGAAATGAATGGATTTGAGATGGAGAATTGGATAAAACCTCACTAATAGATGTTTGTGATTTGGATTTCTTGGTATTATTTTGGAAAGAAGTAATGGAAAATTTAAAAAGAGGAATTCCAATTTTCTCACTTAGAGAACGAGTCAAGATTCATCTAGGTTGTAAAATAGATGAAAAACGTTTTTCAGATCATTGAGAAATTACAGGTTTTTCAGCTGAAATAGAGATTTTATCTAACTTCTCTATTAAAGTCTTAAATTTTGGTGATTCATATTTATATTCTGAAGAAAGTAATATTTGGGATCTACTAGGAGATTTTGGAGAATATTGTTCAACTTCTGATCTTAAAATCATAGTTCTGGATGGGGATCCAGAAGTTGGAGTGGATCTAGAGGGAGAAAAATTAAGGATGTCTTATTGATTTTTTATTGGTTTTACTTTCCATTCACAATTGGCTCTCCTTCTAGCGCCAAAATTTTGAAGACCCAGAATTTCATTGCAACAACATGGGGGCTAACCACCTGGTCTGGACCTTAAAAGAAAATCATTTTCTGTTTGGTAGAGTGGCTCCGAATGGGGATAATGGGACCAGTTTCCCAGAAAAGAATTGATATGATGATGATGGGTTTTATACAAGGTGAAATGGAAAATGATTTTAAACTAATGGAAATAATCTATATAAGTAAAAAACACATGCATCTATTTAATCTAATATTTAACTTAATATATACCTGGGAATAATTTAACTTATGCAATCTACAAAGATATCTTAAAGCAAAAGATAATAAAAATCATTTAATTGCCAAAAGAGATGAAACTATTTAAAGATAATTATTTTGACTAAATGGTTAGGCAAAATAATTGTGAAGCTATATCTCATATATTGATTGATTATATACTCAACAAGGAATTACAACTAAAACATTATTCAATAGTGCTTTAATGAAAAACTATAATCCAGATCTAATACACAATACAATATAAAGAAATTTATTACTAAATCATAAATATAACTCAATCGTAAAGATAATACTACCAGATATGAGAGGTTATATTCATGAAATTAGCAACATTGACCTTCTCTTATTTTCAACCAAATACACTCTAAGAGTATAGAAATGCAAATTTAGTAGAGTATGCTTCGATATTCAAGAAAATCAAGATATTGTTCCATGTATTTCACCAAAATAATCACAAAAGTACAGTAATGAAAGCTTTTGCAAAGTGTTTTTTGATAAAATCCTAGACCCCTCTCTAAATGCATGAGAGAAATTTAAATAATATTACATATGTATCAAAAATAGAATATTACATAAAAATCTGAGGAGGTTTTAAACAACCTTCCTCGGAATACTGAAAATAAAAAATAAAAACTAAAAAGAAAGATAATGATGTGCTTGATTAGGTTGAATGGTCCATTTCTATTGAGCTTTTCAGTTTGCAAATATCCAACATTTTATTCACTTTGGATGGCTGGCCAACTTTCCATCTTAATTGTCTCGTGAATATAACATCGGAGAGAGGTGGCACCATCTTTTGAGTGGAATTGGTTAGAAAACGTAAAGTCATATGCTGACTGTGTGGTTTTACTAGAAACTACCAATAAGATTCATGATCAAGCTTAGATAGCTTCTTAAATTCTTCAATTTGATTTTTGGTAGTTTCCCTCCACTATCCCTCTATTTGTTTGATATATAGGAAAACTCCAGGTTTGAATTCTTTAATCAAATTAATATTATAAATATTTTCATTCACAACTTCAATTACATTAGTTGCTATATCATCTGCTCTAGTTGTTGCCCTATCTTCTTGCTTCAATTTCATATCCCAATATGTAAATATAATATCTCTGTGGGATTCTTAAATATTTGACAAACCATATTTTGTTCCTTCCTCGGACTCTTGCCCGAAGATAAACTTTGAGATCTTCTTATAATTTTCTCCATATTCTAATCTCTGTTCAACCATTTGTTGGACTAATGAATCACTTGATTCACAATACGGTTTAATAATTGAGATTCTTTGATAGAATATTTGTTGTTGTTTTGACAATTGAGTATTTAGCTCAAGTGTTTCTTTGATGAATTCTTCAGTCTGATCTTGATTTCTGAGTTTATCTACTTCACTTTCTATTATCTAAATCTGTGTATCTTTTTCTATAATGTTGGACGGGTGTTATAACTTCATTTTCTCAAAATATTTCTAAAATTATATCATCTTCGGCTTTGTTTGCTTATTGAAATTTTGTCTTTCCTATTCAATTTTTTGCTCTAAGAGTTGAATTCTTGCATCTTTATCTTTAAGCAGAATACTAACTTTTGCTGCCTTATCAATTGTAGTTGTTGCTTAAGCACCTATGAATTGTGACGGGCTTGTCAAATTTTCTGATGGATCAATGGGGCTGTCTTTCTAGAAAACCTCCATTGATTCATTCTCTAGAGTTGTTGCTGATGAATCAAGATTTATTTTATTTATCTCCCTTCTTACCACTACTTTGTGTACTAGACTATAAAATATATCTAAAGGAGGTATCTCATCAATTCTCAAAATAATTTTTGACGTTGGGTAAGCTGGGATGATTTCAATATCTGCTTCTGAATTTACAACTTGTAAGGTTTGTTTAGGAGTTTGAAAATCATAAGGTCTTTCCATTCCTGTGTCTGTTTGTGGTAGCTGGATATTTTCTTTGAACTACTCCCATTCTTTATCCATGTCATCTATTATGATTGTTTGTGTCTGATCCTGTGTAGAATTAATGTTCAATTATTCTTCAGCCAAGGTTTCTTTGGTTGTTTATCCATAATTTCTCTCTGTATTCCCTTCAAAACTTTCTTTAGGGGATTCTTCTTGATTCTGAGATTGATGCTTAGAAATTTCTGAACCTTAACTTGATTTCTCTAGTGATTCTTTATCAGAATTGTGATCAAAATTTTCTTCTAAACTTATACTGGGAGTAGTTTCTCTTGTTTCTTTAATCTGCAATAGGTCTAACAGAATCCTTGTCAATATTTTGTTTCTATAAATATGAAAATGATTGAGGTCGTATGGAGTCAATTTGATTGACGCAAAATGCAAGATCTGTGATAAAGTCTTAGCCTTTTCAAATAGGTCATCAATTTCAACTTTCTCATACAATAACTGTCTAATTTTAACCAAAGCAGTAAAATCTTGAGCGACTTTGTTAGGATCATATTGTCTCCCTGGCGTCGTAGCTAGATTTAAGCATGTAATATTATGCACCTCTTTAACTGTGTGTACAAAATAAAACAAGGCAAAAGAACCACATTGAACCGGAAAAGTTGGCCAGATAGATTTCTTCGCGTCTTTTAGGGTTTTGGTAAGACCTTCCCCTACTGTTTGGTATGCATTTTCTCTCTCCAATAACTTATATGGGACATAATAAGGAAGAACATGGGGAGCAACAATACTCCCAAAAAATTTGATATAAGTAAAAGTTTCTTCACCAAATCATCCTGCCACTAAAAAAATATCTATATTTTCGTCTTCTGAAAGCCTGGGGGATTTTGTATCAAAAATAGTTTGATGGATAGGCAACATAATACTTTGACAAATATTATAAAAATGGGGATGAAATTGATATTCCCATAAAATCTTATGATACACATGGATAGGAGTAGGGTCTTTGATAGTCCAATTCCATCCCATATTAGGAAATTTTGTACACAGACAGATGGCATCCATCCCATAAGTTCTCATAAAAAATGGAGGGATGACCCAAGTAGAGACAACTCTATACTTTCTAACTGTCTGATAGCCACAACCAAACTTTCGGACAAAATTTTACCCCAATTCATAATCGTGGAGTTGAAAACCACATCAATTAATGGAATCCATTCCATAGAAAAATTCGTACTATCAGATTTCCCAAAAAAACTACACATCATAGCAGCTACATAACTATGTGGAGCCGATAGAGGTGAAATTGGGTAAATACCAATTTTCTCCCTTTGAATTTGCTGTAGTTGGACCTCCAAGTCTCCATGGTATCTATAGGGTCTTCATTCTCTTTTACAAACTTCTTGATGAAATCTCTGTCATAAACCTTTTGAGGTTATGGTAGATGATATATTCTGCGCAAATTGAATGTAGAAAATGACCCCATGACCTCTTGCCTTGAATTATTGAATGTCCTTTCTGAGATATCCACATTGTCGATAATACACTTCATCATATCTGTAAATGGTAGGATTTCAGGTGTTGCAACTATTCTGTGTAAGAAATAACATGCTACTTCAAAATAGGAAGCTTCAGAAGAGACTTTAGCATCATCTGTGTTATCACTCCACTAGATTCCCAAGGCTGAGGAAGGAATCCCAACAAAGGTAACCACAAACCAAGCTTTTTACTTGATAGCTAGCCCTATCAAGCTAGATAGGGCTCTCTCCAAAAGGGTCACAGTCGGGAGGGCTGGAGCAATTAGGTTTTAGGCTAGATAATGAGTGCAAGGGGTTGTTTTGATTTGGTTTGTTTGAGGAAATCAATGGATAATGAGGAAACTATTAGGCCAAGGTTAGAGAATGAGGGTTATAGAGATGAATGGAGCAAGGTAAGTATAATGTCAATCACTTAAGGGAAATGATTATAGAATGGTTTTAGAAAATGTAAGAAGGCTGAGGGAAGCATAAAATATGTCCTTCTCTCAGACAAAAGATATGAAAAAAAGTATGATCAGTTACCCAAAACAGAGCATGGCTAGCATGTATTCTGAATTTCACACTTATAAAAGATCATAATATAGAAAAATGGAAATGAATATGAACAATACATTCACACATATGTCACTGAAGAAGAAATAATCAAAGACATTCAATACCACAGGTATCCCATAAATATAACTGCAACTCCTCTTTTATTAATGGCCAAAACTGAGTACAAAGTATCCTTGATCAATTTAACAAAATGAACTGATTTCAATTTCCAACCACTATTACATTGAATTTGTGAAATTTATAGACCAATGTACAAAATCTGAGGCAAATCTCAGATCCAGAATTATTTCAAATAACAAAAACCTATTCCTAACCACTAGGAACATAAAACTATCCAAAAATAAATGAATTTATTTGATCCAAGTGGATATCGGTGGACACCCACCTATTCCATTTGGACCCGGACCATCAATTCTTGCAGCTTTCCACATTCAACACAACCTACTATTTTTAGCAAGTTTTCGAGTCCTCCACTCTCGGAGCCGTTTTGGGGCCTTAATGATTCAGGTGGATGTTGGTGGCCACCCACCTATTCCATTTGAACCCCCACCATTAGTTCTTTCAGTTTTTAAGTTGCAACAAAACTTACTATTTTTAGCAGTTTTTCGAGTCCTGAACTTCTGGAGACGTTTTGAGGCCCTAAACGACATTTTTTGGGAAAACTGGGAGTAACTTCGGTCCATGGACAGATCACACCAAAATTTTTACTCCTCGGACAGATCTTTCTAACGAGCCATTGAGCGCGTAAAACAGAGATTGCATGCCAAAGTTACGTCCTCGGGAAGTTGAACCACCAATTTACCCAAACGGGGCCCATAGTTTTGGCACTTCATCTCCTAGGGTTAGGTTTTTGGAAGTTTAGAGTTATCCAGTGTTTCTCAATAATAAATAGGCCCTCGAGCCTCATTGTAACACAATTCAAAGGTCTGTAGCCACCACATCTCTTCTCAAAGATTCACTACCAGCACCCTAGCTATGTTATTTCCATTATGTCTGTAAGCATATTTCTGTTATTTGATATTAATGAAATGATGCATTATTTCCACTACATCTCAATGTTTATGGTTATTTCTGTATTCTGTTTTGTTCCTGCATAAATCTGGATCAATGGTATCAGAGTGGTCTACTCTTTCTTTGTTTTTCTTTGCATGACCCCAACGCGATCAGGGTATAAGGAGTTAGGGCTCATTCTGGTTGAACCCTTACAAGATCACCCTCGCAAACCCCGATGGCCTCCCATGGCAGAAGAAAATAAAGATGAGGGAGCAGGAGATCCTATCAAAATATTTCTCAAGGAGGCCCTCGAGAGACAAAGGAACGCGATGATGGATAGCTTTTCTCAGATCCTTCAACGACTGCCCATCTACGACGCATATGCATCCAATAGCCACTCTGAAGGCGCCACTCCCTTCAAGGTACAGGTAAACTTTGATATTCCTATATTTGAAGGCCAAATAGATGTAGATGCCATAGATACATGGTTGAATTTGATGGAAGGGTATTTCTCAGTCCATGATTTCTCTAACCGAGAAAAGATTATTTTGCACTCCTCAAAGCCACCCCCCATGTCAAAGACTAGTGGGAAACCTACCATGAGCAAGAGGACGAAGAGGAACCCTCTCTATTCTCGGCCACACCCACTTGGAATTCATTCTGAGACGGAATCAAGGAACAATATTACCCCGTGGGGAGCTATGAGGACAAATACCTCCAATGGACCACACTGCGGCAACAAAGGGATCAAGATGTGCACGAACTAACGAATTTGTTCCATACCCTGTGCACAAATTTGGGTATTAAAGATTCAGAGAGACATTTGGTGCTCAAGTACCACAGCTGTCTACAAAAACACATTCAGGAGGAAATGGATTTCCTTGACATTACATCTCTTGGCATGACATATCGCTATGTCGCCAAGATCGAGAAAAAATTTAAGCAGAAGAAGTGAGACTTTGGATCTATGAATCTGAAAGGTGCCCCCAAACTGAAGAATAAAGAGCAAGGCCAAAGCGATGCCACTCAGAAAAACACCACAAATCCAAATAAGGACACAGGGAAGTGGTGTGAATTTCATAATAGCCACACTCACATCACAAAGGAGTGTCGAGCCAAATAGTCATTGGTGAATCAGATGCATTTTTTGATCCTGAGTCAGAACTAGACAAAGGCAATGACAAAGGGAAGCAGATCATTGATGCAGATCCCAGTGCCATTGTTTCCACCACCAAGATCCAGAGGGAGGATCCAGAGGATCCAGAGGAGGGAGAACACCTCTTCCATTCGCAGATGTGGGTGAAGGGTTCTCCACTGCAATTACTTGTCGATAGCAGAAGCCAAAAGAACCTCATTTCAACAGAGGTCGTGAAGTATCTTGGCCTATCGACCATGTCACACCCGCAGTTGTATACCTTCGGGTGGCTCCACCCAGGGAGAGATCTCTGCATCTGCGAACAGTTCTTCCTTCCGTACAGTATCAAGCCATTCATAGATGAGGTATTGTGTGATGTTGCTCCTCTTGATGTAGCTCATGTATTATTGGGCCAACCATATTTGTGGAGGCAACATGTTGTGTATGAGTCTAGGGCTCATGTTGTTGTTATTACTTTGGGAAATAACTTGTACAGGATACCGTAGGTAGTACCTCCTCCTGTCATCTCTTTGAGTACTGCAAAAAAATGTAGTAAGATTGTTTCCCAAACTAGGAAATTTATTTTCCTTACAACTTGTTCACAAGGAAAGAAGAATATTGTGGCCACAACCTCAAAAGAGGGCTCCCTTACACGGCTACAGCAGATGGACAAAGTCATGGAGGAATACGAGGAAATTTTCTCCTCACTCACAAAGGTTCCTCTACACTGTCAGGACAAGCACTCCATTGATCTGACTCCCAACGCACCACCACCTAATGTTGCCATAAATCCTGCAAATACACATACAAAATCCACACATGTACTGTCTAAGGCTGATAAAGAAACCAAATTTACTAAACGCATCCAGCATGTCCACCCGCAGGTCCATGACATCTTTGACAACAGAACATGCCTCATCTCATGGAGGATCTCAATGCAATGGGGACCATTGCTTCTTAAGGAGGGAGGAATGATCCAGGTGGATATCGGTGGCCACCCACCTATTCCATTTGGACCTGCGCCATCAATTCTTGCAGCTTTCCACATTCAGTACAACTTACTATTTTTAGTTAGTTTTCGGGTCCACTCCTGGAGCCGTTTTGGGGCCTTAATGATCCATGTGGATATTGGTGGCCACCCACCTATTCCATTTGAACCCCCACCATCATTTCTTTCAGTTTTTAAGTTGCAACAAAATTTACTATTTTTAGTAGTTTTTCGAGTCTTGAACTTCCGGAGTCGTTTTGAGGCCCTAAACGACCTTTTTTGGGAAAACCGAGAGCAACATGGGTCCATGAACTGATGTTACTCACACCAAAAGTTGCACTTCTTAGACAAATATTTCTAATGAGCTATTGAGCATGTCAAAAGAAGATCGCATGCCAAAGTTACGTCCCCGGGAA
Organism: Pinus albicaulis; assembly: GCA_034641835.2. NCBI lineage: Eukaryota > Viridiplantae > Streptophyta > Pinopsida > Pinales > Pinaceae > Pinus > Pinus albicaulis. Next base: position 1,633,451,334 of record CM076570.1, read on the forward strand.
ATTGAACCACCAATTTACCCAAATGGGCCCCATAGTTTTGGCGCTTCATCTCCTAGGGTTAGGTTTTTGGATGTTTAGAGTTCTCCATTATTTCTCAATAATAAATAGGGTCTCGAGCCTCATTGTAACACAGTTCAGAGGTATGTAGCCACCACATCTCTTCTCATAGATTCGCTACCAGCACCCTAGCTATTTTATTTCCATTATGTCTATAAGCATATTTCTGTTATTTGATTTTAATGAAATGATGCATTATTTCCGCTGCATCTCTATGTTTATGGTTATTTTTGTATTCTATTACGTTCTTGCATAAATCGAGATCATTCTTGCCTAAATCTTTGAATTCATGATTTGGAGGAATTTGGAGATACCTCTCTTGTGGATATGCACCTTGATAATGGGGATAAATGGTCATTAACCTATTTTATTGAGTCGAATCACCTTTTTTTTCTGTGTTGCACTATTGTTGATATGCTGATGCAGTGGGGCAGTTTCAGGAAGTGGAGCACATTTAGTTGATATGCTGGCATATGAGCTGAGGGCTATGCGGGCACATCTGCTATGAAAACAGAGCGTTGAACGCCTTTGCTGCCTCGACTCGACCTTTCTGTTGTTTTATTACCAAAAATCCTGTTGTCGTGATAAAACCTTTTTTCTTAAGCAAAACAGTGAAAAACCCATTATACCGGACTTGAAATCCTATAGATTTCAGTTCTGAACTTTATCACATCCATAGCACTATCGCACATCACATATTTTATATTTTATGATATGAAAAAAGAATTTGCAATGTGATGCAAAGAGGGATGTGACGTGGCAAGAGTATTATGGTGGGGCCATACCGCATCACAAATCACAACTCATAATGTTTAGTTATAAGCTGCGGGAGTTAAGTTTTAATATTTGCGATGTGCGGAGAGAGGGACCCACTGGCTATCGGCGGAGTGTTATGAATTGGCAAAGGTTTGAGTGGTAAGTATTATAAAGTTTATATGGTATATGTATTGCAACAGTTGATGAAGCGAGGCAGGGCTACACAGGTGGGGCCGGCTTACTGCATCACAAAACTAAATGGATAGATTTGCGGGAACGCACAATGGTAAGTCAAATGCAATGCGATATCGCAATCGCAAATTGGCGAACATAAGTTTTAACATTTAGTTCCGATGCGAAACACTTAAGAGCTGCGAAATGCGATGAGGAGCCCCACTTTTGATCGCGATTGGGAATTGGTAAGTGGGGCAAAGGAAAAACAATGAAAATTTAATGTTTGATGATGTTTTTCAAAGGGAAAATGAAACAGAAAGGAAGGGGTGGTGGGGACTGGGTCCCACATCATATCGCATCGCAAATTTTATAAGTTTTGGCATTTGATTTATAACAAAACGTTGTGACGGCGATATGCGATGAGGCATAAGGGGTCCCACCAAAATTTTTAAACGGGTTTTTGTTATATATGTATGATATAATGATAAGGTTTAATATAACACAACTGTTCGTGGGTGGCGGAGCTTGTAATATATCTAAAAATTTCATATTTTTAGATAAGTGGGTTGTGGGTCAATGGTAAAAGTGGAATGTGGGGGAATTTTAGTGAAATGTGTGGAAATATGAAAGGGAAAGGAAATGAAAAGGGAAAGGGATGAAATGAGAGTGAGGGGGAACATATGTTATGGTTTAAAACTTTAAGATAAAAAATAATAATCAAAATTTAAACCATACAAATAACTTTTCCATAGGTGGATTTAGACTGCCAGCCAATCAAAACCTTTGAAACAGAATGAAGCTTTTCTTTTTCTTTATTTCTTACCTAACGTTTTCTTTGCCATCTTTATTTAGAACATCTACCACCTGACGTTTTATTTCATTTTCCTCCTTTATTTAGAGAATCTACAGCCTAACGTTTTATTGACATAGATGCCTACAAAAATAATAATCTGTAGAAATTATATAAAATATGCATGTATATATCCAGATTCTCCTGATCTAACAATATTTATCTTCTTGCTAAATACAGAATCCCTCCACTGTTAATGTTTTGCGGAAATTTAAACTCAATTGAAAACACATGAAGCAATAAAAATAATCGCACATAACACAATTTTTTAACAGGAAAGCCTGAAGCTAAAAATCCCAACTATCATATATTATGTATCATGGAGATCATGTAACAATCTCATACAAATCTTAGTACATCAAGCTCTTAGTACAATCAATCATCACACACTAATCAGAAGAAATCTGCAAATCCATGTACTAATTTCTTGCCACCTGATAGCTTGCGTCCACTGCGCAATCCCTGCTGAAGAAGACCCCTGAATGAATTTGAATCTACCTTGCCTTGACTGCGCAATCCTCATTGGAAACTCCAATGTGTGTATGATGCAATCAATGCATCACTATAGTCACAACATATGTTCCATCTCACCCTTTCACCTATCTCTCCAATGGGTCTCCAGTGGAAATGACATGCACTATAGTTAACTGTTGTTTTTGTTCAGTTGTTAGTGAGTTATTAGTTGTGAATTAATTAACTAATTAATTCACTTAACTCTCACTAGTGTATCTTTCTGTTAGACTAGATACAACTAGCTCAACTGAGTTTAACTCCATTAACTAAGTTAAACTCGACAACAACCTCAACCTCTCTCTTCCAACTCGTCATAACTTTTCCACTTCAAATTTCAACTAAGTCCTCCATGCATGAGCCACCAAGAAACCCTAGAATTGTGTAATTCCTTCAAAATTTCACTAATTTTCCAAATCAGACATCAAATAAAGTGCTCCAAGAGAATAAGTTGATATTTAGAGTCCGATTACACATGGGCTATCACCGACAAGTCTATTTTTAGATCGATGATCTATAAATAGACTTCGCCCAATATTCTAAAAATAGAATTTCATCTATTTTTCCAACTCGCTCAACCATCCAAAAATAAAGATCCCCAAATTTAAATATGATCACCATGTCTAAAAATAGACTTACACCTAAAAAATAGACCATGGGCCCACTTAGTGAAGGTGATCGATTTTCACTAAGCTTCATCATCTTGTTAAAGTTCAACACTCCCTCTCAACAAGATAGGTATTATCCGTGACCCCGATCCTGCCTCTATGGTATTCGAATTTGCTCTTGGTGAGCGCCTTCATCAGAATATCTGCATCCTGATCTACCGTAGGAATGTTCTGAAGCAACATGATCTTCTGCTACACACAATCTCTGATATGATGATACCATATATCAATATGTTTAGATCTATCATGAAACATAGGATTAATCGAGAGTTTAATGCAACTCTGATTATCACAATGTATCACTATAGGATCTAAATGTGAACCGAACAAACCAACCAGGATCTTCCTCATCCAGATAGCCTCACATGCAGCTTGACTTGTTGCCATGTATTCTGCTTCCACTGAACTGAGTGCCACAGATCTTTGTTTCTTGTTGTACCAAGAAACTGTTGTAGATGCGATACTGAAAATCCCTCCCGATGTGCTCTTTCTGACTGTTGGGCTGCCTACCCAATCTGCATCCGTGAAGCCATTCAACTTCACCTCATCCGTCTGTCTATACCATAAACCATACTCAGATGTGCCCCTGAGATACCTTAGGACATGCTTCCTTGCCTTCCAAAAGAGCTTGGTAGGCTTAACCATCACTTGTGAAAGTTGGTTCACTGCATAGCATATGTCTGGTCTTGTATTAACTAAATACATGAGCAAACCCACCAACTTTCGATAAAAAGTGGCATCCACTACCTCTGCCGATGTAGCATCCTCTTTCCTCCAATTTCCTACAACAGGGGTGTCAATAGGCTTGCAGCCTTACATGTGAAACTTCTCCAGTATCTCCTGGGCATACTTGCCTTGAGACACAAACAGTTCACCTTCCCGTTGCCATATTTCCAATCCAAGGAAATAATGAAGGAGGCCCAAATCCTTCATCTCAAACTCCTTTGCAAGATCTGCCTTGCATGAGTGTATCAACTACTCATCACCCGTTAGTATTAAATCATCAACATAAAGAACAATGATTAAAATCTTACCCTCCACCACAATTTGGTACAGGTTTGCATCTGCCTCACTCTTGGTGAAACCAAGTCCAGTGAAATAGTTGTCGATCCGAGTGTACCAAGCACAAGGTGCTTATTTAAGCCCATACAACGCTCTTTTGAGCCTGCACACATGCGACTTGCTGCTAAAGATCTCAAATCCTTCAGGCTGCTCAATGTACACCTCTTCCTCAATGATTCCATTAAGGAACACAGTCTTCACATCCATATGATGAATGTGCCAACCCATCTACGCTAAGAGAGCAAGGATGGTCATGTTGATCATCGGTTTCCATTGATGTCAACCCAAGCAGCACCAGTGGCCAACCCAATATTGCTTGGGAATTTTGACCTACCAAATTAATATATTCTGGGTCAATAATTCTTTTTATGGTTTCTACTTGGCGAGATGTTTCCATTGATATATGGCATATCATGTAATTCTTCACGGTTTGAGAGATATTCATGTTTGAAGTTTGTACCCCTAGTCAGTGGGCTAAAACCCCATGGGGTTGGGGCATGGGTCATTGAAAAGTCATAATTAATATTTTTTAAGCTCCTAAGATCCCTCCCACGTTCACTTGTTGAAGCCCCTCTCAACTTAAGCATTCATATAAATTGTGATCTTCATTTCCACCTTATGTATGGGATTTGGCCATCTGAAACAGGTCATCATGGAATTTTCGCTCTAAAGTTTTTTCTATGAAAGCTTAGAAGCTGAAATTTTTATGAGGTGAAGCCGAAATCCTGAGCAATCTGCAGTAAAAAGTTCAGATCAATTTGCGCAACATTTTTTTAGATATGATCTGTGGAAGTAACGGTTTTTGCAGGCTCCTGAAATTCATCTCAAAGAAGTGACCGTGGTAAAATCGTCATAACTCTCTCTCTGAGTATCGGATTGGAATTCTGTAAAAAGTGGAAAATAGTGCACAGTCTCTAGTGTTCTCTCTATCAATTTTAGAGGCAAATGAAGAAACAGTGACACATGGCATGCCGTACAAATGTGCTCTGCTGAAACATTCCATAATTAGGGCAATGTGAGAAATTGGGTATAACTCTCTCTTGAAGAATCCAAATTGGGTCATACCTATGGCATTGGAAATAAGACTCAGAGGAATACTACAGGACCGAAAATTAGATATTGAGGATCTCAAATAACATAGATACACCAGATTCAATATCGAGCTCCTAGAAGGCAAGAAAAATCTAGATCATGTGTTGTCAAGGATTGCAAAGGACCAGACTTTCTACGGAAGAAAAGAAAAACAAGGTGCAGCAGAGGGTAGCATGACAAGAGCAGCAACCAAGGTGCATAACAGCAACAAGAAGTTCATCATATGAAGTCTTCAAGTGGGCAGCACTACATACAATCATTGTAAATACATTATTGTAAAAATTGTACTAGTGTCTATCTGCCAAGGGTTGAAGAGGCAGTGTTTGGAGGTCTAGGATCATCATTAGGTGGTTGTGTCAAAGTTTGGGTTATGGTCTAGTATATCTTCTTCTTCTACATCATTCTATATCATTGTAAAGTGGACCATTTTCCCTGGTACGGGAGTCCATTCTTCTTTTATTCTTCTATTAGGTGGTAGGGTGGTGCTAGGGTGAGTTGTAGCTCATTGGGTGTTGGGGCATCCATTCAATTGACTACTAAAGAATCTCGGGCATTGGAGCATCCATCTAGTGGGAGCTGGAGAAGAATGCTTTTCTATATTCTAGGAAGTTGGAGCTTTATTTTCAATTGGAGTTGAATATTAAAGAATTATTAGAAAAGCATTAGGTGGTTTTTGTCCCAGAGTGGGTTTCCACCTTAAAAACTGTGTGCATTTGTGTTCCTTTTGTTTGCTGCTATCATTGTGCAAACACTGATAATAATTGAAGATTAACTAATGCTCTAATTGAAAGGAATACTGATTCACCCCCCCTCTCAGTATTTCCAACAATTGGTATCAGAGCTTGGTTCCTTCAATAGCAGTTTAACAGCTGGAAGGAGATCATGGAGCATACCAAGAATGGTGTACCTCTATTCAATGAAAATAATTATGCACTTTGGAAAGGAAGAATGGAGGTCTATCTCTTGGTGCAAGGTTACGAAGTATGGGACACTGTTCAAAATGGATTTACATCAACCGCGGATGAACAAGGTAAGAAGAATTTGGTAAATGATGCAAAAGCAAAGAATATTATTATCAGTGGACTTATTGAATTTTCTTATCATAAGGTGTTAGGTTGTAAAACTTCCAAAAATGTATGGGAAAAGCTTGAGAATATATATGCAGGTGACTCAAATGTCAAAGAAGAAAAGCTTCAAATTTATAGAGAAAAATTTGAGCAAATCAGAATGAAAGAAGATTGCAACATTGTTGCATACTTCCAATACGTTGATGAAATAACCAATACTCTAGAAGGATTGGGAGAGACAGTTGACGAGAAGACTATTATACGAAAGATTCTTAGAACGTTACCGGGGAGATTCAACCCAAAGGTATCGGTCTTAGAATACAGTGCAAATCTGGACAAACTCAGCAAAGAGGAATTACATGGAGTTCTCATAGCATATGAAATGAGACTTGATGAAGAAGAGGGTACTTCGCATCTAGAAATTGCGTTCGTTGCATCTAAGAAAACCAATAAGGATAAACAACCTTCAATTGAAAATACATGCACCCGCAAGTGTGAAGAAAAGGGAGATGATGAAGAAGGTCTTTCAGATGAAGAATATGCTTACTTCACGAGAAAACTACAAATTGGTAAGGGACAATTCAAAGGTAAACTTCCATTGATATGTTTCAGCTGTAATGAGGTTGGGCATTTTGTAGCAAAATGTCCAAACAAAAGTAATGGCAACTCAAAATGAAAGAAAGGCTTTAAGAAATTCAACAAGCAAGGATCCAAAAGGAACTTTCTCTCTAAAGAAGATAGCTCATCATCCGATGAAGACAATGATAGTGAAGAAGAAGCCAATGAGAGAGTATTGTTTATGGCCAAGCACAATAAACCCAAGCACAATAAGCAAGAGGTATCAAACAACGAATAAGAAGGATGGACCATAGACGAATTTTATGAGGAAGAAATCAAGCTTATAAAAGATCTCAAGGCAGAGAAGATCCGTTCCAAAACTCTTGAAGAACAAGTTCAAGGTCTCAAAATTGAAGTTGAAGAACACAATTGCATTGAAGAGTCACTTCAAAAGAAGTTCGAAGAAAGAAACCAAGAAAGGGAAGAATTAGAAGCCGAAGTAGTCTCGATGCGTGAGGAAGTGAAGAAATGAAAAACTATCCAAAACTATGCAACCACCTCAAGGGCATTGGAAGAACTCATCAACAATCAACAATCTTACAACAAAAAAACTGGCATCGGTTACAAAGAAGAAGAAGCAGGACCTTCTACAACAAAATACAATGAACCTATGAGATCTGACATGCATGTAGATGTCATTGGACAAGATTCGCAAGAACAACCTTGGAAGACAATTCCTCGATGAAAATTTCCATCCAGGTACCAACATATTTTTTATGGCTACTGTTATTCATGTGGAAAATTTGGTCATAAAGTTGTAGAAGGTCACACATACCCTAGGAATGAATACAATTCCAGGAGATCTGTCAAATATGAACCTCCCAGGGCTCAGCGAAATATCAATATATTTTAACATTTAAGAAATAATATTGAATGTTACAAATGTCAAAACTTTGGACACATAGCCAAAGACTGCAGACTTGATAATCCTCCAGAAGAATCTTCGAAGCCACAGAATGAATGAACATGGAAGAAGAAGAAGAATGATAACGGTGCTCTCGCTCTCAAGGCTCAAAAGAACAAATATGTGTGGTATGTTGATAGCGGTTGCTCAACGCATATGACTGGAGATAGAAATAAATTTGTATCTCTGAAAGAGAAGAAGGATGGAACTATGTCCTTTGGAAATGATGGATCTTCAAATGTTATAGGATCAGGTATTTTCACTCTCGGAAGCAAAGATGTTCTAGCCAAGAATGTTCTATTGGTTGAAAACATGAATCACAATCTTCTCAGTGTCGGACAAATGTGTGATAAAAGATACACAATACTATTCAACTCCACGAAATGTGAAATCGGGAAAGGCGTGTATGGTGAAATTGTGGCTACAGCAAGTCGAGCTCCAAACGACATATATGTTATGGATGAAGCAGCTAAAGCATGTCTAATAGCTAAAGAGGATGATACAATAATTGGTAGCAATGATGATCGACTAAGTAAGAATTTTGCTACAAAGGTGCAAAGTGATTTAGAGATGCCTTTACTTGGTTGCAAATTGAGCATTGACGACTCATCTAAGGATGTGGATCAAAGGTTGTACAAAACAATGATTATTAGTCTTCTATATGTAACAGCCTCCCGACCAAATGTTATGCAAGAAGTTGGACAAGTAGCAAGATTCCAAGCAGCACCAAAAGAATCACATATTAAATATTCTCCAGCATTGGAATATCTTTTCCAGAAGCTTGGGATACTCCCAAGTTCTCATTAGATTTTCCTTTTTCAGAATATAAAGGGGGAGTGGAAGTGTGTACAGGTCTGCAGGACGGTTGTGTGTTAGCGTGAGTGGAAGTGTGTATAGGTCTGCAGGATGGTTATGTTTTAGGGGGAGTTACCCTTTTCCATTGATGTCAAAGGGGGAGAGAATATTGTAGGAAGAGGTGTCATGATCGCAGGGGGAGTACTTGTGTTGCCATCAATGCTAAAGGGGGAGATTGTTTATCAGCGGTTGTCATTGATGTCAACACAAGCAGCACCAGGGGTTAACCCAATATTGCATGGGAATTTTAACCTACCAAATTAATATATTCTGGGTCAATAATGCTTTTTATGGTTTCTACTTGTCGAGATGTTTCTGTTGATATATGGCACACCATGTAATTCTTCACGGTTTGAGAGATATTCATGTTTGAAGTTTGTACCCCTAGTTAGTGGGCTAAAACCCCATGGGGTTGGAGCATGGTTCATTGAAAAGTCATAATTAATATTTTTTAAGCTCCTAAAATCCCTCCCATGTTCACTTGTTGAAGCCCCTCTCAAATTAAACATTCATATAAATTGTGATCTTCATTTCCCCCTTATGTATGGGATTCGACCATCTCAAACAGGTCATCGTGGCGTTTTCATGCTAAAGTTGTTTCTACGAAGGCTCAGAAGCTGAAATTTTTATGAGGCGAAACCGAAATCCTGAGGAAGCTGCAGTAAAAAATTTAGATCACGTTAAGCAATATTTTTGGAGATATGATCTGTGGAAGTAAAGGTTTTTGCAGGCTCTTGAAATTCATCTCAAAGAAGTGATCTTGGGAAAATCGTCATAACTCTCTCTCTGAGTATCAGATTGGAATTTTGTAAAAAGTGGGAGATAGCCCACAGTCTCTAGTTTTCGCTCTATCAATTTTAGAGGCAAATTAAGAAACAATGACATGTGGAATGTCGTACAAGTGTTCTCTGCTGAAACAATCCATAACTAGGGCAATGTGAGAAATTGGGTATAACTCTCTCTTGAAGAATCCAAATTGGGTCAAACCTATGGCATTGGAAAGAAGACTCAGAGGACTACTACAAGACCAAAAATCAGATATTGAGGATATGAAATAATTGAGATACACCAGATTCAATATCGAGCTCCTAGAAGGCAAGAAAAAGCTAGATCATGTGCTATCAAGGATTGCAAAGGACCAGAATTTCTACGGCAGAAAAGAAAAACAAGGTGCAGCAGAGGGTAGCATGACAAGAGCAGCAACCAAGGTGCATAAAAGCAGCAAGAAGTTCATCATATGAAGTCTTCACGTGGGCAGCATTGCATACAATCATTGTAAAGGTATCATTGTACTTAGTCATTGTAAATACATTATTGTACAAATTGTACTAGTGTCTATATACCAAGGGTTGAAGAGGCAGTGTTGGGAGGTCTAGGATCATCATTAGGTGGTTGTGTCAAAGTTGGGGTTATGGTCTAGTATATCTTCTTCTTCTACATCATTCTATATCATTGTAAAGTGGACCATTTTCCCTAGTATGGGAGTCCATTCTTATTTTATTCTTCTATAGGGTGGTAGGATGGTGCTAGGGTGAGTTGTAGCTCATTTGGTGTTAGGGCATCCATTTAGTGACTACTGAAGAATCTCGGGCGTTGGAGTGTCCATCTAGTGGGAGATGTATAAGAATGCTTTTCTAGATTCTAGGAAGTTGGAGCTTTATTTTCAATTGGAGTTGAAAAGAATTATTAGAAAAGCATTAGGTGGTTTTTGTCCCGGAGTGGGTTTCCACGTTAAAAACTATGTGCATTTGTGTTCCTCTTGTTTTCTGCTATCATTGTACAAACACTGATAATAATTGAACATTAACTAATGCTCTAATTGAAATAAATACAGATTCACCCCCCCCCTCAGTATTTCCAACAGGTCCTTATGGAAGAATACAGTGCGACAGGTGCAAAGGTTTCTTCATAATCAATCCCCTCGATCTGTGAGAAGCCCCGGGAAAAAATCTTGCATTATAATTCTCGACTCTCCCATTAGCAGCTTGCTTTACCTTGTAGATCCATTTCGAATCTACCACCGATTTACCCACCAGCCTTGGAAAAATATCCCAAGCACTGTTTATGACAATGGAGTCATACTCCTCCACCATGGCATCTACCTGTTATAGCATCATTTCTCACTTTGACATGATTCATGATTGCTTTATGGCTTTTTGGGCACCCATTCCTACAGACTTGGACAAATTCACTTAAAAACAGTGTAAAATCCCTCATACGCGACTATGCCCATACTTTTCCGCGTGTATACGCGAGTTCAGCTAGACTTTTCCGCGTATGCCATTAAAATGATTAAAAAATATATATAAAATCCCTAATTTCGCGCTGGGTTGATGGTTACTCAGGTAGTTCAACCACCCCAGCCCGTGGCCAACTGTTTCCAACTGCTGAAACTACTTGGAGGGACTATAAAAATCCCTCATGTGTATGGCCTAAGGGAGGGAGAGAAAGTATTGATATTATACTCTGTTGGTATTCCCTATCCAAGTCTGATTCCCCGTGCCTCCTGCACTTTCCCAGTTCATTGTAGGAAACCCTTGTTTCCTTGAGATACACATCCCTTTATATGTTATCTCGTATGCACCAATTTGGAAGGAGTCTTAGCGAGGCAAGGGCTGGACGGATCCGGACGACGGTCTGCGAAGGCCTTGGAAGGATCAGGTGATCTCTCCTCTTGATTACTTTTGTACGTACTATTTATAATACAGAAGTATCATGCTGTTCCCGAAATAAACGTGTTAGTGTATGCTTTAATGTATGAAGAATATTTGTTATACAAGCATTCATTATGATTTATTCAATGTTTTATATGAATCTCACTAACATATAGAGTAGATATATGCTGTACAACTTGTCCTTTGTGCTGGTTTCTTCTTGTATTTCAGGTTGAAGAGGAAGGACGGTTTCAGGGAGTTTGGACTCCACGTGGATCTACTTCAAACGTAGGACCAACGGGTAAACCTCTCATTCTGCTCTATTTAGTTTTTCTGAACGTGCATGGTTGTGTGAGTCTCTGTTAAGTAGTACGCCCCTGCTCTGTGGAGGTTGTATCCCAACCAACCTCTAGGGTGTTAATTCCCCGAAACACTACCCATGTGGGCTCCTGCACTACTTCCTCAAAAGAAGATGGCTCTGTTACGATACACTTGCTCATAAGAGCCATGTATCTAGTAAATTGGTCAGGTGACTATCTCTGTCTATGCTATGATGTAGGGACTCCTACATTCTATGCTACATCAAGCTTCAGTCTCTCAGCTTCTGTGGTGCGCTTCTGCTAATTATGATTTTTGGTTCTGCATGAGTGGACTCCTCCACTCCATGAACTTCCTCCTGGGGCTGATCCACATCTGGATGTTCATCTTTCGGAACAAGTAGCTCCCCCTATGCATGCAAGTGTAGGTCCCTCTCAAGCAACAACTTCATGGCTTTCACCTCATTGAATTTTATATCCCATCGCACCACAATCATTCGACTGTCTGGAAAATACACACGATAATTATGGGTTGTTTCTATGTACCCCACAAATATCCCAACTTCTGCAGTCAGCTCCAGCTTCTTCCTAGCATGCTTTGTCATATGAATGTAAAAAAATGAGCCAAAAATATTCAAATGAGAAATATCAGGCTTCTTATCAGTAAAAGCTTCTTCAGGTGTACTCATACCAAGTACTCTATGAGGACAACAGTTTTTCACATAAACCGCAGTGTTGCATGATTTTTCCCACAAGTGCATCGATAGGCCCTGGTCATGCAACATAGCTCGTGCAGCACCCACGATCATTCTATTCTTCCTCTATGTGACCCCATTATATTGTGGGTTATGAGGTGCTATGATTTCTCTTCGAATTCCTTCTTTGCTACAGAAGTCTTTGAATTCTTTCTAGAAATATTCACCACCATTATCGCTCCATAGAGCCTTCACTTACTTCCCCGACTCCTTCTCCACCACTGCTTTAAAATCACAAAAAATTGAGAATGTTTCACTCTTCTTCTGCATGAAGAAGATCCAGCATCTATGAGAATATTCATCAACAAATATACAAAATACTTATGTTTTGTTGTTGAAGCAACCGAGAAAGGTCCACACACGTCTGTGCGAATTCTCTCCAGAATCACCGAAGCACGATTCTCATTCTCATGAATGGTGGTCTTCAAAAAATTACCCATAGTACATCCCTTGCACTAATCTGACTGCGCAAGAGTACCCTTGGGAATTCCAGTAGAAATATGCTGCAAAATATTCAAGGTGCCATGGTGAATATGGCCCAATCTCCTGTGCCATAATTTTCCCTCATCCTAGCTCACCACTTCTTCTGCTTTGCCCATCATTGCAGCACAGCCATCTGCCTTCAGCTTGTAGATATTCTTAACTTGAATCCCTATCCTCTTGGTTTGACTCGTTGTTTTATGTTGCAGGAAATCTTTTACCTCACTGAAAACAACATCATAACCTCTATCTTCCAACATTGTGACCGAGACCAAGTTCTTCTTCAGACCTGGAACATGCATAACATCTTTCAATATAAATGGATTACCTGACTCCCTCTCAAAGGTAATGGTCCCAATTTTGGTCGCACTGTATCAACCATAGTCGCCCATATCTATATGCATTTGAAGGTCCTTCTCCTCTGTTAGTACCTGAATTGGACCCCAGGCTGCAAAAGGCAAAACATGGTAACAACTAAACCACGCTCAGCCTTGTAGCTAGCCCTACAAGGACAGGAGAGGGCTCTCTCCGTAAAAGAATATTCAATAAAGGGCAATAGAAATCTGATATTAGGCTAGGTAAAATGATAGGGATAAAAGGTTTAAATAAAATGAATGAATGAATTTCAGGGAAGTGTGGGATATAAAGGGACAGTTGAAAGCGGGAATTAAATCAGGACACAGGATATTTCATGGGGCAAGATAGGCAGGAAAATTAGCAATTAAAATTTAATGAGGATGGAAAGGAAAGACTCGTAAAGAGCTGAAAAGGGCACAATAAATGGATCCTTTTAAAACAGAAGAAAAATACAGAGTATGAATGGTTTCCCAAGGCAAAGCATGTAAAATGGATTCTACCTTTCTATCTTGAAAGCATTCAAAAGGAAATGTTTATAGATGAATGGAATACATAACATTTCACATATGAACCAAAGGGGGAAAAAAAATGCTAATTCTCATACCACATGGATCCCACAAATCATAGCTGCATCTCTTATTAATTCCTGTCAAACTGTACATTGTAGCGCAGAGATGTTCTTCCACACTATTCCCCTACTTTCTGAGTTACTCTTCAGACCCCAAATTTTTTTTTTTCAGATGATTAATAATTACAATAAATACACTGAAAGGTGGGAACATAGATCCACAGAAATGGGAGCTATTCTAACAGCTGAAGAACTGAAATACAATCATAGAAAGAAATATAACAATCTGCCCCTGAAAATCTGATCACTTGGAGATTTTTCTGTTAGGCTGTATGAATGAAAATAGGTAATTCGATGAATAGATTTCCTATTTTGCTGCTTGCTGTGACAATTTCTTCTTTAAATGAGCTTTCTCGGTCTTTGACTGTTTCGTTTGCTTTCCACTATTTCTTTGTTTTATGACTTTTTAATAAACTGCCATAGAAATAGAACCGAATGAAATTCCATGCTTTTGTGAAGGGAAACCAATTTTTAATGGGAAAGAGGAAGGGAAAGGAGGCGATAATTACATAAATCGCAATTAGAATTGGAGCAGGGCGGAGAAATATATATAACAAACAGTAATCGCAATTGGAGTGAAAAGGCGAAGGGATATCATATTAAAACACAGTGCAATCACAATCGGAATCGGGGGTAGAGCGGGGTAGTACATACAAAACTTCCGATGTGATTAGGAACGAGGGATTAACCTTTGTAAAATGTAAATAATACAAATTTTCAATTTACAAAGGAAAAGGCCTTATATTATATGGATGGGCAAAAGTATGGTACGGTGGGCTCGGCAGGTCAATCGCAATCGGAGATCGGGAGCAGGGAGTAATCGCAATCGCAATCAGGAGAACGAAATTTCCATGCGATCAATCAGAGGGGCAGTACGATTGGGGGAAGGACTTGCGATTGGGTCAATCGGGAGGAGACTTGCGATCGGGGGAAGGACTTGCGATCGGGTCAATCGCAATTGGAGATCGAGAGCGAGGAGTAATCGCAATCGCAATCGGAGATCAGGAGGGGGGAGTAATTGCAATCGTAATTGGGAGAATGAACTTGCGATGCGATCAATTGGAGGGGCAGTGCGATCGGGGGAAAGACTTAAGTTGGGATTGCAATGATCGGAGTTTTGTGCGATCAATCGCATCGCAAATTTTTGCGATGGACCGATCGGAACGCTTTACATAAATGTTGCGATTGGAAAGATTTGTGATTGCGATTTAATAAGGGGGAAAGGACTTTGGGTTATGTGGTTTATATATATGATATGAACTATGATTATGGAAAGGGAAAGTGGTTAAGGGGCGGGACCTATAATAAACGTTAATATTTGTTTATTATAAAGTCTCTACGGGGTATGGTTGGGGAAGTGGTTATATAATCAAATCACATATTATTTAAAAGATTTATAATGCGATTTTGTGATCGGAAAGGGGAAAAGGGGTTTTTAAAGGAATATTAAACTTTAATAACACAAAGTTTAAAGGGAAAAATGGGGAAATAGGGGGTATATGAGGGTATAAGGACTTTTACTTCACTTAGGCATAGAATTCAATCCAGAAGTCAGTTTTGAGAGTGTAGTATACTGTCGAAAAGCTCTTTCCGGGCTCCTTCTGATGGATTTGCTTTTAAGATGATCTGGTGCTGAACATGCTGTAGAAAACTTCTCTGAAGGCATGGACATCACTTTATGGAGATGATAGCTTCTAAATTGTGACTTATTACATATGATGATATAAAATTACATAATGGATAATAATAAAGGAAAAATATTACGTTTCACCTCCAAACATGGTTTTGTTGGGAAAAATACTGAGAGGGGGGGGGTGAATCAGTATTTAGGGCAAACTGAAACTTTTTACTTTTTCATGCTCTAAAACCCATACGCTACTTTGCTGAAGCCAACTAGCGTATACACGCGGATATCCTTTATCAAACTCGCGTATACACAGAGATTTAATTATGCCATTAGTTCTTCACTTATATCATTCCATCATTCATTCATTAGATGTTCTATAAACAGTAAACATGTGCATTAAGAACAAAATAAACCATCACACAAAGCATCACACATGAACACCAGGATTTTTAGGTGGAAACCCAAGTCGGGAGAAAACCACCGCTGCAGTTGCTCAGCCTTCAATATTTTATTATAGAGAAAACATCTTACAACATATGTGCTGGCGCAGACTTGACCAGCACGCAGGCACCCACCTGCGCTCGTTTACCAGCCTCTCCTGGAAGGGAGCTCCACCCCCCTGACTCGTTTACCAGCCTCTCCTGGAAGGGAGCTACGACCCCCTGCTCTCGTTTACCAGCCTCACCTGGAAGGGAGCTACGACCCCCTGATCTCGTTTACCAGCCTCACCTGGAAGGGAGCTACAACCCTCAGCACCACCTTGGACCACGTTTCATCAATTTTCACACTGGATCCAACAACTTCAATAGAACACCACTTGCAGGCCACATTTCATCATATTTCCAGACTGGACCCTTTCCAATCTTTTAAGCACAAACATACATCACCAACAGATACTTAACAACACAGATCAGATAGCAGAAACACAGCAGAACAGATCAGATATTTCATACCCTTTGCTTCAGCAAACCCTAGTTTGCATATGCGCTTTCACTTCACTGATGTCGCGTATATACGCGCTTCCGTCCACACAAACCAGCGTATACCTCAGTGTATATTTTATTGCGCATACGCGCTTTCTCTTCGCTGAAGCTGCGTATATACGCGCTTCCTCCGCGGCGGAGTAGCGTATAGATCTTCAATCATTACAAAGCAGCATACTTCATCAGATCAGATATTCAGTTCAGATCTACCCCTTTTCTTCAGACAGATGTTCGCCTTGATGCTCGCCTCATCACAGATCTAAGCCTTCCCTAATCAGATCTAACAAATACAAGAGAAATTCAGATCTAGATCCCCTTCTTCATCATTGGTGCATCATACAATCAGATTTATCATTCAAGTGTAACCCTTTCCATTCAGATATACTTCAGAGAGAAGTATTCATTCAAGCTCAGACATCTTGCACCCACACTCATGTTATGTACAATGAATTTGTTCTCCTTATATAGGTTTATCCTTTTTTCAATACCATGAGCCCCTTTTTCAATACCATGGGCCAAAACAATACCATGAGCCCAAAACTACCTGGACGGGGTCAATTAGGCGGATCATTACCCAATACAATGGGTCAATACCATGGTGGTTACCCTTGGTTTTGCACTTTTTGAGTGCTTTAGCCCATACGCTACTTGGCACGTTCCTTTCCGCGTGCATACGCGACTTCCCCTAGGCCAATCCGTGTATACCAAGAAACATACTCTTTTTCATCATACTTTGAGTACATTCTGAAATCCTTTCTTCATAGCCTTTTGTACACATTGTAGAAACATCATATTTTCTTCATTAGGAACACATTCTCTTAAGCACAACTTCATCAAGTAAGTTGTCATCATCTTCATCAAGTGGGTTGCCTTTCAAGGACAACACTTAGCATCATATTGTCAACAAACATCATATCACATCAGATTTACATCATTTACTAAGTCCATCAAGTCAAGCATAACTTCATGAGGTGGATTGCCATCAAGGACAACACATGTCAACAGTCAAATGTCTTCATCTTCATTCAGTGGGTTTCCATCAAGGACAACATCCTGCATCATATTTCCAACAATCTCCCCATTTGGACTTGATGGCAACCATGATGGTGTTTGGTTACCACAACAGATAGATACATTAAGAATACAATGACACCATGTCATTCTCCCTATTTTCCATGTCACTCTCTCTATTTTTGGCATCATTCAAACACCATGTCATTCTCCCCCTTTTACATCAAGGGAAAAGGGCACGTCATTATCTTCATTCAAACACCATGTCATTCTCCCCCTTTGACATCAAGGGCAAAGGACAAAACCAGCAGATCAAAACCAACACACTCTCCCCCTTTTCTCCTCATGTAGAAGAAGCGTTCTGCAGATCTGATGTATACTGAAGTGACCAAGCTCCCCCTGAGTTCATGCTGAATCTTCAAAACATATGACTCTATGAACTTCCTATCACCAAAGACTCATACTTACATCAAATATCCAACCAAGTGGATTTACATATGAGACTCAACTACCCAACCAAGTGGGTTTACAAATTTGACTCAGCTACCCAACCAAGTGGGTTTACAAAATTTGACTCAGCTACCCAACCAAGTGGGTTTACAAAATTGACAAGTCCTTACATGACTGAATATTACAATTTTACAACATGAGTCTCAACAAGACCTTTTCATCAAACTACAGATATAACTTTTAAGACCAACACTAGAAAGTCCTCAAGAAAGAGAACATATTTCAGAACCATCATAATGCCAACACTGCATTATACTCAGCAAAGCTAATGCTCCCCCTGAAACTGTGCAACCAAGCAATCTTTCCAAAAGACTAAGGCTCCCCCTTAGTTTGTGCATCCTGAAAACTTCCACCAACAAATCATCAAGGCATCTTCATCAAAACATTAGAAATAGAATTATGAGAACTGGAACACCACCAGAGATACCAAATAGTATCAGAGATACCATACAGCACTGCAGCTGTGCTGAAGAGAGCTGAATTCAAGCAAAAATTGTCATCAATCAGACATACGCGGTTTTCTGTGCATGAACTCGTGTACATACGCGACTGTGTTTCAGGAAACCCGCGTATCCCAAGACATCTTCTAAATTTCAACCAGATCTGATTCTTTGTAAGGCAAAGACAGTGTTCAGCTTCTTTCTGAGACATTTGAATGCTTCCCTGGACTACAGATAGATAGAATAGTGTAGTTGTGTCTTCAAGCGTCATCCAACGGTTGTAGCATCAACACAATAGTAACCAAGCCTTCAAATTCTTTGCAGCATCAATACAATCTTTCCAAGAAAGATTCTCATATCAAAACAACATCTTCACATAGGTGTCAAGCAATCATCCATGTGGTCCAACATCACCATGATCTTCAAGATTTAACATGAAGTAACATATGTAGGCAAAAGATCTCTCAACCATAGTAACACATTCTGCATGATTTATTTCTGAATCAAATGACATCCAACTCATCCATGTGGGAGTACAAAAGATACTTATCAGTAACCAGGGCTCAAAAACTCATCATAATAGGTCATCTTCATTTGAGCATGAGTATCACAAAAACCAGAGAATAAGCAATCATATTTCCACCAATGCAATCATTAGTATTCAACCTGCTGCTCCCCCTAAACCAGTGCTCTTCATTAGCTTGTGTAATCTGAAGCAAGTCATCAGCAACAATCTCTGCATGATCTATCCTAATCTCTGAATTATAAAACTTTCATCTCAACAACGAAAGCTCTTCATCATAAAGCAACCAGGCTTCAACCATAATATTCAACACAAGAACCCATGTATCATATCATCATTTGTTTAGAACTGAGAAACTAAGCTGATACTGAGACAATATTATAGTTATTAACAATCAGACTGATGCTCCCCCTGAACCTCTGCTTCTGATCTTCAGATATCATATAAAATCTTCTATCATCAATTCATACGCGACTGTGTCTGCTGTAACTAGCGTGTATATGCGACTTTAGTTAATGGAACCCGCGTATGGAAAGTGAAGCATAGAAAATTTTCATCTTCCTTCATTTCCTCCTGAGCTTGTACCTCCTGTACCTGTCCTTTCCACATCAGATGCGCTGTCAGAAGAAAACATAACCAGAGTAATCAAATCAACCATGAGAGTCATCATGCATTGCTCCCCCTGTGACGATACATTACTAAATCTCATAATGTATCTCTCATCATTCCTGCAGTCAATAAGAAAAGTTAGCTTCAGAAGCGGATGACTGCAGTAGGGTCAGACTTCCCTACGTTTCTGATCGGTCCTCCTTCTTTCTCCAAATTTGTTTGAATTTTCTATTTGTGTGCTGGAAATTATCCAATTTCTCATGTCTGTTCAACCTGCATTCCTTTTCTACATGTCCATACGTGTTACAATAATAACATCTCATGTGTCCAGAGAAATAAGCATAAGAATCATAATGAGTATCTCTATTCTTCCTTCTATTGCAATCAACAGCTTTATGCCCATACATGTTACATGAGAAACAATATCCTTTGAAGAAACCAGAGTACCTTTCTATGTAGGATCTGTCAGTTTGTGGCCTAAATAATCTGCTCCTACAATTTGCTGCAACATGCCCATAATTATGACATTTAAAGCATTCAACATTCTTGAATGAATTCCTTTGAGAATTCATGATTGTTGGTTGATCTTTTGTTTCTTTCAACACATCAGATTTTGCATTGACATCTTCTGAATTTTTGGCACTTCCTTGTGAGCTAGATTCTCCTTTAACAGTTTCATGGAAACCAAGACCATGTTTGATAGCAGGAGACCTTTGATTACTCAGAATATTGTCCAAAATGTTAGTACTATCATGAAACCTCAAAAGTTTAACCTTTTCTTCTAATTTACCTTTCAGAATGTTTACCTCAACCTCCAAGGCTTGACATTGCTTTGTCATGATTTCTTCTTTTCTTCTTCCATCTTCAACTTGATCCTTCAGATTTAGAATCTCTTCTTTCAACCAATCTTCATTTCCTTCACATGTTTGTTGCAGCTCTTCATTCTTCTTATTTGATTTTTCCATATCTTCTTTGAGAGAGATAATTTCTGCTTCAAGGCCTTCCTTTTCAAAGGATTGTAGAGGTTCCTCATTTTCCTTACTTTATGCTTCTAGCTCTGCTTGCAGAAAGATGATAGCGGCTTCAAGTCCTTCATTCTTCTTGCTTGATTTTTCAAGATCTGCTTCTAGATCTTTAATTTGATTGGATGCATAAGTATGAAACCTTTGATACTTGTCCACCTGTCCATTCAGCATTTCTATTTGATCTTTCATTTGTGAGATCATCTCTTTGTAGATAATTTCTTGCTTATTGTATGAACTTTGTAGTTCTTCAACTTTAATCTTGAGAGCTTCCTCTAGATCCACAACTTTACTTTCACTATCTTTACTATTGTTTGCACAAAGAAGAGTATTACAAGTGGCCTTCTCCTTTTTCTTCTTTGCCATGAGTGCTTGTAGATCTTCGTCAGAATCTGTTTCATCTTCTTCAATTTTTTCTATACATGATTTCTGAGGTATCTCCTTTCCCCGAGTAACCTTCTTCTTTTGCTTCTTAGCCATGAGCACTTTCAGATCTTGGTCAGAATCTTCTTCATCTTCACTGGACACTTCATCATCATCTTCTTTTGCATAATAACTCTTTCTCTTTTCAAATTGTTTTCCATTACCATGTTTTTCTCTATAAGGACATTTAGCAGCATAGTGACCAACTTTTCCACACTCAAAACATTTGAAGGGAAGCTTACCTTTGAATCTTCCAGTACCTAGTTGGAGCTTTCTCACGAAATTTGCTTCTTCTTCATCGGATATATAGTTGGATTCTTTGACAACTTCCTTTTCCTTCCCTTTTGTAGATGCCTTAAAAGCAGCTTCTCTTATTTGAGAAGGACCTCCTTGTCTCATTTCAAAAGCAGTCAGAGTACCATGTAATTGAACAATAGTAAGCGATTGCAGATCTTGCCTTTCTTCAATAGCTGAAACTTTAGAGTTAAATTTTGAAGTCAAGGATCTTAAGACCTTTTCCACCAGAGTAGTATCAGTTATGGTTTCACCCAAATTTCTCATTCGATTTACAATATCATCCAGACGAAGAAAGAAACTGGCAACACTCTCATCGCTATGCATCTTCAAATTTTCATATTCAATTCTAAGAGTTTGGAGTTTTGCACTTTTTACCTTTGTGTCTCCTTCATAGCTTAGAATGATTTTGTCCCATATATCTTTAGCTGAATGTAGCTGCATCACTTTAGCAAATTCTGATTCGGACATGCTTCCCAATAAGACATTCACTGCTTTGGCATTGATTTCATACTTCTTTCTTTCAGCTGCATCAGTAGGAATATTTGCCGGGTATTGATAACCTTCTTGCACGATTGCCCATACATCTGCACCAAGACTTTGCAGATATGCTTTTATTCGTACCTTCCAGAAAATCAGATTGCTTCCATTGAAAAGAGGTGGCTTTATAGACATCACTCCTTCTTGACTTCCCATTGCGGCGGATCTCCTTCAAGCGATCAAGCTTCTGCAGAAGGACCACGCTCTGATACCAATTGTTGGGAAAAATACTGAGAGGGGGGGGTGAATCAGTATTTACTGCATAATCAAATCTTTTTACTTTTTCATTCCTTAAAACCCATACGCTACTTTCTTTCAGTAAACTAGCGTATATACGCGGATCCCCTTTATGAAACTAGCGTATACACAGAGATCTAGATATGTCATTAAATCTTCACTTCTATTATTCCATCATTCATTCATCAGATGCTTAATAAACAGTAAACATGTGCAGTAAGAACAGAATAAACCATCACACAAAGCATCACACATGAACCCCAGGATTTTTAGGTGGAAACCCAAATCGGGAGAAAACCACCGCTGCAGTTGCTCAGCCTTCAATATTTTATTATAGAGAAAACATATTACAGCATATGTGCTGGCGCAGACTTGACCAGCACGCAGGCACCCACCTGCGCTCGTTTACCAGCCTCTCCTGGAAGGGAGCTCCAACCCCCTGACTCGTTTACCAGCCTCTCCTGGAAGGGAGCTACGACCCCCCGATCTCGTTTACCAGCCTCACCTGGAAGGGAGCTACAACCCCCGATCTCGTTTACCAGCCTCACCTGGAAGGGAGCTACAACCCCCTGACTGAAGGCTACAACCCTCAGCACCACCTTGGACCACGTTTCATCGATTTTCACACTGGATCCAACAACTTCAATAGAACACCACTTGCAGGCCACATTTCATCATATTTTCATACTGGAACCCTTCCATTCTTTTAAGCACAACCAACAGATACATATCAATACAGATCAGATAGCAGAAACACAGCAGAACAGATCAGATATTTCATACCCCTTGCTTCAGCAAACCCTAGTTTGCATACGCGCTTTTACTTCACTGATGTCACGTATATACGCGCTTCCGTCCACACAAACCAGCGTATACCTCAGTGTATATTTTATTGCGCATACGCGCTTTCTCTTCGCTGAAGCTGCGTATATACGCGCTTCATCCGCGGCGAAGTAGCGTATAGATCTTCAATCATTACAGAGCAGCATACTTCATCAGATCAGATATTCAGTTCAGATCTACCCTTTTGCTTCAGACAGATGTTCGCCTAGATGCTCGCCTCATCACAGATCTAAGCCTTCCATAATCATATCTAACAAATACAAGAGCAATTCAGATCTAGATCCCCTTCTTCATCATTGGTGCATCATACATTCAGATTTATCATTCAAGTGTAACCCTTTCCATTCAGATATACTTCAGAGAGAAGTATTCATTCAAGCTTAGACATCTTGCACCCACACTCATGATTTGCACAATGAATTTCTTCTCCTTATATAGGTTTTCCTTTTTCAATACCATGAGCCCCTTTTTCAATACCATGGGCCAAAACAATACCATGAGCCCAAAACTACCTGGACGGGGTCAATTAGGAGGATCATTACCCAATACCATGGGTCAATACCATGGTGGTTACCCTTGGTTTTGCACTTTTTGAGCGCTTTAGCCCATACGCGACTTGGCACGTTCTTTTCCGCGTGCATACGCGACTTCCCCTAGGACAATCCGCGTATACCTAGAGACATACTCTTTTTCATCATAGAATTAGCACATGCTGAAATCCTTTCTTCATTGCCTTCTGTACTCACTGTAGATACATCAGATTTCCTTCATCAAGAACATATTCTATCAAGCACAACTTCATCAAGTAAGTTGTCATCATCTTCATCAAGGGGTTTGCCTTTCAAGGACAACACTCAGCATCAAACATTATATCACATCAGATTTACATCATTTACTAAGTCCATCAAGTCAAGCATAACTTCATCAGGTGGATTGCCATCAAGGACAACACATGTCAACAGTCGCATGTCTTCATCTTCATTCAGTGGGTTTCCATCAAGGACAACATCCTGCATCATATTTCCAACAGGTTTTGAGGCGAAAATTACATCAAGATGAATAAAATGTCTCTCTTATTCTTCCTGGTGTTGTGACTTCGAATTTATTGACTTCCTCATGACCTTGCTGATATTATTGACATTTGACTCATTAATTTGACCATGGTGAGACCCTAGAAACTAATGATACCAATCCTATGACCTACTGATATGATTTTGAGAATGAAAGTGACTAATGACTAAAGACCATAGAAAGGAAAATCAGTAAGTACTTCATGAGGGACAACTGATAAAACGATACTGCCATCAATGAATCCATGACCTAACGGAATGGTGAAATTTATTCGGTATGAGATACCTAATATGCAAATGCAAAAGAGCAGTTTTGATCACTGATGGCAGTATGACTAGACTGACACTAACATCCTCCAAGTCACTAAAAAACTTCTTGTCTCCCGTCATATGGAAATATGCACCACTATCAAGATACCACACCGATCCCATTGAGCTTGAAACCAAGCATATGATCAAAGAGAAATCAAGTTCAAATTGCGAGGCTAAGGCCTCACCCGATGTAGCTCCAGCAACCTTCTTGTTCTTCTTCTTCTGTGGGTAGTTAGTGGCGAAATGCCCATGTTCGTGATAGTGAAAACACTTCACCTTGGACATATCCTGCTTCTTGCCTTTAGCTTCGGATTTTGAAGGGAATTTCTTCCCCTTCCCTTTCCTTGCTTTCGTAGCCAAAGCAAAATTCTCTTCATCTTCATTCTTCAATGAAGAGCCATCCCTTGTACTTCGCCTTATCTCCTCCTGCACAAGATCTCACCAAAGTCGCTCCGAACCTGGTAGTTTCTCCCGTCCATTGACAGAGTCTTCGTAGCTATGCCAACTCTTCAGAAGCCCAAGGATAGCCAAGCTCAACAAGTCATCATCATTAACAGTAATCCCCACACTTCCCAATCCATCCCTACAGTGGACAAACTTCGTGAGATATTTTGTAATATTATCACCCTTCTCCATTTTTATTTTTCTGAGCTTATCTTTCAATGCCAACTTCCTCTAGTCACTGCTGCTTTGGAAAAAATCTGTCAAAGCCTTCCACATTGAAAATGGAGTGGCTTTCTCATGAAGGCTGGAAAAAATATGGTCCTTCACACCTTCGAACAAAATTCTTCTTGTTTTTGCTACCTTCTTTTGCCATGTGTCAAGTAATGCAGCATTGCTAGAACTAGACTTAGGAAAATCGCTATCAATGAACTCCTTCAGTCAATTATCTTCGAACACCGCCACCATCCTATCCTTCTAGGATCTGTAATTTGCGCTGCCCTCAAGAGCATACTCCAATCACAACCCATTGAAAGACATTTCAATGTATACTCAACTGTCGCACCAAGAAATTTCTACAACAAATTTGAATTGTCCACCAGCACAAACTCAACAATTCTTCACAATTGCAATCTTCAAGAATTAACACTGCTCCGATACCATGTATAAATTATATAACATATGCATGTATATATCCAGATTCTCCTGATATAACAATATTTATCTTCTTTATAAACACAAAATCCTTCCACTATTAATCTTTTGCAGAAATTTAAACTCAATTGAAAACACATGAAGCAATAAAAACAATCGCACATAACACAATTGTTTAATGGGAAAGCCTGAAGCTAAAAAGCCCAAATATCATATATTATGTATCATGGAGATCATGTAACAATCTCATACAAAGCCTAGTACATCAAGCTCTCAGTACAATCAATCGTCACACACTAATCAGAATAAATCTACAAATCCATGCACTAATTTCTTGCCACCTGATAGCCTGCCTCCACTGCGCAATCCCTGTTGAAGAAGACCCCTGAATGAATTTGAATCTACCTTGCCTTGACCACACAATCCTCATTGGAAACTCCAATGTGTGTGTGATGCAATCAATGCATCACTATAGTCACAACATATAGTCCATCTCACCCTTTCACCTAGCTCTCCACTGGGTCTCCATTGGAACTGACATGCACTGTAGTTAATTGTTGTTTCTGTTCAGTTGTTAGTGAGTTATTAGTTGTGAATTAATTAACTAATTAATTCATTTAACTCTCACTAGTGTATCTTTCAGTGATACTAGATACAACTAGCTCAACTGAGTTTATATCCATTAACTGAGTTAAATTGAATAACAACTCCTGTAACTACTCTTCCAACTTTGTCATAACTTTGCCACTTTAGTTCTAACTGAGTCCTCCATGCATAAGCCACCAGTAAAAACTAGGAATTCCGTAATTCCTTCAACCCACTGATTTTCCAAATATGTATCCTAAAATAAAGTGCTCCAATAGAATAAGTTGATATCTAGAGTCGGATTATTATTAAGGGCCAATAATAATCGACACATCTATTTTTAGATCGATGATCTATATAGAGACTTCGCCCAATATTCTAAAAATAGAATTTCATCTATTTTTCCAACTTGACCAACCATCCACAAATAGCATCCTACAACTTTTGAAATATGATCACCATGTCTAAAAATAGAAATTGTCTAAAAATAAACTTACACCTAAAAATAGCCTATAGGCCCACTTAGTGAAGGTGACTGTTAGGTCCCTATATTACTAGTATAGTCCCTTATTGTTGTTAGTGTAACCCCCTTATTGTTATTATTGTACCCTTGTAACCCCCATATTGTTATTATTGTGCCCTTAAATTATTATTGTTAGGTCGGCTAGGATTACATTGTGGCCCCACTAGGATTACATTATGGCCCCATGGACTCCTATATATAGAAAGGAGGTTTTGTAAATTGTATCATCCAAGAATTGTTCATTTATGTAATGTACTGGAGGTTGCCCCCTTGAAGTGGCTTATTTATAAGGCGTTGATATCTCTTTTCTTCTATTTTTGGAACTGGTTATACAACAATGACTGATTTTCACTAAGCTTCATGAATTTGTTGAATCTCAACATAATATTCCTAACATTTTTAACCTTTCACTCTTCTACATCCACATCCCACCTTATCATTTTGAAAATATTTGAACTACTTATGAACAAGCAATTTAAAACTAATTCAACCATGCTTAAACTATATGATTGAATTTTATTGAACTTTTGTGGCATTTTAAACAAGGTGCACACAATTTATTTTCAGAAGCAAGCTAAACTAAGAGTAGTGGCATTTGAATGTGCAACACTTTCAAAATTTATTGTTTTTCTTCTTTTTGATGGGGTTCACATCTTATATATTTTTTATTTATAACATATACCCTCTTTTGATTTTTTATATTATTTCCTTTTTTCATTTTTTCTTTATCAAAATGACATTTTGATATCAAAATCATATAAATCAAAATTACAACTTGAAAAATATAATAGTTACATAGTGAATGATCTTCTGTAGAGGAAGATAAATGTTTTTGAGTCACTCTCATATGCTTTTTGACTTTATTTGGATGGAGTGATGCATTTTTTTACCTTGAAAGACAAAACCCTAATGACCTAATGAGACTTCAAGGGTTGTTCTCCATGACTGAATTTAACTAAGACAAGACATGGTGAAATGAGAATTTTCATAGGTGTAATTATGCTCAAGAAGACATGAGAATGAGTCAGAAAATATGGTTCTCTGAAGGAGAGTGAATTTTTATTGAGGAAAGCTACCATCAGTGAAATAATTTTTAGCATGACCTAATGGAATGATATAAAAATTTCAAAATGAGACACCTAAAAATGAGAGATGAAAGAATGATATCGATCACTGATGGCAGAATGCAAATTATGACTCTAGCAAATCATTGCTCTTATTACGAACACCTTTGGATTTTCCTCCTCTAATAGATTATACATGGCTTCCCACGACGTAGCTCCACCATCTTTGTTGCATGTAGTATCACTAAAGAGAGTTTGCATGTAAAAATCCTCGAATGTATAAGTTTGTACTGTATTTTTTCATTTCTTCGTAATCTCTAAGCATTATTCCCTGAGATTGAACAATAGAGAAATCAAAATTAACGTAAAACAGAGATAATAGTAGAGGTTTAATTAAAACGGTAAAATCGATAAGGATGGTACTTTTATTGCAAGCATGAGTAAACATATACAAATATCCTCGAGCCTTTAAAAGATTAAATGCAGTTGATTTCTATTAATTACACGTTATGGACTTCATGTGATTCTTTTCAGGTCTTGTCAAAACATAGCATTGCAAACCCAAATGATATTTCGAAATGACAATATTTAAGTGTAATGTAGATTTTGCGATTGCGATAAATTGCAATATCGCTGGGTTGTAATGGTAATATTTCACAACATCGCAATATCATGTTTATCGTAAGATTGTAGGATCACAAGATCCGCCATATCATAGTATCAGAAGATTGCAAGATTTTCCATGTTGCAGTATCGCAAGATTGCAAAATTAGAGTTATAATATTTCGAAAGTTATTTCTATCTTTGTGATTTGCGATGCGTGATGTATGCTTTGAGCATATTTTACCTTATACGAAGTATAATATAAGCACTTCCTAATTTTTAGAAATATTTCTAGGCCTTTATAAAGGGCACAACATAAAACTTAATCTTAAAAATGGTTTTATGTAATATTCCCAAATGGGAAAAGCAGGAATATAGTGCATAAACATTGAAATAGCAGTGAAGATCAATGCTTAAATATAATAGACCAATATGGAGCCTTATTATGAATTATAACAAGAACAAATAGGTATAAAATAATGGGCCACAAATCATATAACATGATACAACAAGCCTCCAATAGATAAACCCTTAAGATACATGTGTTGCTACTATATCAAAATGTTGAAAGACTACAACGCAATCATAGGTGCACTGATACAGTAAATGAATAAAAAAAATATAGATGCTTTTTATATGTGTCATAAGATACAACAAATGAAGATATATGCCCTATAGAAACTCCAACAAGATCCCAAAAAGGGTTTTCAGAAATACACCAATATACAAGATATGAATCAAATCCCTAGGGCTGAAGATTCACTACAACAATACATCTGGAAAGATGTGGCTGATTTTATATGACAAATAATGTAGCCTCCTCCAATAGATCCTCTAGATGAAAATTTGATCCCTTCACTAGAAAACCTACTCTCCAAATGGTGTACTGAAACCACCCTTGCAAATCCTCCCTAAAATAACGTAGTCCAAGATAGAAACTGGGTTGTAGGGGAAAATGATAAAGTGGCATAATGCAAAATGTTGTAATAAGGCTCAAGGGCCTTCCTCTCCAGCCTCCCAATGGAATAAAACCTTCCTCCACTGAAAAATAGATAAAAAAAACACCCAGATGTATTCTCCACTGCTACACCCTGCAACTGAGTACATTCCTCAGCAGAAACTATGTTGTACCACAAGACTAAAGCTTTGGCATAATGCATGAATGTGGAATGATAATGAAATACTCTTCCTTTGAGGCTCCTCAAGGATAGAGGTGGGATTCCTTCTTGGGAACACCTTGTGCTAAACACCACTGCAATCTTAGCTAAATAGCTGAAGAAAGCTATATGTCTAAACATACCATATAATGAAAATATCATAACATAACATGAATGAATTATGGCTGCCATCCTCTTCCTTATATAATTTGTGAGCTTCCTCACCCTTGGCCCCACTCATTTAAGACACTACTTCCATGCAAAGAGTCTCCAACTAAAACTACGCCGTCCCTCAATGATTGCCACTACTCCATGATAGCGTTGTTGATCTGGTCAAAGTTGACCCAGTCTTCCTGCTCCATCCCCTTTTCACACATAAGGGTTCTCAATTAAGCTGCTAAGATGTCCTCCTTTCACATTAGAAGTTATTTTATTCTGATTAAGAGGATTTATGGGTCCCCATACCCTCTTATTCATCAAACAAAGAAGCAAAAACAAAAATTAATATTCCAACTAGCTCATGGCTAATTGGGACTATTACAGTCCTCCCCTTCCAAATGTTGCTTGTCCTCAAGAAACTGTAAAGGTGAGTGTTGCAACTCTCCTCGTCCTCCATTGGTGACACCTCCATGTGATAATCTCTCCTCATAAGCCAAGTGTCTCCCAATCAATCACTCCATGACATGCTCCTCCCAGGTTCTCATGAGATGCAAATGACTCATCCGACAAGGAAGCAAAAGACCCTGTGAAGCAATCATGGTTGGCCCAAGGTTCTCCCTGAAACATGAAGCATAAGAAACATGGATAATATCTCTCCCAAAGGGCATGCTCAATCCTCTCATCCTTCCTCCATTCATTCCCATAATAAGAATAATAACATAATCAATATATGAGATCAAAACCAATGATACAAAAACAACCATATACAAAAATGGAGGTGGATCATAGTTCCACATGTGGAACCAGTGCAGTATATTTCCTGAATGCATCAGACAATGATATGGTAATTGGTTTACCCTCCACTTACTTGCTTCCATAGTCTTCTCACATGCTTTGAGAAGGTGAAAACTGTTTGGTGCCTTTGGAGTGCACCCTGAATGGTAAATCATCTCCCTATATCCTCCTAGGGAGTGGCCATGCTCAACATAGTTTATGGCCCAAAGTTGGCCATGAAGTTTATAAGGAAGAATGATCCTTGGGAGAAATGGCTTGCACATATATGGTAAAGGAATGAAAATAATCATTAGGTAAATCATTATGTACATAAACATGATCCTTACCATAAAACCTGCTCATAAAAATGGAGTGGCTCATAGATAGATCCCCTCTCATTCCCAAAGAGGAAAGAGGTGGTTGTGATAACTCCTTCAAAGAGTTATGTATCTCCTCTATCTCCACATGATCCATGCATCTCCTCAAATGTTTATATATCTCCTCTTCAAAGCCTTCCCAGGTGTACCCCTCCATGAGGGTGTGGTATGCTCTCATAGAATAAGTATGGTTGGAGAGAAAATATTCATGTGCTGTAGGTAGTAACTTCTCCTTGAGCTTGGAAGCTCTAGATAAGAAGATCCTACCATGATAGTAGATGACCTCATCTCTGACTGAATATCCCTCCTATTGTAGCTAGTCATCAAGTATCATGTAAGTAAAAACATCTTTGGAATAATCCACCAAGAGCTGGGATTTCCAATATGGATCTATCATCCAAAGTGAAAACATTGATGATCTATCATATAAAGCATATTTCATGTGGCTGCTCCCTTCTTTCACACCTCCTATGCCAACGTCACATAGTGGAAGGTTGTTATCCTCCCTCTGTTGCTCCTTTCTCAACGCAATATCTGAGATGAGAGTGGGTAATGATGATGATGGGAGAATTTCTCCCTCCTCCTTGAGTCTACCCAAGACTCTCAGCGTTGTACCATGACCTCCCAATTCCCCCACTCCTCTTGGATCTATGAGTTGTGCACCATGTTTTGAGACATCTCTCACCAAATCTTGATCAGGTGGCCTCCCAGGTGGTTTGCCACAAACTAATAATGTCTCATGGGCCAAATTCATGTGCATAATAGATGGGACTATTAGGTCCTTGCTTCCACTGTGCAAATCCATATATGTTTTCTATGTGGAATTTGTTTGTGAGGCATATGTGTGCATGCCTCTAATCATTTTATTTTTTCCACTCTTTCTATCCACCAATTCCATCTACAAAGTCTCCCAATTTGTGGTGACTTTCCCCAAAGTAATCAACCACTGCACACCCAATATCACATTGGTGTCATGTATGTCAACCATAAACAAGTGATAAATCAATGTATATTCCCCCATGGTGACAGATAAATATGGAACATAATGCCTACACTGCATAGTTCTAGCTCCTGTGACCAAAACAGAAAATCCCTCAAAATCATCAGTGGGAGTTTCCCTCCTCTGAACTATTTGGGCATCAATTAAATTTTGGGTAGCTCCACTATCAATCAAAATTGAAACCCTCTGATGTAAGATGGAACCTTCAACCCTCAAGGTCAAGTACTTGGGTACTCCTCTCAATGATTCAAGAGCCCCTCCAATTGGAGAAAATGATTCATTCCCACCTCCCTGGTGGTGGTCGATCATCTCCTGCTATTCCATCGTTGTGACCTCCTTCTGGTTCTTCTTCCTCTTCCTCCTAATCATCTGAGAAGACCTATATGTAGTGTGCCTTCCTCACTATTGTCCAGGTGCCCATGATTCTTGGCATGTGAAGCAAAGCTTCCTTCTCCTCAAGTCTCTTCAGACACCATCACTAAGAGGTACTCTACTTTGGCTCTCTTTTGAAATTGGAGCCTTCTCATCTTTTCCCTTTGATGGAAAAGTGGGATTTTGCTGAAAATTTTCCTTTGCTTTTGGCAAGAAATATTGTAGATCTCTAGCCCTTTCAATGGCATC
The DNA here is from genome assembly GCA_034641835.2 of Pinus albicaulis. Taxonomy (NCBI): domain Eukaryota; kingdom Viridiplantae; phylum Streptophyta; class Pinopsida; order Pinales; family Pinaceae; genus Pinus; species Pinus albicaulis. The sequence continues at coordinate 1,633,483,540 of CM076570.1, forward strand.
TTGAATGGTAGTGGTTTTGGTAGACTTAACCAACCCATGAAGAGGTTCTACTAACCCATCAATAAAAATATAGACCCTCCTTGCTGCAGATAAATTAGGAACCATAACAGAAAGTTTTAGAAATTCATAAATGTAAGTTTTTGGATTAACTGATTTTTTGAGCTTTTCTAGCCCCATGAAAGGTGCCTCCGGGTCTCTCCGATCAAACCTCTCCACCAACCTCCTTGTGAAATTTGAATATGCAGTCACATTGGCATGACCCAATGTAGACAACCCATGAAACCACCGAACATGTGTGTCACCCTCAAGGTGAAGCACTGTTATCTTAATGGCCTCCATCTCCGGTACTTGGTTCAGCTAGAAGTAGATGTCTAGCTTCTTTGCCCATGATTTGGCAGTGCATTTAGATGACCCATCAAAGTTGGGTAATAAAAAATTGCCCATAGTTTAGTGTAGATCATGATTCAGAATGAATCCTCCACCTCTATTGTGATGTTGAGGTCTCCTATTTTCCTTGATTTAAAAAAATTATTGAAAATTCAAGTGATCCTTGAATATCTAAGATTGAGACTCATACTCCATGAAATAGTCTTCAAGAGTTTCTTGTTCTTGAAACCCTCCATTTCCCACTGCTAAAAATATAGGCATTGTAGAGCATTGGGAAACCTGTTGCTTCACTGGTTGATCACTCCAGTGATGAGAAATTTCGGATCCTTATCCTTGTAGAAACCCTTTAGGGGATTCCTTGTATCTATCCATCCTCATCTCCTTTATTTCTCTAGCAATGTCTTGCATAGTTCAAAGAAGAAGCTTAAGAAACTACTTCTCCTCATCTTCTCCTGATAAAGGGGTTTTACCCTTGTCTTCTTTATCATCTGTATAATCAAAATTCTAGTTTCTTTTGAGATACCTCTTCTCTCTATCTGTGAGAGGATCTCCTTCTTCTAATGACATATTGGCTTAATATGCACAGGCTGAGCCAATATTATGGTCTAATACCACTGTAATATTCACAAATGGGAAAAGCAGGAATATAGTGCATAAACATTGAAATAGTAGTGAAGATCAATGCATAAATATAATAGAACAATATGGATCCTTCTTATTCATTATAAAAGCAGAAAATAGGTATAAAATAATGGCCCACAAATCATATAACAAGATACAACAAGCCTCCAATAGATAAACCCTCAAGATAGAGGTGCTGCTACTATATCAAAATGTCGACAGACTGCTACAGCACAGTCATAGGTGCACTACTACAGAAAATGAATACACAAAATATAGATGGTTTTATATGCCTCAAAATATACAACAAATGAATATCTAGGCCCTATACAACCTCCAACAAGAACCCAAAAGGGTTTTCAGAAATACACCAATATACAATATATGAATCAAATCCCTAGGGCTGAAGATTCATTGCAACAATACAACTGGAAAGATGTGGCTGATATGATATGAAAAAGAATGTATCCTCCTCCAATAGATCCTCTAGATGAAAGGTTGATCCCTTCACTAGAAAACCTCCTCTCCAAATGGTGTATTGAAACCATCCTTGCAACTCCTCCCTAAAATAACGCAGTCCAAGACAAAATTGTGTTGTAGGGGAAAATGATAAAGTGGCCTAGTTCCAAATGCTGTGATAACACTCACGGGCCTTCCTCACCACCCTCCCAATGGAAGGAAACCTTCCTCCACTAAAAAAAGATCAGAAAACATTCGGATGTATTCTCAATAGCTACACCCTGCAACTCAGCACATTTCTCAGCAAAAACGATGCTATACCACAAGACTGAAGGTTTGGCCTAATGCATGAATGTGGAATGATAGTGAAATACTCTTCCTTTTAGGCTCCTCAAGGATATAGGTGGGATTCCTTCTCGGGAACAACCTATGCCAAATAACACTGCAATCTTAGCTAAACAGTTGAAGAAAGCTATATGTCTAAACATACCATATAATAAAAATATCATAACATAACATGAATGAATTATGGTTTCCATCATCTTCCTTATATAATTTGTGAGCTTCCTCACCCTTGGCCCCACTCATTTAATGCACTACTTCCATGCAAAGAGTCTCCAAATAAAACTGTGTTGTCCCTCAATGAATGCCACTACTCCATGACAACATTGTTGATTTGGTCAAAGTTGACCCAGTCTTCATGCTCCAGCCCTTTTTCACACATAAGGGTGCTTAATTAAGCTGCTAAGATATCCTCCTTTCATGTTAGGAGTGATTCTATTCTGATTAAGGAGATTTATGGGTCCCCATACCCTCTTACTCATCAAACAAAGAAGAAAAAACAAAAAATAATATTCCAACTAGCTCATGGCTAATTGGGAATATTACATTTTATTGATCGCTTTATCGCAGATTCTGACTAATGATTAGTTGTGGTATATTTGGCTTCTATGATCTGCGATAAAGTGAAAAGCACTTAGTCTTAAGTGGTTTAGATTAACGCTTTTAAAGGAAAAACTCTTTCTTGCTAGATTTTTCTTGAAAAAAATAAAAGGGTCCCCATTTATTATTACAATATTGATTATTATAAAAATGAAATGGGTGGTTTTTGAATAGTACAATAGGTTCTTTGCCTTTCTTCGCTCAAGGTCAAGGCTTTAATCCTTTTCTTGGAGGCCAAAGCTCTAATGCTTTTCAAGGGTGGAACCTTTCTTTCACTGGGTTGAGAATTGGGAATCAGTTTTTGTATGGTCAGTAGGTGAATTTTCCTTTCTCCTTTGTAGGTGCTTCTCAGGGTTTCTCTCCATTGGCTAATGCTCAGAACCCTTACCAAGGGGTTTCATCTTCATTTAACACTTCGATTGAGGGAAATATCCCTATTTATGGTAACCCTATGATGGGAGGGGGTCCTAATCCGAATGCTTCTGGGCCACAAGGTTTCTCTTATGGTTCAACTTTTTCTATGAACAATCCATGGCAACCTGGTGTCTCAAAAAATCCAGGTTATTATTTTTAGAATGTTGGGACTCCTTCCATTGGTGGATTGAATTTACAAGCTCCTCCACACTTACCGTTCCTGGCAACTTTAAATTTTCCATATTTTTCAAAATTGACTAATGATCGTATTTAACATAGCCCATGTTGGCCTCCAGTCCCTACCAAACTTTCGTCAGATATTTCAAAACTTGAATGGAATACTGGTGAGGATCCAACCAACCATGTTGCCACTTTCCATTTATGGTGTCCGTCGCACTCCCTCATCGATGATTCAATTAGGTTGAGACTATTTAAGTGCACCATAACTAGAAATGTTGCTAAATGGTACATTGAGCTTACTTGGGGAACTTTTTCTTCGCTTCGTGAGTTGGCTACCATGTTTTTGAACCATTTTCAATTGCCTATTTGATATGACACTGAAACTAAGATTCTAGCCAATTTTTAGCGGGATAAGGTGACACACATTTCTGATCATATTTAGGAATGGAGGAGAAGGAATAGGCTCATTAAAGCCCATATTCCTAATGAAATCATTCTTGAATGGTTCCTTAAATCCTTACAACTAGAACTCTATAAGGATGTATCTCTTTCTGGGGTATTTTATGAGGAACAAGCTATCTTTAGATCCCAGCAATTGGAACTGATATATTCTCAGTCTGAGATTCTTAATAAGATTTTTTTTTTATGCTCCTCATTCCAAAGTGGATTTAGCCAAACCAAAGCCAAGTCCTCATGATAATGGGATTTTCTGTTCAATCGATAGTGGCACGACTAACATTTTGAATCAATTGCAGTAGTTGTCTCTACAATATGCTCCTTCTATTCAGGCTACGTCATCAGTGGCTACTCCTTCCCAACCCTTAACCATTAATGGTTTTCAATCTTCTAACCCTAAAGGAAATCAAAAATCTGATGGGAAGAATAATGGATGGAATAACAAGAAGAAAGATAACGATGGGAAGGGTAATGCAAAAAAATCCAATGATAATGTTAGAGACGGTAAGAGAGAGGCAAAGAAGAAAGTTAAGTTTCCATGCAAGTTATGAACTAGAGACCATCTCACCTATCTCTGCCATGATATTTATGATGCTCAACGTTTGTTAGCTCAGTAGGTTTCCTCTAGTTCCCAGGTTATCCTGACTAACCCTTTTCCCCAAGTGCAGAAAATGCTTGTTGGCGCGAACGCTAATACTGGAACTCCTGCTGGGGGAAAACAGGAAGGGGAAAATTCCTCAAATGTATATATGATGAGTGCTCGCATTGATGTCGCTACCAGATCACGTGATTATGATGAGTCCAAGTCTTTGAAGGCTAAGGGCACTCCTGATTCTTCCGAGCCACTTCATATTGAGAGGCCTGCAGTCGAGCCTATACCTCGCATATTGAAAGGTTATGCTAAACATTCGACAATCAAACCTAATGCCAAAGTAGCCCATAACTACTCCATTGTAGAAGATCTGGCTCAGATTCCTTGCGTTATGTCTGTGTTGGAGGTACTCTAGTCATGCCCGGCACAAATGAGTGCGTTGCTCACTGTGATTAGGGAAATTGATCAAAATAACTCTCTTATGATCACATTCGATATGTCAAATCTTAATAAGAGACTTCCTCATCACATGGATTTTTAGATCAAATCTATGTATCGGAAAATCAATATTTTTCGAACAATAGTCGATGAGGGCGCTTCCACATGTGTCAGGTCTATCTCATGTTGGAAAGCCATTAGATCTCCTCAAGTCGTTCCTTCACCTACTCTTCTCACTGCATTTGATGGCCATTCTCATAGGCCACATGGAATTGTTTTGGCTTTTCCCATCTGTGTTGGGGGTAAATTTGTCAATATTGAAGTCGAGATAGTTGATGAAAATTTGGACTACAACCTTTTAATGGGATCAAATTGGATTTATGAGATGGATGCTATTTCTTCATCATTATTTCACATCCTGTGTTTTCCCCGTGAAGGGAGGATTGTTACTGTTGATCAAATGGACTATTATCCAATAGATCCAAATGCATATTATGACTCTACTGTTCCCTTGGTGAATGATGCCAAGCAACCTGTGGAGAATTTAGGGGTCGGAATGTATACCTCATTGATGGGAACCTTTGATCTTCAACCTCCTTCCATTCATATTAATGTTATCTCATCCTCTAAGGCTCCTACACGAACAAAGTTCTTCCAAAATCATTATTTTTCAGACCCTTGGACCTTAACTTCTCCTACTACCACATTAGAAGAAGGTCAAGTGGGTGGAATGGCATTCCCTATATTTGCGGCAGAGATTTCTTATTAGTCTATTGTTGACTCTCCAAATTTCTTTCCAGTTTCTATTTCACTAGAGGATTTGGATGGAGATGTGGCTTCAGCTTGGACACTTAGTTCATCTTCTGCTCAAGGCTACCTTGATACTATTCTACCATATGAAGAGGCTATCCTCGAGGTAATGACTGGTGTGGAAAGACCATAGGATGATTTACATCATCAGTTTGGATTTGCGAGAAGTTGAGTCACGAATGTCCAGCCCTTTCTCTTCTAGTTTTGTTCATTCGATCCTGAACCCTTTAGCTCCAACACAGGTTTTTGATGAAGGGAACATGGCTGTCATTTTTGATACAATCCCAGTGAACATTTCTAGGAATCCCAATGTAATAGATAATGTTTTCATCAGAGCTAAATGTTCCCCTAAAGAGGTTCAGACTTATACCGATCTCTTTAAGGAGTTTCGTGATGTGTTCTCTTGGTCTTATGAGGAAATGCCTGGAATTGATCCATCTATTGTCTAGCATGAGATCAGGACTTATGAGAATGCTAAGCCTATACGGCAGAATCTTCATCCAGTCAACCCTAGGAAATTTGTAGCTATCAAGGCCGAGGTTGAGAAGCTACTTAAGGAGGGTTTCATATGCCTCATTCCTTTAACTGAGTGGGTTTCGAATCCAGTGCATGTGGACAAGAACAAGGAACGATTTGTGTCTTCATTGATTTCAGGGATTTGAATAAGGCATGCCCGAAGGATAATTACCCCATACCATTTATTGATCAGAATATTGATGAGTGTGCGGGGAATGAGATTTTCTCCTTCATGGACGATTTCTTGGGATATAATCAAATTACCATCTATCCCAAATATCAGCACAAGACAACTTATATTTTCCCCTGGGGTACATGTGCATACAAAAATATGCCTTTTGGTCTTAAAAATTATGGAGCTACTTTCCTGTAGGCCATGTCTTATGCTTTCCACAATATAAAGCATATCATTGCAGCTTATTTGGATGATTTAGATGCTCGTTCTCGAAAGAGAATTGATCATCCCTCTCATCTTCGAAATGTTTTTGAAAGATGTCGTTATTAAAAAATCTGGCTGAACCCCAATAAGTTTGTTTTCACCATCACATCCGGTCAGTTGTTGGCACCTTGAAGGTTGAGGCAATATTTCATTTTCCTCCCTCGTCTTCTATTTTTCAACTTCAAAGTCTTCAAGGAAAATCCAATTTCTTGAAGAGATTCATCGTTAACTACACGGAGGTTACGACAGGATTTATGAGATTTTTGAAGAAGGGAATTCCATTCTTCTGGGATGACTTTGCTCAATGCTCGTTCGATGCTTTGAAAAAAGAATTGACCTCTACTCCTTTATTGATTCCACTTGATTATAGCAGAGACTTCCTTTTGTATATCGCTGTGACAAAATGTACTATAGGTATGGTTCTAGTTCAGGAAAATGATGCTCTTTGTGAGCATGTTATTTATTACCTAAGTCTAGGCTTGGTAGATCCTTAGCTATGATATTATCCCATTGATAACTTAGATTTGGAAATTTTCCATGCTATCCAGTGACTCAGGCATTACATTCTCCTTTGCAGAACTTATGTTTTGGCAGTTTTCCATGCTATCCAGCGACTCAGGCATTACATTCTCCATTGCAAAACTTATGTTTTGGCAGTATTTAATCCTTTTCAATTTGTTCTCAATAGGCGAGTGATTGGGGACAAACACAATCAATGGATTTTCATTTTGTAAGAGTTCGATCTCGAATTCCTATCTGCAAAATCCAAGAAATTGTTGGTATTTGAAGAGTTGATCTCTGAGTTGCCTTGTAGAGATGAGATTATTTATGAGGAGTCGTTCCTTGATGAACATATTTTCCTCATTTCTTCACAATATCCTTGGTATAGGGATATAATTCTTTATCTCTAGATTTTTAAGTTTCCCCTCACTTTTTCAAAAGATGAGCGTCAAAAGTTGCGTCACTTGGCAAAAATTTATCTTATTATTGGTGACACTCTTTATCGTCACGGGGTCAACTAGATCCTTAGACGTTTCTTAACTCTTGAAGAGGTTGATGTTGTGCTGAATGATTTCCATAGTGGAGCTTGTGGTGGTCATTTATCTGGGCTTGCTATAACTCAACATATTTTGCATGCCGGATATTTTTGGCCCTCGATTTTCAAAGATTGTGTTGAGGTGGTCAAAAAATGTCATATTTTTCAAGTTTATACTCAGATGATGCACGCTCATCCAGCTCCTCTCTTCCGTGTTATCATTATCGGTCCGTTCACTAAGTGGGGAATTGATTTTACTACTTGTAACCTACCTTCGGTAAAAGGTCACAAGTGCATTATCATAGTAGTGGACTACTTCACCAAGTGGGTTGAGGCTATACCTACTTTCTCGAACGATGGTGAAATAGCAACCTTGTTTCTATTCAACAAAGTCATTTCTTGCTTCGGTATTCCCAAAGATAGTGTCACTGACCATGGAAGTAATTTTCAGAACTCCATGATGGCTGAATTGGCTCTTAAATTAGGTTTCCGACAAGAGCATTCATCTCTATATTATCATCAGGCCAATGGGTAGGTTGAAGTAGTGAATAAATCCTTAAACGTTATACTTCAAAGGAAAATAAATAAAGGTAGGTCAAATTGGCATTTCATGTCCTATCCTATGCTTTGGACATATCGGGTGTGAGTTAAGACTACAATCGGGTTCACTCCTTTCCAACTACTTTATGGTTTGGAATCAATCTTTCCTGTTGAGTGTGAGATTCCTTCCCTTAAGCTGGTTGTTGAGCTTCTTCCCGACACTCCAAGTCTCGAAGAATGCCTTGTCTATCTATAACATCTCGATGAGCAATGCTGAGATGCAGATATGATTATCGAGGCCCATAAGAAAAGGGTGAAGGTTTAGTATGATAAGGCTATCAAACCTAGGGTTTTCTCTGAAGGTGACCTTGTTTTGGTCTATGATCAGGACAAGGATGCCTAGGGGGTAGGGAAATTCAAATACATGTGGTATGACCCTTTCATTGTCAAAAGAGTCCTTAAAAAGGGAGCTTATTCTTTGGTTGACTTTGATGGAAACGAGCTGGCAAAGCCCAGAAATGGGCTCTATATTAAGAAGTAATATGCCTAGGAAGTTGCCTAGCATTTTATTTGGTTTTATATATTGTGTTTTTTTTGCATATTTGTCTATCGATTCTGGTGTGACCTTGATGTTTTTTATCTTCTTTGGTAGGTTTTTATGGATGATATGAGTCATTTTGGCTTTGTTGATGGTGCTATTAGACATACCTAGAATCTTTCTTTCATGGCTTGGGTAATCTACTATCCATCTGATTAGTTGCTAGTCTCAAGGGGCATGTGTATTGGTCCTGCTTCGAACAATGTTGCAGAATATGCTGTTTTGATCAATATAATTTAAGAGGAAATGTCTCTTGGTATTGATTCATGTAATATCCCAAAAGGGAGAATGCAATAATACAAAAACACAATAGCTGGAAACTGCAGCAATGAAAAAATAATCTAAATACACCATACAAATAGATAGAATAGCTGAGCCATTTTATTATTTGGAGGTGGATAAACAAGTACAACAGTGCTCAAAATATGAGACACTCAAGCCAAACAAGTGGCCTAGAATGACCCTAAATTCCTCCCACAGGAGGGACTGCATAATTGTTGGACTATTGGAAGGAATACCGTGTTGTCCCTACTTCAAATGTCGGGGCTGCAACTATCGAAAAAATATAGAAGTGTATATCTGGTAGTTCTAGAGCTCAGATGATGCAAGTATTTCAGATCTGGGCTCTATGATGAATACCCAAGATAACCCAAAAAGGATTTCCAGATCTTAAAATCTTGGAAAATCACCCTCTTAGGCCTTGCACTATATGACTGTTGGGTATGTAGATCTGAAGCATGAACTGAAGAATATATGGTGGCAATGATATACAATCATCTCAATGCTTGAAGGTTTGATTGCTTCACTAGATCCTCAAGCAAAAATATCAATATCTAGCTCCTCCTTCCTCCTCCACTGAATGCAGTTGTTGAATCCACAAAAGATGAAGAAAATTACATTGTCAAGGAGGGAGGATCTATATCCTGATGTTAGATGCTACAATGAAGCTAAAAAATAATGGAAACAATATGCCCAAGGTGAAGAAATGGACCCTCATAGGATTTCCCACTGAAATACTAGAAACTTTCCTCCTCCAATAGATCTACAAGACTGGACTGCTCAATCCCTTGGAGGATTGTTGTTGCATGGAGGTGTGTAATGTTGGCCTGAATGGCAGATATGAATATGTTTTTCCTGGAAGACTGATCTTGAAGAACAAGGTGAAAGGATGAATCCTCCATCAGTTTCCTAGCTGAAATGCTAGAAACAACCTCCTCCTCTCAAACTCTCAAGTAGGAATGTGTTATTCCTGAGACTGAATGTGTTGTAGAGGGGTTGGATGTGGCCCCAATGCCTGATGATGTATGGAAGCTCAGAATAACCTTCCCATAGTAGGCACTTGAAGTCCCCTGTGGTTAAGGGTGGGATTTTCACTCGGAAACACCCATGTGCTAAACAACATTGTATACTTATCTAAACAGCTAAAGCATGCATATAAATGTCAAATGAAAAATCCAGATCTAAACATATCATAAATAATAATCTAAAGCCTTCCTTATATTTATGCCTTCATCTCCCTTATATTCTTTGTGAACCTTCCATAGCCTTGGCCCACCTCATAACTGCACTGCACATTGGCCACTAACCTCCATGAATACTGCGTTGTCTCTCCATGTTCTCCACCATCTCTACATTTAATTCCCACTCTCTCCATCATGTGTGCATTAGGTGTACAAATTCCTCCAATATCTCATCATTAGTGCTCCATGATCTTACTTTTAATAAACCATGATCTCATTTGAATTCCTCCATGATATCCATGATCTATCATTAATGTGTCATGATCTCCACTCTTCCTTCATTTAAGAAGTTGCTCCACTACTCCATAATGTAGATCTAACTTAAAATTATCCACATACACACATCGAAAGTGGATTTTATTCATCTATGGGCTTTATGGGTCCCTCCACCCTCCTATTTACTTAATTAATTAAGAAAAGTAAGAACTCTAATATTCCAATTAACTGATGGAAAATTAGGAGTATTACAGTCCTCCCCGCCAAAATGTTTCTTGTCCTCAAGAAACTGCAAAAGTGGATGCTACAACAATCCATCTCCCTCCAAATTTCATCCTCATATGGAAGGTCTCCCCATCTGCTACAATGTGTAATGCATGCCCATCTCCAAAGCTGCCTCTCTAGAATGTCTAGAAAGGCCTCCAACTAAAAAGTTAGATTCCTCTCCTCATCAATAAGTCTCCAAGTGGCAACCATATGATGTCCAAGATCCTACTCTATGCATGAGATACATAAAGTGATGTGATCTCTTCCCAAAAAGGAAATTCCCCCATCATAAACTATCTCTCCATACCATGCTACATGGAGTAGATTGTATCTCTCCATGCTTCCATCCTTGGCCCTGTAGGCCTTGTTGGATCCATGAATCATCCCAAAAATGTGCAAAATAAGAAGTAGAGACATTTGGATGAACATGTAAAATTTCAAACCATACTCTCCCAATAACAACCACCGCAGCAAAACCTCCTATTTCCATATCACATCATTGTCATACCAAGTTCAATGACCATAATCTCCCTACAGAAGCCAATGTAGTAAGGCCTCTTGTTACACCATTTTTTTGGTCATCTAACCTATTATCATTAGATGAACCCAAGTACACCATGTAAGACCAATTTTACCCTAAGTAAAATTGCTTTCACTATGTAAAATAACTTAATAAAACACATTTATTAGATTGTTTATGGTATAAACAGGAAACCCCAAAGGGAAATATTAAACAAATCTATATTTGTTTGATTTTCCTCATGGAATAATTAATTAAACAATAATTTAATTATTATTCCTGGCCATATTTAACCCAAAACAAGGAAATGAATTAGATAAATCCTTATTTATCTTATTATGTTCTAGGAATAATTATTTAAATCATATTTAAATAATATTCCTTGTTAAATATGACTAAATCATTTATAAATAATTAAATAAATCATTATTTATTTAATTATCATTCAACCACTTCCTTAAAATAATAAATAAATCATTTATTTATTTATTATTTACAAATAAACGAATTTGACCCAAGTCAAATGCCTTTTCCCTCCAACAAATATAATAAAATATTCCATAAAAAGTGGATCTAGATTTGTTTAATATTATTTTAATCATGCACCAAGATCTAGAATGACCTAATATTTTGTTATAAATAGAAGGGTTTTCCCATTCATTTGTCACCTTTTTTTGCCTATTAGATCACTCTGGATCTATACTCTTGGTCTAACTTTGAGCCATTATCATTGTCAAAATTTCCATTATTTACTTTGTGAGCTCCCTTTGAGTTCTATGTTTGTCTGGGTTTTCTACACCAACAAGAGAGAGAAATTCTAGATTTGAAGCGCTGAGGAATTTCAAGAACCCATCCCATTGAGGAGAATTGGAAACACCTTTCTTGTTTTCCTCCCAGGTGCCCTTAATATAAAATTCTTTCAAAAATATTGTTCTTGTCTTGTCTATTGGATGTATGGAGCAAAACCTTATTTTTACTGCTTAATGTCTTTTTATGCATAGATCTGGATTTTTGCAGCATTTGTCTTGATCAACTAACTGCAGATCTGAATATATTAGTAGCTATCTTTTGTTGTTAGCGTTGTTTGATGTGCACAGCTAAAAGGGGCTTTTTTCATACACTTCAATGAAATATTCATACTAACACCTCTTGTTGCCATCCTCCATCAATATCATGCAATTTATGGGGATAAATCAACCCATACTCTCCCAAGATTAACCAAAGAAACAAAGATTCTTACTACCACCTTACATCATCATGGTGCAAGTAATGGAGCAAAAACATACTATTTGACATGTGGAGTGTCACATCATAACAATACAAACAAGCTACCTGCTTCCACATCATGTGAGGGTTATGTCATGTCCCAAACCCAAGTACATACATGAACATAAGATATATCCCAAAAAAAAGTGCAGTCATGGACATGCGACATATCCCAAAAAAAGCAAATACAAGGGCATAAGATACATCATGTGTTGGCCAAAATCTCTCAACAATAACCAGTGCAGCCATGCCTCCTATTGTTGCATAACATCAGTGACATCCATGGCATGGACCACACAAATGTGAGCTATTGGGTAGTAACCATACTCACCCAAAAGAAACCAGCGCAACCATGCTTCTTGCTGTCTTGTATCATAAAGGTTGGAAACCTCTTGCTCCTCATCCAGATCCATTGCCCCATGTGGATGTTGAATCACACTATGCTCAATCTTGGTATCCATCCAAGGTAGAATACCAATATCCTCCAAATGATAAGATTTTCACTCCATGAGATGTTGAAGTGCACCTCCTTTGAGGTCTCTCCATGAGATCTTGACATCAGTGGCCCAATAGAACCCATAAGGTTCCATACATGTTGTAGGTAGAAATTCCTCTTTGATCTGTGAGCTGCTCATCAAGGAAACTTCATCTTGACAATGGAAAATACTCTTCATGATAATATGTCTACCATCTATCATTTTTCCCTTTAGTGCTTCATGAGTGAAGCTTCCTTTGGAATGCTCCAAGAATAATGGGGCACTCATCTCATCACTGCTACCTAGTGACAACGACATAGATCTACATGGTGATACATCTACTTTCTCCTGACCATATACAATGTTGAACTCAAAGTGTGGCATTGTACTGAATAGGACTGTGCTCCTCCCATCTTCTGCAACTCCAAACTTCAACATAAACTATCGGGTGTAGCTCAACCATGATAAACTGGGATAGCTATACGTCTTCTCCTTGATCAAGTCAAGGGTCCTCTGTGTAGTGATAATTTTCTTCTCCAAATCAGCAAGGTTTTACAATCCTTGGTCATGCAATTTCCCTGATGGCATGGTCTCCTAAATCTCAATATGAGGTACTGAAATAATATGAGATGGAAATGTTTGCAAGCCTTGGATAAGCTGAATCTTGTGAACATCTTGCACATCTACCAAAGTTCCTCCAACTAGTGTAATGGCCTCTCCAATTGCTAGTAATGATGATGGTGTCATCTCCTCTACTACACCAATGCTGGTATCTGCCTCCTTCTCCTCATGCATCTCATGAATCGTGCATGGGGCTCTTAATTTCAAGAGCTCAAGACCATCTTGAGAAGATGCAAGTATTCCTCCTCCTAATGTAAGTACATCTACAACTGGTGGTGGTGGTAGAGGCTCCTCTTCCGGAGTGATAATGAGGACATATTCCTTGGCCTCTTCATGTACTACCTCGTCAATGATGGGAAGTTTCTCTATGTGAGATGTCTCTGGTCTCTTTATACAAAAATTCTTCTTCAGTCTTTGCATGAAATATGCATAAGCAGTCACTTTGGCATGTGGCAAATGACTGAACCACAAGTCATTGGCTTCACCCTCAAGGTGCAGTGATGCAATCTCAACAACCTTTCTTTCTGATACTGGGTATAGCTGAAAGAGTGTCGCTAACTCTTCCCTCCAAGCCCTAAATGTGGTTGTGGATGATCCATCAAATGTAGGCACGAGGAATATATGCCTTTTTATTCTATTGCTACTGTGGGATATCCTTTCTTCTTTGAGTTGTAGAAACTCTTGGAGAGATATATTCTCCTTGAGTGATCTAGTTTGTGTTTTGTACTTGGACATATATTTACTTAGGGTCTCATACCCCAAGTCTCCTTCATATTCACACCATTCCCCTTCCTTCTCAAAGAAAGTGGATCTAGTAGAATGATGTGGAGCTCTTTGCCTTGTTAGTTGTTTCTACTGCTGATAGGAAGTGTTGCGACCTTCCTCTTTCTTAACTCTTATTGGATCCCACTTTTTCCTTTCTCCCTTCATTTGATTGACCTCCTTGGAGAGATCTTGTATAGATCTAAATAGAAGGGTGGAAAAACATAAACCCGCCATCATTGTAGATCTCTACTATCTGTTGCTTCTTCTGATGTTAAAGATGAAGTGCCCACAAGCTGAGCCAAAGATCATGCTCTGATACCAATGTAATATCCAAAAAGGAGAATGAAGTAATAGAAAAACACAATAGCTGGAAACTGAAACAATGAAAAAATAATATAAATACACCATACAAATAGACAGAATATTCGAGCCATTTTATTATTTGGAGTTTGATAAAACAGTTCAAAAGTGCTCAAAATATGAGACACTCAAGCCAAAAAAGTGGCCTAGAATGACCCTAAAGTCCTCCCACAAGAGGGATTGTGTAACTGTTGGACTGTTGGAAGGAATATTGCATTGTCCCTGCTACAAATGTCGAGACTGCAACTACCAACAAAATATAGAAGTGTAGATTTAACAGTTATGGAGATCAGATGATGCCAGGATTTCAGATCCGAGCTCTATGATGAATACCCAAGATAACCCAGAAAGGATTTCTAGATCTGACAATCTTGGAAAATCACCCTCTTAGGCCCTGCACTATATGACTATTGGGTATACAGATATGAACCATGAACTAAATAATATATGGCTGAAATTATATACAATCAACTCAATGCTTAAAGGGTTGATACCTTCACTACATCCTCAAGCTAGAAGCTCAAGATCTAGCTCCTCCTTCCTCCTCCATTGAATGCACTTGTTGAATCCACAACAGCTGAAGAAAACTACACTGTCAAGGAGGGAGGCTCTATAGCATGATGCTAGATGCTACAATGAAGCTCAAAAATGATGGAAACAGTATGCCCAAAGTGAATTAATGGAACCTTACATGATTTCCAGCAGAAATACTGGAAAATTCCCTCCTCCAATAGATGATCCCTTGGGGAATTGTTGCTGCATGGAGGTGTGTAATGTTGGCCTGAATGCCATATATGAATATTTTTCTCCTGGAAGACTGAACTTGAATAACGAGGTGAAAGGATGAATCATCCATGGGTTTCCTAGCTGAAATGCTAGAAACAACCTCCTCCTCTCAAACCCTCAAGCAGGAAAGCATTATTTCTGAGAATAAATGTGTTGTAGAGAGGGGATGAATGTGGCACCAATTCCTAATGATGCATAGCAGCTCATAATAACCTTACCAGAGTAGGCACTCGAAGTCCCCCATGGGAAAGGGTGGGATTTCTACTCAGAAACACCCCTGTGCTAAACAGCACTGCAGACTTAGCTAAATAGATGAAGCGTGCATAGAAATTTCAAATAACAAATCCATATCTAAAAAAATCAAAAATAATAATATAAATCTTCCCTTCTATTGTTTGCTTCATCTCCCTTATATGCTTTGTGAGCCTTCCATAGCCCTGTCCCACCTCATAACTACGTTACCCATGTGGCCACTAGCCTCCATGAATAATGTGTTGTCTCTCCATGTTCTCCACCATCTCTACATTTAATTCCAACTCTCTCCATCATGTGTGCATTAGGTGCACAACTTCCTCCACTATCTCATCATTAGTGCTCTATGATCTTACTTTTAATGCACATTGATCTCATTTGACTTCCTCCATGATATCCATGATCTATCATTAATGTGGCATGATCTCCACTCTTCCTTCATTTAAGAAGCTGCTCCACTACTCCATAATGTAGATCTAACTTAAAATTATCCACATACACACATCAAAAGTGGATTTTATTCATATATGGGGTTTATGGGTCCCTCCACCCTCTTATTTACTAAATTAATTAAGAAAAGTAAGAACTCTAATATTCCAATTAATTGATGTAAAATTGGGAATATTACAGTTCGTTAGTAGTGTACTTGGATTCCCAGCTGGTGGTTTCACAATTGAACAAAACCTATCATGTCAGAGATCCATTTTTATATCATTTATTTCTGAGAGTGTGTTTTTTGAAAAGATCATTTAATTATGTTACATACATTCACATTCCACATTCAAAAAATTAGTTTGCAGATTCATTAGCTAATCAATAAATTGATTGGCATATTAATCATTCATTACATTAAATATCAAAAAAATTCAATAATCATTGTATATATGAGACAATCACATCATAAAATCGATGTATATATATAGATAAGAGTTGTGTTCAAAAATATACAAAAATTGGACAATCGTGTCCTACAAAATTAAGGCTTATGCCCGATCATGTCCATCATCAAAAAATATTATAGTAATTCGATCATCCTAGTGTCACGAAAGAACGCTATGGTTGTAGCCACATGACAAAATAACCGCACCCAATCACGTGGTAACCGACCACACATCTCTGAACTTCCTCAGGGAGGTCCTCTATTGCAGCCATAGGGACATGGCAAGTCAAACCCTCCAAGTTCCTCTTAATAGCATGGAGAAATCTCCAGGGTCCTCTACGACATCCTTGACCTCTCTTCCATGGTGCCTATGCCTTGGGAAGGCCTCAGGTCTAACTGGTTGAATATATGTAACATGATCAATAAATTTGTAAGTCAGTTGTCCTATAAAAAAGATTTGTTCATTTTCATATTTTTATTAAAAATCCAAAAAATCAAAAAATCAAAAAATCATTTAAATGTGATATTACCAATCGCTCCCCATGCTGCACTAGGTGGTAAGGGTGGGTCAACATCTCCCCTGAATTCCATGCCAGTATAAGGGTAATCCTCCACGATGATCACTTGTTCTACCCTCCACATGAATAACTCATCATCCTAGGTAGTTCTAGGGACTTCACCACCCCCTAGCCTCTTCATCAGATCAGCCCATCATGCTATATGTGGATATCGTGGGTTGTTGATAGTAGAGATCACTTTGGGTCAAAGCCATAGAATCCTCTCAAATAAGAATGTGCATAAAATGGTCCCATAACCAGAATGTTTAGTTTTGTTCTTCTGGATGGAGGTTAATTTTTTCTTCAAATTGGTTAGCAAGGCAGTGCACCAATTGTTGGCTCACTAAGACGTCTATTTAAAAAAAATCCTAGTGCCTACATTAATCATCAACCTAGGGTAAGTATTTTATTTCAAGAGTGTTCAACATAGTAAATGCAAGTGAAACTAGAAGTTATTAAATCGAAATCGTTACAAAAAAAAAAATCTAATTCTCGAAGTTCAATCAAGGCAATAAAAGAAATCATTAAATAACTTCAACCAATTAACTAAACTTAATTCTACTATGTTCTATGAAATCAGATGGAAATACAAACTTAAAGGATTTCACATTGAATCATAATTACAGACTAACATATACATCAATCTATTAACATCTACAACAATCTATTAATCATATAGGGAATACTGCAGTAACTGAACAACAAGTAACATAATCACGTTCTACAATTGAAATTCTCAATGGTTGATCAACTAACAAACTCACTCTGAATGAACAACAATATAGTTATTCAAATAACTTGTGAGAATTAACATTCATAAAATAAATGGAAGTAATTAAGGCTTCAATTCAATTAGATGCAAACCACTCGATGCTAATGAAATTAGAATCAATTATGAATTCTATAAGACACAGAAATGATTAATTATAAAACATGGAAATGAGAATATAACACAAGACAACAGTAGAACTCCTAGCGACTAGGCCCAGGATCTCCAGAAGCCTCTTCCAGATGATTTTCAGAATATGATTATGGAAAACCCAATATCTCTTTCATTAAATTTAACAGTCAAAATACAACATCGCTGAGCGTGAAAGCTTCTTGTTCAGAAGGAATGAAAATAAAATACAATTACAACGGAAAAGTAATCAACTCTTGTTCTATTCTGTCTATTGATCTTTTATATCTTTATAGAGAAACAAAACAGATAAAGGCGAATCCTCAAGATTAGGAGATATTGAGGATTCTGCAGCTGTCTAACAGTCTGTGCTATCGAATGAGTGAGGCCCTCCTTGATTTTCGTTGGCCTGTACAAACAGAAACGAGATCATTTTCCTTTTTCTGGCCTGTGATGTTCAATCGTTTGGACAACGGCTAATCTATTTGGATTTACTGCACCTAAAAACAGTGGAAGTTAGCCCTTTTCCTTCATAATTATGTAATTTATTGGTAATTATTTTTACCCTTTATTTATAATGAATTCTTTCAGATTTACTCCCAAAATGAAGGTAAACACATGAAATTTAATAAGAAATAAAGTTAATCATGAGGGTAAAACATACCTTTTTCGTGACCCAACACCAATCATATAGTGTAGTCAGGCATTCCATTGCCAAAATCATGTTCCCTCACAAGTATTGGTGCAATGAAGCCAATCTGGCTACTCTGAAAATGGTGAAAAGAAGTATTTTCATGTGCAACCCCTACACATCTCTAATTGGGATATGTGTCCCGACCTTCTGAGTACCCTCAGCACAGTATATGCGAATGTAATCCTCAACATTTAGCCCTCCTATGGGCTTGCCTTGTAAATTTACTGGTTCTCCCTTTCAAGAGAGCCCGGCTATAAAATATATGTGATCCAGGTGGATATTGGTGGTCACCCGCCTACTCCACTTGGGGCCCCACCATTATCTCATTCATTTTTTTAGTTTCGGCACAACTTACTATTTTTAGCAGTTTTTCGGGTCCTGAACTTTCGGAGCCGTTTTGAGGCCCTAAATGACGTTTTCTAGGAAAATGGAGGGCAATATGGGTCCATGGACTGATGTTTCTCATTTAAAATTTGTATTCCTTGGATAGATCTTTCTAACAAGGTATGGTACGCATCAAACGGAGATCGTATGCCAAATTTACGCCCCTAGGAAGTTTAAACACCAATTTACCCAAACGGGGCCCATAGTTTTGGCGCTTCATCTCCTAGGGTTAGGGTTTTGGCTGTTTAGGATTTCCCATTGTTTCTAAATAATAAATAGGCCCTCAAGCCTAATTTTAACTCAGTTCAGAGGCCTATAGCCACCACATCTCTTCTCAGAGATAGCTACCAGCGCCCCAACTAGTTTTATTTCCATTCTGTCTATAAGCAAATTTCAGTTCTTTGATATTAATGAAATGAAGTGTTATTTCCGCTGCATCTCTGTATTTATGGTTATATTTGTATTCTATTGCATTCCTGCATAAATCCGGATCAGTGGTATCAGAGCGGTCTACTTTTTCTCGGTCCTTCTTTGCATGCCCCCAACGAGGTCGGGGTATAAGGAGCTAGGGCTTGATCTGGTGGAACCTTTGCAAGATCAACCTCATAAACCTCGACAGATGCCCATGGGGGATGAAAATAAAGATGAGGGAGTAGGAGATCCTATCAAAATATTGCTCGAGGAGGCCCTCAAAAAACAAAGGAACGCGATGATGGATAAATTTTCTCAGATCCTTCAACGGCTGCCCACTGGTGGCGCATCTGCATCCAGCAACCACTCTGGAGGCGCGACTCCTTTTAAGGTACAAGTAAATTTTGACATTCCCATATTTGAGGGTCAAATAGACGCAGATGCCATAGATAGATGTTTGAATCTATTAGAAGGATATTTCTCTGTTCATGACTTTTCAGACCAGGAGAAGATTATTTTTGCACTCCTCAAAGCTACCCCCCATGTTGAGGACTGGTGGGAAACCTACTATGAGAACAAGGACCAGACAGAACCCTCTCTGTTATCGGTCGTACCAACTTGGAATTCTTTCTGAGACGTCGTCAAGGAACAATACTATCCCATGGGGAGCTATGAGGACAAGTACATACAATGGACCACGCTGCGACAACAAAGGGATCAAGATGTGCATGAGCTGACGAATCTGTTCCATACCCTGCGCACAAAGTTTGGTATCAAAGATTCAGAGAAACATCTAGTGCTAAAGTATCGTAGTTGTCTGCACAGATACATTCAGGAGGAAATGGAGTTCCTCGACATTTCCTTGCTTGGTACGACATATCGGTATGCTGCCAAGATTGAGCAGAAATTCAAACAGAAGAAGCGAGACTTTGGATCTGTGAATCAAAATTAAGGGAAAGGTGCTTCCAAACCACAGAACAAAGGATAGAGCCAAGGCATGATAGCTAAAGACAACCCATCAAAGCCACAAGAAAATAACAGCACCACAAAGCCAAAGAAGGACACGGGAAAGTGGTGTGAGTTCCATAAGAGCTCCACTCACAACACAAGTGAGTGTCGGGCCAAGCAGTCGCTAGTGGCCGAGATGAGGGCTTTTGAGTTAGATGCATGCTCCAACTCTGAATCAGAACCTGAAAAGGGGAATGAAAAATGGAAATAGATTATTGATGCGGAGCCCAACGCCACTATTGCCACTACAAATATCCAGAAGGAGGAACCAGAAGATCCAGAGGAGGAGGAACGTCTCTTCCACTCCCAGATGTGGGTAAAGGGCTCCCATGTACAGTTCATTGTCGACAATGGGAGCCAAAAGAAACTCATTTCAGTAGACGCCGTGAAGCGGTTGGGCTTTCCGACCACAGCTCACCCACATCCATACACCATCGGGTGGCTTCACCAAGGACGAGATCTCCGCGTCAGCCAGCAGTGCCGCCTTCCCTATAGCATCAAGCCCTTCACGGATGAGGTATTATGTGACGTTGCTCCTATTGATGTTTCTAATGTATTATTATGACAACCATACTTGTGGAAGCATTATGCTATGTATGAGTCTTGACCTCGTGTTGTTATTGTTACTTTGGGAAATAAGTTGTACAGGATACCAGAGGTACCACCTCCTGCCACTATCTCTTTGGTTACTGCAAAAAAATGCAGTAAGCTCATTTCCCAAACCAGGAAATTCATTTTCCTGATGATCCACCCCCAGGGAAATAAGAATACTATGGCCACGACCTCCAGACAGGGCTCCTCTACACGACAACAGTAAATGGATAAGGTTGTGGAGGAGTACGGGGACATCTTCACCTCACCCACAGGGGTTCCTCTGCACTGTCAGGTCAAGCACCCGATTGATCTGACCCCAGGTGTGCCACTACCCAATGGACCGATCTATCAGTTCTCTGTTATGGAGAATGATGAAATCAAGAGGCAGATCCAGGAGCTGTTGCAGAAAGGTCACATCAGACCAAGTTCATCGCCCTGTGGGAGCCCGATCGTGTTGGTACAGAAGAAGGATGGGCCGTGGGGACTCTGTATTTACTATCGGGCACTGAACAAGATCACTGTCTAGAATAGGTACCCAATCCCACGGATTGATGACCTTCTGGACCAACTCAAAGGTGAAAAATATTTCACCAAGATTGAACTAAAGTCTGGGTATCACCAGGTACCAATTGAACCCTCTGATGTGTGGAAGACTGCCTTCAAAGCCAAGGAAGACCTTTTCGAATGGCTGGTCATGCCTTTTGGGTTGACGAATGCTCCCGCAACCTTCATGAGGATGATGGATGACATCTTGCGGCCATTCACCAACTCATTTGTAGTGGTGTACTTGGATGACATTCTAATCTTCAGCAAGACTTGGGAAGAGCACCTTCACCACATCCGACAAGTCCTCCAAACACTGCGGCAACACAAGTTGTGTGCCAATTTGGAGAAGTGCACGTTTGGCATGACCCGGGTTCAATATCTGGGATACATTATTGATGAAAGGGGGGTGCATGTGGATCCAGCCAAGATCCAAGTCATTCGGGATTGGCCAGCCCCAACCACTATAACAGAGCTTCGCAGCTTTCTCGGTCTTGCTAATTTCTACCGGAGGTTCGTGTTGGGATTCTCTCATATCACTTGGCCCTTGAGTCAAGTCACCAAGGGAGGAGCGAGAGCAAAATTTTTTTGGTCGGAACCTCAACAAAAGGCGTTCACAGAATTGAAAAATCGCCTCTGTTCTGCCCCAGTGCTCACTTTACCAGACTTGCAACAGCCATTTGAGATTGAGACAGATGCCTCTGACTATGCTATTGGGGCAGTTCTTACTCAACAGGGACATCCAGTGGCATATCACAGTGAGACATTGTTTGACACAGTTCCCAAGTATCCCACTTATGACAAAGAAATGTATTCCATTGTGCAAGCTTGTCGACAATGGAAGCATTACATTTTGGAGAAGGAAACAATCATCCACACAGACCACCGGCCCCTGCAGTTCATACAGACACAAGGGAAGTTGCAGAATGATCGCCATCAGAAGTGGTCCACATATCTGCAACAGTTTCATTTGAACATCAAGTACAAGAAGGGTAGAACCAATAATGTTGCAGACTGCCTCAGCCGACCACCGATCGTGGCGCTCACCACCGTGCTCAACTCTTGTGGGCACGAGACTTCTGATTGGCCGCTTCTCTATGAGAGTGACCCAGAATTCGGCCACACTTACAAGGCACTCTTGGGGGGCACGCAAGTTCCAAATTTTCACCTCAAAGATGCACTTTTATGTCACCTGGGACACCTTTGTGTTCCTTCAAGCGAGCGTGCCAAGATGATATGGGAAGCACACTACAGTCGAGTCGCTGGGCATTTCGGGGTCGAGAAAACAGTAGCAATACTACAGAAGTATTTCTATTGGCCGAACCTTCGAAAGGATGTCGAGAAGCACATCAGATCCTGCATTGCTTGTGCCATTGCCAAACCGACCATCAAGAAGCAAGGCCTATATACTCCACTACCTACCCCTAGTCGACCTTGGGAATCCATCTCCATGGATTACATGTCGGGCCTGCCTTCTACTAAGAATGGAAATAACTGTGTTTTCGTGGTCGTTGATAGATTCTCGAAGATGGCCATTATGGCGGCCTGTAAGAAGAATATCACAGCAGAAGCCACTGCTAAACTCTTCTTTGAACGAGTGTGGGTGCACTTTGGGATCCCACAGTCTATCATATCAAATCAGGATAGTAGGTTCCTCAGCACATTTTGGTCCAGCCTCTGGTCAATGTTGGATACCAAGCTCACCAAGTTCACAGCTTTCCATCCCCAAACAGATGGCCAGACAGAGGTCGTCAACAGAATGATTGTACACATTCTGCGCATGTACAATTCAAAGCATCCACGCACATGGGACGAGAGCCTCTCTTATGTACAACATAGTTATAACCGGGCTCTCCACAGTTCAATTGGCCATAGCCCCTTTCAGGTGGGCTTGGGATTCCAGCCACTATGTCCCATTGACGTAGCCATGCCATTTGCAGCTGCTCAGGCCGATTCAGCGCACGTCCAGTCTGAAGTTGACAAAGAAAGTAGCTTCATCAAGTGCATTCAACACATCCGCCAATAGGTTCATGATATATTGGACAGAGCCAATGCGAAGTACAAGCAGCGCCATGATCAACATCGGGTGCCACACAACTTCCAGGTGGGCGACAAAGTATGGCTGCATTTGCAGAAGGAGCACCTCACTGGACCTCACTGCAAGCTTCGCCCGCTCCGATACGGGCCGTACACCATCACCAAGGTTGTAGGGAACAATGCTTTTGAGCTTAGTATTCCACCATTCCTTGGTCTGCACCCAGTCTTCAATGTGGATCGCCTTCGTCCTTACTTCCCACCTCTACTGGACACTTCGGACGTTGCAGAACAACTCACACCAACAGAGTTAAACCCAGACTGCATGGAACAGGCCACCACAAATTGTATCATGGACATGCAAATTAAGAACACTCGCCAACAGAGGATCCAACTGTATCGGGTTGTCAAAGCTGGCCAACTCCTGCACCAAGGAAAGTGGTTCACCAGGGACCAAGTTCAGCAAAAATTTCCTCATCTCATGGAGGAACTTAACGCAATGGGGACCATTTCTTCCTAAGGGGGGAGGAATGATCCAGGTGGATATTGGTGGTCACCCGCCTATTCCACTTGGGGCTCCACCATTGTCTATTTCAGTTTTTCAGTTTCGGCACAATTTACTATTTTTAGCATTTTTTCGGGTCCTAAACTTCCGGAGCCGTTTTGAGGCCCTAAATGACGTTCTTTTGGGAAAACGGAGAGCAACCTGGGTCCATGGATCAATGTTTCTTGTTCCAAATTTGTAGTCCTCGGATAGATCTTTCTAACGAGGTATGGTACACGTCAAACGGAGATCGTATGCCAAAGTTACGCCCCTGGGAAGTTGAAACACCAATTTACCCAAACGGGGCCCATAGTTTTGGCGCTTCATCTCCTAGGGTTAGGGTTTTGGCTTTTTAGGATTTCCCATTGTTTCTAAATGATAAATAGGCCCTCGAGCCTCATTGTAACTCAGTTCAGAGGCCTGTAGCCGCCACATCTCTTCTCAGAGATAGCTACCAGCGCCCTAGCTAGTTTTATTTCCATTTTGTCTGTAAGAAAATTTCAGTTCTTTGATATTAATGAAATGAAGTGTTATTTCTACTGCATCTCTATATTTATGGTTATATGTTTATTCTGTTGTGTTCCTGCATAAATCCAGATCAATATTTTTTCAATATCGATCCTTAAAGGCATTTGATCAATCATGAAGCAATCCTCATCTGGGTCCTAGTTTCATATTTGGCATCTTAAAAAACTTAAGAAAACCACATCCTCATAGTACATCTAAGGAAAATCGGTCCTCCATTACCTCTTTTTAAATTGTGGTATGCTCCCTCTCTCTCTCCAGCTAATGGTCATCCTGAAGCAATTCATCAAAAATCCATTAGATTTTTATTTTTAAATTTCTCTCTGTGCATACGCGAGTTCCTTCCTACAAATTCGCGTCTAGACGTAGGTTTGAAATTATCAACCCACGTATATGTAGAGGGTTTCTCAAAAAACTTAAATCCTACGGTGAAATTCATGAAAAAATGCTTGAATTGATAATTAAATTGATTACTAAGCTAATTGAGAAGATTACCTAGAAGATTTGGGTTGATTCAGTTGAGAATTGGTCCTATTTGAAGTTGGGGGTTTTTTACTCCAAATATCTTTCTCAAATTCTTTAATGCACAAATGACCAAATGTGAGTCCAAAAGGCCTATTTGTGCCCAAAATTCTTTTTTTTTTTCAAAACCCACTTGTTTAAAGTTTTGAGCTTATTTTTTGAATTTGTCCAAGAGTTTATGACCTTTAGGCTTGTAAGTGCTATGATAGGTTGTTTTCAGGTCTATTTGATGATTTTGAGATGATTCCATGTCTGCTTCGATTCCATAACCGCTAACCTATCATGGAAGGTATCGTGTTCAAAACTAGCATATAGGTTAGGGAATTTACTTTCTGTTGCACTTATGCAGACTAGAATCCATACTGAAATCTTGCCATAGGGTCAAACCCATCATGTTATGATTATTAAACCATTTTCACTTGTAAACTTATAAATCATGATATGATAGTAGAGCCATCCTTTACATGGGCTTCTTAGTTAGATCCTCGCTAGCATATGTTGCCCATGCTGCAAATTGTAGGCTCGTGAGTCCTATTTAGTCCCTCCATGGCTTATGTGACGAAGCTTCATTCTTCGTCTTCTTCGCTATTTTTCTAGATTTATACCCTAGAGGCTCCTATTTTATTGTTGAGTTGTTTTACTGCTGTTGGCAAGAAAGAAGGTCTCTGAGTAAGACCCAAGTTCAAGAGAGTGGCCAACAAGGTTTCCGCAGTAGTCCAACACAATGCCGACATTTTCACCTTACTCTGAGGAGCAGAGAGTCTCACTCGAGGTGTGTCGTGACCTTAGTAAGGTTAGGAACAGATTAGATATCGACTGATCACAACTATAGAGCAACACGAACCGAACTAAGAACCGTAAACAGATTTAACTACCTTGCAAAAGACACTACTCACAAAGCATATTCAGGTTGCATAATTAAAATTTAAAATAAGGCGATACACTCATCGTAACCAAAAACTTAACTCAGAGCTTGAGCATCGAACATAGATAGAAGTGTATTTCATTATCAATAGAAGACAGTTACATTGCTCCTCAGAGTTGATTACAGAAGGGCAGGTTACAACATTTACAGAACAGACTAGAACAGAACAGAATATAACAGGACAGATCTCTCCTACGACTCTCTTCCTCAGCCCTCTACTGCCCCAACCTCCTATCTATGCTGGTTGATTGCCTATTTGTTCCTTTTTGAATGCAACTATCAGTTTTCCCTCCTTTCCCGCTCTATTGTTTGCTGCATCTCCCTGATCACTGGGAGTTCCGCTGCCTGTCCTTGTCGCTCCTTCTTTCCATCTGTGATAGTTTCCGCAATTGTTGCACCACCTTCTCTCCAGCTCTCCGCAATTGTGAAAACTCCATGTCTATCGTGGATGCACTCTGCCACCTATTATCCATGACTCAAAACCATTTCATTTTCAAAGCAAGGGCCCCAACAGGCCCCGACCACAAGCTATTGACTCATCCTAAGTCAATCCTTTTTTGTTGCCTCGGTTTCCATTGGTCTGCCTGCCTTCTCCATTTCCCCTCCTCGTCCAAACAAGGGCCTCAAATTGGGAACCTTTGCCAATGCTGAAGATTTGATTTTGGTGAGTCGTTAATGGCATGTTGCCATTCTGTCATGAGCTGGTCCGTTTCTGTGGCAATGCGTTCAGCTTCCTTTTCTCCTGCAAAGGCCGTCAGCTTGCTGAATACTTCCTTAATTTTGATTTTGGCCTCTGCGACAATCTTTTGCATTGTCTCTACAATATGCTTTACTGGCTGTCTCAGTTCTCAAAGGACTTGCTTGGTGGCAACCAAATGCTCTTCGATCTTTTGTATTTTGGTCTCCAGTTCCTCCACTTGATTGTACAAGTTGTTGATGCCAACAGGGTTTGTGGCCTCCTTTATTTCTGTGAGACCCACTGCAGTTGTGCCTATTGAGATTTTTTGTATTTTGGGTAGCATCAATTGTTCTCTAGGTCCCAAATTTTGAGGAAGGACTAGAGTTCACTTGATCTACAAGACCCATAAATGGATTTGGGAAATTTCATCTGGTTTAGGAGATATTAAATTAATTAATTATTTTAATGTACTTCCTAAGTTAAAATTTAGGAAAATAAAATAATTAAAGTGAATTTAATTAAACATGTGATGAAATTGTCTTAAGTCACACGGATCAAGCTTTCTTTTAATCTTAGCCATTGATTAAAAATTTAATCTTGGTTGTTGATTTGTCAACGAGAAAATTATAAAGGAAAGGCTTGGGGTCATTTGTAAGACACACAAGGGCAGAGCATTGAAGATAAGCTAAGAATACACAAGAAGTAGAGAAAATATCAGCAAGGACAGTGTAGAGAAAGGAAGCAGTGGCAACAACATACTGCAGCAACAACAACAGTAGAAGTAGACGGTAGCAGTAGCAGTAGCAGCAGTAGTAGCAGACGGAAGCAATAGACGGTAACAACAACAGTAACAATGTCTTTCAGGGGCAGCGCTGGGGTTTCTAGGCCTAGATCTGGATGAGTTTTGTAAATCCCGTTTGAAGGTGTGGATCAGTTAGTATTTTTGGTCTTAGATCAGCTAGGAGCTGCAAATCTAGAGTTTTCTCTGTAGGGTTTTCCAGATCTAGAACCTAGAATTATGTATTTAGAAATATTCTTAATAATAGAGCCCTCCAACAGCCAAAGACCGGTTTTCCCACATTGGGTTTTTTCTGGGGACAGCTTGTCTAGAAATAATTGTGTCACTGTCTATGTGTGCATGTTTTTATTCTAGATCTAAATTGGTAGAAATCTGTTATGTGTTTTTCTTTGATGTTAACTTGAATTTATTCAGTTGATAACTTGTATAAGTAGGAGAAGCTTAACTGGATTAATAGAAATAATTTTTGCATAAGAATTAAGATTTAGAAATTTCTACATGGTATCGGAGAAATTGCAGATCTAGAAGGGTCATGAGCTGAAGAATCTGAAGGCAGAGAAGCAGATCTAAAGGGACAATGCAATTTTCAGGAGCATATTCACGCAGAGGGAAGGGTGACATTGTCCAACACTATGTCCTAGCAATCCCATGCAATTACTGTGCAGAGGCAGCTTGGAAACAACGCTGGTTGGGTTCGAAGCTAGCCAGTGTGATTTAGATCTGAATCTGTCAGATCCAGAAAAAGTTTGCATAAAAGTTGCAAAAATTCAGAAGCGCTAATGGGGTTAAACTTTTGAAGTTTTCATATTTTTAACCTTAGCACAAGTGACAAATTTTGGGAAGAGATGAACTTCTTAGAGAGTTTCTTGCCAAAGGAAACTTGTAGTTTGGTCAGAGGATCAAAGAAGAAGTTGAGTCATAGTTGATTTGGTAGATTTCCAAGGAGGGAAATCAAGTG
The DNA here is from genome assembly GCA_034641835.2 of Pinus albicaulis. NCBI lineage: Eukaryota > Viridiplantae > Streptophyta > Pinopsida > Pinales > Pinaceae > Pinus > Pinus albicaulis. The sequence continues at coordinate 1,633,511,972 of CM076570.1, forward strand.
TCAAAGGGAGTATAGGGTGCCCCGTTCGAAAAGGATCCTAGATCCAAATCTCTAGCATATAGAAGAGGAGCTCCGACAAATTTTGAGCAGATAGATCCTTATGGACTGCGTGATCAGGATAGGCTAGAGGGTCTCTCAAACTTTTCGGTGTGGAAAGCAAGGATCATGATTGTCCTTGAGGCATACGATCTAAGAGACCATGCAGAGCAGACTTTGGCCAGACCGACAGATGCAGATCTCCTATGGAAGCATAAGGAAGCTGCTAGGCATGCCAAGTGGCTGATAATGGACAGTATCAAGTGCTAGTATGAATCCTTTGTCGAAGTGTACGAAAAAAGACCACTTTAGCTACGCATAACTAATAGCCCTAACATCAAATGTGGCTGCCAATATCTTCAGATCTGCAGTTAGTTGATCAAGACAAGAGCTGCAAAAAACCAGATCTATGCATAGAAAGACATTAAGCAGTAAAAAGAAGGGTTTTCTCCATATATCCAATAGATAAGATAAGAAGAATTTTTGAAATAATTTTTTGTATGAAGGGCACCTGGGAGGAAAACAAGAAGATGTTTCCAATTCTCCTCAATGGGATGGGTTCTTGGAAGTCCTCAGCACTTCAGATCTAGCATTTCTCTCTCCTGTTGGTGTAGAAAACCCAGACAAAGATAGAACTCAAGGGAGCTCACACAGCAAATAATGGAAAATATGACAATGATAATGGCTCAAAGTCAGACCAAGAGTTTAGATCCAAGAGATCTTAATAGCAACAAAAGGTGAAGAATTGCAGGAAAAACCCCTCCTATTTATAACAAAATATTGGGTCATTCTAGATCTTGGTGCATGATTAAAATAATGTTAACCAAATCTAGATTCATCTTTTATGGAATATTTTATTATATTTGTTGAAGGAAAAAGCATTCGACTTGGGTCAAATCCCTATTTGTTAATAATAAATAACAAATAATTTATTTATCTTTTTAAGGAAGTGGTTGAAGGATAATAAAATAAATAATGATTTATTTAATTATCAGATGATTTGGTCATATTTAACAAAGGAATAATATCTAAATAAGATTTAAATAATTATTCTTAGAAAATAATAAGATAAATAAAGGTTTATCTAATTAATTTCTTTGTTTTGGGTTAAACTTGACTAGGAATAATAATTAAATTATGGTTTAATTAATTATTCCATGAGGAAAATCAAACAAATATAGGTTTGTTTAATATTTCCTTTTGGGGTTTCCTATTTAGACCATAAACAACCTAATAAATGTGGTTTATTAAGTTATTTTACATAGTGAGAGAAATTTTACTTAGGGTAAAATTGGTCTTACATGGTGTACTTGGGTCCATCTAATGATAATAGGTTAGATGACCAAAAAATGGTGTAACAGATTGCCCCCCAGCGTGCGAGTGTCAGGAGCAAATTGTATGACCGAAGTACGTTGTAAGAACACAATCACTAGACAACAAAAGGGATGTCAGAGAGAGAAATGTGAGGTAGATAGTGTGCTGAAGGACTAGACCCTGAGGAGACGAGACTCGCGGGTGCAACAAGTCTCTTTTTATGAGAGGGTACCTGTGCTGAAGGTGGCGGGGGAGGCATACCTATGCCCGCCGAGACAAAGTACAAAAGAATAGTGTGTCCAGTAAACAAGGGACCGAACCATAAATTACAGCCGACATAAACATGAGCCAGATAAAAATACAATGAGGGATCCCACATACATGTTGTGCCTGGGATAACAGCCAGGACTTATACAATAATATCTGAGTACATGAGATACAAATACAACCCAAATGCCCCCTATAAGCAGGGAAAGGCTCACAAAATTTGACTAATACATGAAAATCAAAGAGGCGCTGCAATTGGCTAAGGCCGACATCATCAAATATATGGAGCTGCATCGAGGGCTGCAATGAAGAGGTCATCCGGGCATGTGGGGGGCTACCTGCAGGGCCACCCCCTCATGAGGGCTGAGACATCTCACACACACTCAGGAATCACCAAGAGCTGCTGCTGCATCACTGAACCATCAAGTATACGGATCTCGATCATGTTGAAAGGAGCTGGAGTGGAGAAACAATGAAGTCAAAGGGAAATGAGAGATCCCTTTGCCTGATTCGAGGCACCGAACAAGAGTGGAAGCTGGAACCAAGGTACACTGCCCTATAAACCTGTCTTCTGAAATGAAGGAGCTGATGTCGACAGAAGGAGATCCGCCATAGGTGAGGCAATGGGAGGTCCTCAACTAAGGCACGAGAGAAGATAGTAGAGCGACGGACAGACTAATACTAATGATGATGGTGGAATGGAGGGGATTGAGTAGCGAATGGACGACTTCCCTAGCTAGAACATAAAGGGCATGAATGACATGGCAACGACTGACACAATATCATTAGGGATAAGGGACAGTGGGACTGAAGGCCATAATGTGTGACACAAGAGAGAAACCAAGCAATGAGGGGTGGAGGACTATAGCGGGGTACAAAGGGACTCGGGATAGACTCCATGAATGCGATGATGACTCCACTTGGATGCTCTAAACAAGGGCGACTCGATGGTGCTGCCACACAGTAAAGGTCCAATGGGGGACCATGAAAACATGAGTACAAGATGGTAACTCATGACAAAAATCAACACGAACAAAGACAAGTAAGGAGGCAAAGTGGTGCCCCAAGTACAAGTGTTGTAAGTGAAGAAATGTGATTTTAAGGAGAGGTGAAGTGACCCATCTTGGACAAAATGTGTCCTAGTGAAGTATCAAATCACAAAAAACTAACAGATACCCATTTGAGGGCTCGGTGAGAGCTTTCCAACGGTGCAGACGGTTTGTCAAACGGAGCTACGGTATGGTCGCAGCAGGCGAAAGAAGAAACAAGGGTTGTCTTTTAATAAGGTAGTTTTCCCTCCAAATCCACTCATTTGCTAGTGTTGCTGTGGTGAATGTAGAGAGGAGAGAAGGCCCTAAATCTTGCGGTGAGCGTAGCGGACAAATCAACCGTTGGAATCGAGATCTGTCAGTGTTAGGTAAGAGGCCTAACCTTACTCTTTCATTTTGATGGATTGAAAGTTCAAATTAGGGCCCAGAATCTCAGGAACAGCCCCCCTTGCATCTTTTCGGCCGGGTCGCACTTTTTGGGCCAAAATATGTGACCTGGGACACAGGTTTTGAGCCAAAAGGTGCGACCTGTCCCAGGATTTGGCAAAAAAGTGCGATCGGGAAGATGAGGGGGTTTTAGTGCTGTTTGATGGATGAAAGTTGGGTTTTTTGTGTTTGGTTACAGTATTCCCTATCTGTAGGTTGACAAAGATGATTTTTTTGTGCAGATATGGCAGATATACGAGTGAACTGGAGAGAGAGAGACCTGGGTACATTACGGGCAGAGATCCAGGCAGATCAGGGTGTCCATCGTGTGTTGGCCAGGTTTGGGGTTCTGAAGTTTTTGGAGAACCCATTGATGAGAGCTGGAGAGCCCTTGTTGGCCCGGATTATCAGTTATTGGGATCCAGAGCATGAGGTCTTTGTAGTGCAGGGGCACAGGATCGAACTGACAGTCCAGGATGTGTATTTTCTGACAGGTCTCCCGCCACTTGGGATGGTGGGAAATACGCAGCCAGTGTTACCGCGGGGGCGGAACATCATGGAGTTTGTGGAGCGGCATTGTCGACTGGGTCTCCAAGTCAAAGGGACACGGATACCGATCGGGGACCTAGAGAGATTGGAGACCCGGGCAGTGGCCGCAGCGGTGCTGCAGATCCTGGGCAACCAGGCATTCCATCACATCACTGGGGGGCAGATGATGATCGTAGAGAGTGTGTTGAGTGGGACCTACTATGGGTGGGCCCAAATGATGTTGGTGTCATTAAAACGACAGCTGTCGCTGTGCAAGTGGCAAGTGAATCATGATTGCTCGTATGGGACTTTGTTGTGCGCCTTCTTTTTTGAGAAGATCCCGACCTTACGACCTCGTATACAGCTCCCAGATGGGGGCCCGAGAGAGCCCAAGATGCGCCAGTGGGGGCGACTACTGTGTAGAGTAGGGGGAGGGGCAGTTGGATGGGTGTTTCGACCGGAGTTCTTTGCCCATTGGGATCAGATGCCGTTATACATAGACGACTATCCCTATAGTGGGATGAGTTATTGTGGGGATCCGGACCTACCACTTCCGCCTGGTCAAGTATGGGGACCCGATGGTAAGTGATAAGTAACTATTCTTTTTTGGGCATGTTAAAGTTAGTGAATAGTAGATAGGTTACTGATTCATGTATTTTTGGTATGCAGATATAGCTCCGGTAAAACCAGCCGGATATATGGGGCGACCGGTAGCATCTGGAGTTGCAGGTCCGAGTGGGTCGAGAGCAGCGCATAATGAGGATGCGGCCGCGCTTCTAGAGCACATCCGCCGTAGATGTGAGAGGTTGCTGACCAGAGTGTCAGAGCGCGGGTGGCAAGACTTAGACGACCAGTACATAGAGCCATGTATTGGTCTACCCTCGGAATGGCGAGGTGTCATGCGGCGCATGGCGATGGCCGGTCAAGGGATACGGGATCTACAAGCTGCAGGAGCAGAGCCATTGGCTCGGGATCCGCCAGATAGTGATTAGGGGTGGGGCATGTGGTGCCCCCTAATGTGTATGTAGGGGCAGGTGGTGCCCCCAGTTTTGAGTTTTTTGTTGTAACATGCGATGGGCATGTCATATGTATCAGAGTAGATGGACTCTAAACACATGTTTTACGACACATATTATGGATATGCATCTTTTTTAATGATTATGAATGTTATTGTCTTGTATAAAATGCGTGTGATAAATGCCAATCTAGAACATGGTTTGCAATGTTATCTACATAGTGATTTTGTTCTCGAGGTACATGGTTGAAGGTTATGGTTTCAAATTCATGTATCAAGAGTTTCACTCGTAGATATCGTCTAAACAACACAATATTATGCACACGATATACACCATTTAGTTGCATGACAAGAAGTAGGGAATCTAAATGAACATGCAGATGGAGGATGCGATGAGAGAGGGCATCGACTAAGAGGCCACGCACTGCATCATATTCGGCCTGATTATTGGTGGCAGGACCAATGCATACCCCGTTGGAGAGAACAAGGGCATGCAAGGGGGTGAAAATGGCCCAACCTGCCAAGGCTAGATTCCGGGAGTAACGACTTGCACCATCGGCGTAACCGATACAGGGTGAGGACGGGAGGTCCTGCGGAGTAGTGTTACAAGACAACAAATGGGGGGAGGAGGGACAATGACGGCAGTGTGAATGTACAGAAGACATCGAGCGGAAACTGTGGGAGGGAGTGCAATGAGAAGGATGGCTATGACTCATATACAAGCTAGAGGGTGGTATATGAGGGCTATAGGAGGTATGGCGGGGACTCGGGCTGCAGAGGTCAACAGAGATACGGGTGGAGTTATCTTGTGTATGAACAAAAAAGAGGGGGTCAAGGGTGGAAAAGACACCACATGACGTGGCAAAGGTACCTAAATCATCTGTGGGGGAAGAAAGGCTCACATACAGATCATCACGGAGAATGACGGAAGAACAGGGAAACAAAGGGTTAAAAGATGGGGAGCCCAGGGTGGTCGCTGAAGGGGGGTCAAGTGAAACAACAGGGGAGGATTCAAGGGGAATGTGCTCCAAGGGTCGCACAGAGGATGATAGGTAAAGAATGGTCGTAGTAGACTCCATCATCTGAACATCCGGGAGGGGAATGTCAATGGGAGCGAGGGGATCCTCAAGCTGGCCCGAAGCATACTGCGCGAGTATGGGAGAGGCGGATTTATTTTGTTCAACCTCATACTCTCGGACTAATTCTAAAGAGGCACGGTAATGCGTCAGGTGAGGACAATGGTGGGAGTAATGGCCATGGACACCACACAAAGCACAGGGTTTGCTAGTGCGAATAGTTTTTGGGTTCTTGGTTACGGATGAGGACGAAAGAGAAGGGTCGGGGACCGTAGACTCAGGGAATGCGACTTTAACCATGGGTTGAATGCGGGGCAACTCAGGAAAAGTATGGGTGCTGTGACCGATGACATCACACAAGGCACAAGGCTTTGCAGGCGAAGGAGGAGCAAGGTTAGTCGAGGTGGCCTTGTCTTTGGATGCCCCCTTGCGAGCTTTGCCTTTCTTTCCTGGAGCTGTCACCACAGGAGTAGGGTCCTGGGGAGGTGCAGAGGGCATGGTAGAAACGGAGGAAGCGAGGGAGACCGGTTGAACCGGTGTCAAAGAAAGATAGGATTTGGGGTGACCAGGAGGGGTAGCGGCTGGAGGGTCAAGGTACCAGACAGGTATACCCAGGGTCAGGTTAGGGAGAGAGAGGGTGGCCATGACGGGGACTGAATAGACTTCGGGAGGGGGAGCCAGGAAAAGTATCTGACCAGCAGGGTAATGACCAGGAGGGATGGCTCCGAGATGGTTAAGGCCTGGGGGAACCGATCCCGGGGGATAAAGGGGTTCAGGGATACCAGCTGTAGGAGAAGGGCCAGAAGGAGGAGGTCCGACTGGCGGAGATGAAGGGCTAGGAGCAGGTTGCGGTGGGCGAGGTTGTGTCTGAGGTTGTTGACTAGCCGAGGCGGGTCGCTTAAGGGCAGCCCGAGACGATTTCATCATGCAAACATTCGATAAGCTGGGATCAGAGATAGGAGGAGGGAGACCAGGAAAAGTTTCAAGCAAAGAGGAGTCTTTATAGACACCGAAAGAGACACTGGTCAAGGAATCGACGATTTTCTTATTGGCTACAGAAGAGATGGTCGTCTCAGGGGAGGTCTGAGACTTTGGCTCATGATAAGTCAACTGGTCGATGGTGACTATCTTTCCATTGTGAGGAAAAGATATCTTGCGAAAAATCGCGGATGGGACAACAGACATGGCATAGGTGTAGCTTCACCCCAATAGAATGTTGTAGTCTAGAGGGGTGTCGATGACTTTGACGTCAACGCAAACAGTCTTACCGGCAAGGGTGATAGGAAAATTACGAAAAAGGCCAATGGGCTGGGAGGCGTGGCCGTCCCACGCTCGAAGAGTGATCATGGAAGGGGCCAAGTTAGGAGATCCAAGTTGCTTCCAAACCGAAGTGGACATCACACAGGTGGATGCCCCCTCATCAATTATACACCGAGAAACATTGGCATTTTGGATTTTGACTGGGATTTGGAAGGCGACGGAAGCAGGAAGAGGAGGATGTTCTGATTTATGGGCGTCGAAAACAATCATTTGGTCATCAGCAGGATCTACAGTGCCCACGGCAGATAGAAGAGCCTTCTTTTGGGAAGGGCACGACTGGAGGATTTCCAATGTGGAAATGGCAGCAGGAGATTGCGCCAAATCATCTACTATGCTATACGAATGAGCAGCTCGACCAAAAGTAGCATTTAGACGTAATGGTCCCTTAGGAATCTTGGTATGAACCTCAAATTTGGGTTGGGGGATATGTAAGGGGCCATTGGATGTCGAAAGAGACTCTGTAGAATCAGAAGAAGCTGACTCGGGGGCAAACTGAGTGGGAGGCTTGAGGTACTGGCAAGACCGAGTTTGAAGGTGAAGGTCGACGGTTGGGGATGGATCAAAGTTCATCATGAGGATCTGGTAATCGGAGGAACCAGAAGAGGAAGGTTGAGTGGTGACCTGTCCGTCAGGTGGTTGGGCAGCCACAAATCCTTGCTGAGGGAAAGGATCAGTAAACACAACTGGTTGAGTAGTGGCCACATTAGGGGGCGCATGAGGGGAGGCATCTTGTCCTCGCAATGTGGCTTGAGACTCCCACATCTGCCGCATCTGTGGTAAGAAGGGACAATCTTGGGTGTAATGACCATAAACACCGCAACACGAACAAGGCTTATTTGTGTGAAGAGGCCTGTCCGGCTTGGGCTGAGTGCCCTGTTGCTGGTTAGCAATGTTAGGGTCAATACCTTGAGGATTGGGTCCACGAGTACCAGGGGCAGATTGGTTTGGATTTCCTCTCTGCATTCTTTGAGAAGAAGGGGGATTAGTCGCGCCCTGCTGTGAAAATATTTTCCCTGGAGGGGGCTGTAGGTGCTGTTGCGGGGTTGGAGGAGGCAAGGGAGGTGGAAGCACATATGCTGGAGGAGCTGGCGCACCAGGCTATAGATAAAGGTAATGGTTAGGTTGGGCAACATTGAGGTAAGCAGGAGGTTGGTAAAAAGGATGAGGCATGCCGTATCCTAGATACATGCTACCTAGAGGGGGAAAAGTGCTAGAGGTGCTGGCCCCTCCCTGAGGGAGACCATAGCCCATAGGAGGTTGAGCATACGAATGAGAAAGGGCTTCAACGATACCGTCGGCGAAATGAGATGCCCCCAGGGCATTAGCGCCTCTAGGCCTGGGGAGGTCAGGAAGGACGGTATAAACATAACCAGACTGAGCATAGATCAGGTCATATTTCAAGGCTATTTGGAGGGCGGCTTCTTCGGTTTGAGGGAAATGGGAGGCGACATCTTTGCCGATAGGAGCTAAGAGAGTGTGAAGGAACCAGTCCATATAAACCTGATCTTCGAAGGGGGGGCCTCGACATAAGCTTCGTCTTCTTCGCCATTCCTGGACATGGGTAGAAAGGCGGGTCGAAGAGGTTTTCTTGAAGGAAGTCAAGAGCTCCGTACCAGTATCGTATCGGAGAGGGAGCTGGAAATAAGATAAAAAGGCTTGGGCAATGGTCGCAAAGGTGGTATGGGAAGAGGTGGCTTGGTCAACATACCATTTAGAAGCTTCGTCGGTAAGCGTGCATTGGAACAACCGACGACGAATGGAATCATCGGTAATGGAATTGGAGGAACACCACATGTGGAAAGATTGGACATGTTTGGTTGGAACTTCTCCAGCAAGGCCTTCGAACTTAGGGATGTCAGAGGGGAGCTTGGTTGGCATAGCAGGCCAACCAACATCGTGGCGGATAGGGTCATTGATCAACTGATTGAAATCGAGGAGGCTGAGGCCTGCGATGTATGGTAGCAAAGGTGCAGCCGCTAGTAGTAGTTCTGGCATTAGGGCCGGGAGCACCGCTAGCATTAGGCCCTGGACCAGACATAGTGAAGGTGACAGGGGGAGAACCCAATGAATCAGAAGAGGAGTCAGAGTGCGGACTCAGAGGGGGACTGGCTCAACGACGACGGGACGGAGCAGGTCGACCGACCGGAAACTGAGGGTGAAGGCCAAGAAGTCTCCGGGAGGTGCACCTTGGGGGCGCAATTATGACAACACAAACATGACACAAGGGGAATAAGAACGACCACAAGGGCAAGGAGGTGCAGAATCAAGTGATTACAATGTCGAAACAAGGGCAGATAGGTGCAGTGTCAATTGATTTTAAAGTCTTTTCCTGGCGGTGTAAACCAGGCTCTTCTTCACTTAGGGTGAGTGTGTGGCGTGCGTTAATTTTAATTTTTAAACCCTTTTTGTTCTGATATCAAGAGAAAAAGTGTGCTACGTAACTGAAAATAATGCTGCAAAAACAGTATATAATGCTGAAATAACAGAAAATTAACAGCTACTAGTGCATCGATTCAACCCAGCAAGGCGAGTCTCTCAAAACTAATCTAAAAGAGGGAAAAAATCTAGTCAAAACACACTAAAAAGAGGCCAAGAGATCTAGGGTCGAAAGGGACAGGGATCTAAAGGAGAAAGCTGCTAAAAAGAGGTGCAGATCACAGCCAAGAGGCGGAGGCAAGGTGGCTGGAAAAAAGGAGGAAATCAGCAAAACGCAGAAAGGATAGGGAGGAGGTCCTAAAGGGAGGTACAAAAAAAACTACAAGAGGTGGTTTGAAAGGAAGAAGAGATGATTTAAAGGGATCTGAGAATGAGAGATTAGATCTGAAAAAGGGAAGGCTGAAACTCTGAAAAATCAGACACCTGAAATAGCTAAAACTCTTCCACCAAAAGTGGAGGGTACTGAAGCCCTAGGGGGCTAGGCTCCCACTTAGAGGAGCAAAAAAGATCAGAAATAGGTCCAAACGGGTGGAGACAGAGGCTGGAAAACCCTGGCAGAAGCTTCAGCAAAACCCAGATAAATTGCAGAAAAACAGCAGAAAAAAGCACAAGTCGCAGGTTCTAACCTGTTTTCCTGTTCAGGTCGTAGAAAAGAGGCTGAAAAGTGCGACCTGGAGTCCAGGTCACAATTTTTGGGCTGAAAAGTGCGACCTCCAACTCTGGTTGTCCCGGCGGCAGATTTGCGGAAAATTTTCCGTCTCAGTTGCGGCTGATGTCTGTCACCTGCACAATAGGGCCAGAAACACACGGAAGTTAGAAATTTTAATGTTTTAGGGCTTTATAGGTGAAAAACAACATGAAACTAGGAAAAAAAAAAGCTGAAAAGAAACCCTAGGGTCTGAAGTAGCTGGATATGCAGGAATATGAAAAATGACAGCGGTCGTAATTGAAAACCCGTGTGGAGTCACCAATTGTTAGTATGAATCCTTTGTCGAAATGTACGAAAAAAGACCACTTTAACTACGCATAACTAATAGCCCTAACATCAAATGTGGCTGCCAATATCTTCAGATCTGCAGTTAGTTGATCAAGACAAGAGCTGCAAAAAACCAGATCTATGCATAGAAAGAAATTAAGCTGTAAAAAGAAGGGTTTGCTCCATATATCCAATAGACAAGACAAGAACAATTTTTGAAAGAATTTTTTGTATTAAGGGCACCTGGGAGGAAAACAAGAAGATGTTTCCAATTCTCCCCAATGGGATGGGTTCTTGGAAGTCCTCAGCACTTCAGATCTAGCATTTCTCTCTCCTGTTGGTGTAGAAAACCCAGACAAAGATAGAACTCAAAGGGAGCTCACACAGCAAATAATGGAAAATATGACAATGATAATGGCTCAAAGTCGGACCAAGAGTTTAGATCCAGAGTGATCTAATAGGCAACAAAAGGTGAAGAATGGTAGGAAAAACCCTCCTATTTATAACAAAATATTGGGTCATTCTAGATCTTGGTGCATGATTAAAATAATGTTAACCAAATCTAGATCCACCTTTTATGGAATATTTGATTATATTTGTTGGAGGGAAAAAGCATTTGACTTGGGTCAAATCCCTTTATTTGTCAATAATAAATAAATAAATGATTTATTTATCTTTTTAAGGAAGTGGTTGAAGGATAATAAAATAAATAATGATTTATTTAATTATTTGTGGATGATTTGGTCATATTTAACAATGAATAATATCTAAATAAGATTTAAATAATTATTCCTAGAAAATAATAAGATAAATAAAGGTTTATCTAATTAATTTCTTTGTTTTGGGTTAAACATGACTATGAATAATAATTAAATTATGGTTTAATTAGTTATTCCATGAGGAAAATCAAACAAATATAGGTTTGTTTAATATTTCCTTTTGGGGTTTCCTGTTTAGACCATAAACAACCTAATAAATTTGCTTTATTAAGTTATTTTACATAGTGAGAGCAATTTTACTTAGGGTAAAATTGGTCTTACATGGTGTACTTGGGTCCATCTAATGATAGTAGGCTAGATGACCAAAAAATGGTGTAACATCAAGGATCATATTGTGCCACACATAGCTGAGAAGAGGACAGCCAATGAGATGTGGAAGGCCTTGACTTCCCTATATGAGGGAAAATCAGTCCAAAGAAAGATGTTGTTGGAGGCCCAAATGAGGTCATTCATGATGACTAAGGGAGAAGACATTGAGCATTTCCTCTTCATATTGTAGTCAATCAAGGATCAACTGACTACAAAGGGTGCAACCATAGATGATGTAGTGATAGTCAGGACTTCCCTCAATGCAGTTTCAGATGAGTGGGAAACCTTTGTCCAAAGTATCTTGGGCAAAGCTGACCTCCCAGATTGGGACAGCTTGTGGTCGATCCTGTAGCAAGAAGAACTACGAAGGTTCACCAAGAAGTAGCACAACCCTACGTTGAACAAGGTTAAGAAGGAAGAGGAGGAATATGTAGCCTTGAAATCAAAGAAGCAACCTAAGAAAAAGAAGGATCTTTCTAAGATCAAGTGTTTCCAGTGTGGCGAAATGGGACATTTTTCCATCCATTGTCTAGAAAAGAAGAAGGACAAGGAAGCATCTTCTTCCAAAGCAGCGGTGGTATATTATGGGTCCGGAGATGATGTAGCCATGAGTGCTCATGAACCACGAAGGTGGGGTGACATGGACATGTAGAGGAGCTACATGGAAGTGAGGTGAGATACTTGTGCAGCTCATCTCTTGGATCACAAGCAAGCTACGACAGCCTTAAGATAGTAGCGAGACAAGTAGAGTAGTGGGTGCATAGATCACAGATGAGGCATAAGCAGAAGCAGATTTGGAGGCTGGTAGGATCAGCGTAGAGCATAGAAGCAACAACATAGAAGCAGTAGCAGTGCAGAGGCTGATGTGACTTCAACAGCACAGTGAAATACTACTTACATAGTGCAAAGCTGCATCAGTGCAGAGAGGTTCAGAGGGACAGCTCAGTCCAGCAGCATCGTGATAGATTTCAACACAAGGAGCTGATTTGACTTAAATAGTGCAGAGGGAGAGTGATTACCTAGGCAGAGCTATAGTTGTGCACCATTCTTTAGATTCTAGCATAGTTCTATAGCCTATGGAGCTTTAATGATGAGGATGCAACCCATCTGACTTGTCTGTCAAAGATTGGGTAGGAAATTCAGTTTCTTCTCTCAAAAACTGAAGTTGCAGTGTAGTAAATCAGCAGTGGTAGTGCTATGTGTAGCACAGATGCAACATATTGAGAGGGAGCTGCAGTACAGTGGCTGTAGTGGCAGTTGCATAGTCATGGGCTGCAGTACAGAATGGTAGCAACAGTGCAAAATTGAGTGGCAGGAGGCCAAGCTTTAGCAACACAGAACTAGTGCCCAAAATCTTATAATGCATAAGTGTGATGTATTGCTAGAGCACACCCTTGATGCTAAGAGGGAGTGTTGAGATTTTTTGTATTTGGGGTAACATTAGTTGTGCTCTAGGTCCCAAATTTTGAGGAAGGACTAGAGTTCACTTGATATACAAGACCCAAAAATGGATTTGGGAAATTTCATCTAGTTTAGGAGATATTAAATTAATTAATTATTTTAATGTATTTCCTATGTTAAAACTTAGGAACGTAAAATAATTAAAGTGAATTTAATTAAACATGTGATGAAATTTCCTTAAGTCACACGGATCAAGCTTTCTTTTAATCTTAGCCATTGATTAAAGATTTAATCTTGGCCATTGATTTGTCAACGAGAAAAGTATAAAGAAAAACGCTTGAGGTCATTTGTAAGACACACAGAGGCAGAGCACTGAAGCTAAGCTGAGATTCTAGGGTGGGGTTGCTAAGAATTCTCAAAAGTGTTTCAGTTGCAGAGAGGGGAATTTAAACCAAGGGGATGATTTGATCCTGGGGTCTAGAATACACAAGAAGAAGAGAAGAGATCAACAAATACAACACAGAGAAAGGTAGCAGCGGCAACACCAGCAGCAGACTGCAGCAGCAGCAACAATAGATGGAAGCAGTGTCTTTCAAGGGTAGCGTTGGGGTTTCTAGACCTATATCTGGCCGAGTTCTGTAAATCTCTTTTGAGGGTGTGGATCAGTCAGTATTTTTGGTCTTAGATCAGCCAAGAGTTGAAGATCTAGAGTTTTCTCTATAGGGTTTTCCAGATCTGGAACCCAGAATTGTGTATTCAGAAATATTCTTAATAATAGAGCCCTCCAGTAGCCAAAGACCAGTTTTCCCACATTGGGTTTTTTCTAGGGGCAGTTTGTCTAGAAATAACTGTGTCACTTTGTCTATGTGTGCATGTGCTTATTCTAGATCTGAATTGGTAGAGATCTGTTATGTGTTTTGCTTTGATGTTAACTTGAATTTATTCAGTTGATAACTTGTATAAGTAGGAGAAGCTTAACTGGATTAACATAAATAATTTCTGCATAAGATTTAAGATTCAGAAATTTCTACAGTGCCGAGATTGGTTGAGCCTTCATAGTTAATGAGGTTGAACACTCATGTAGGTGTTTCAGAAGGTTGTAAGCTTCTTTCACCGTGGTCCCAAGGGTTTCCTGCATCCTAACTGCTTGTTTATGATTCTCCGTGACCTTCTCGGCATATATGTCAGCAGGGTCTGGTAGCTCCGGTCTAGTCACTAGCACTGCCTTCAACTCTTGATTTTCCCTACTGAGATTCGAACATGCTGTCTTCACACGGATGGAATGTTCGAGTAGCATGCAAGTCAATATGTCCCCTAGTGTCTTGTCATCCTGAGCCAATATTGTTGGTCAGAGATCCTTGAATTTTTTTTTCACCTTCTCTAGTTGTTCCTGCAGACTATCCTTTTCCCCTTTCAAATGATCGTGCTCTTCAATAAGCGCATTTTTTTGTAGTTGTTGTTGTTCAAACCTCTGCTAGAGGTCATTGTGTATTCCTCATGCCTGTTGTGTTGTACACTGGATGAAATTGTATAGTTGTGTTGTTCCCCAGGTCTGCATACTCTCAGCCCTAGACACATCAATGTTTGGCAGTCTCTCTCTGGGCGGTTTACTACTGACTATCGATCTGGTTGAGTGTTCGGGTGGGGACATGGGTTGGTCCTGATGTGGCAACTGACTTCCTGGGTTGTTCATACTGGTGGATGGCTAAACCTACTATAGTATCAAATTTTCTTGCTGAAAAGGGTTAATCTCCTTGGGTGAGGGCATTGTGTCTGCAATGAAGGATCCCCCACTAACTAATAGGTCTAGAAAAGTGCTTTATCCCACCAGAGGTTGGTTAACCTAGGGTACCATAGCAGTACTCGAGTTAACCTCTGCTTCGTTATCTCCATTTTTCTTGGTTTGTGTCTTGACTGGGTCTGAAATCATTGTTGATGTGGATGGAGTGTGGGTGGAATAGTCCTTGGAAGTGAATGATGTGTGAGGTGATGAATGGTGAGTGCGTGGCGATGAGGTATGAGTGTGGGCCGGAGATGAAGTTTGAATATTCAAAACTAAGAATGGATTGAACACAGGTAGCTCAGAGGTTACCTGGGGTATCGTCTCTGCCTCCTCTTGAATGGGTGCTCCCGTATCCATAAGCTGTGCTTGATCTTCCCCTATGAGATCAACTATCTATTTAGACATTATGACTCTTTCTTTCTTGGCCTTATGAGTAGCTACAGGTGGCTTAGGTGCCTTATTCTTTCGTATTGGAACTACAGTGGCTACTGGGGGTGAATTAAATAGGGTGGACAGTAGGTCCATGATTATGGGTGCAAATATGGAAGGTGATACAGAGTTTGAGGCTTGAAACGCTGAAAAAGTAGGAAATAGAGGAGAATCACTGGTGAGAGTTTGCATTACCCGATTGAAGCCTTTTAATTTTGTGTTCAGCTCCTCTAGTATGGGTGTAAGCTGCAGCCGAGACAGTCTGGTCATTGTCTCATCTAGTGTTTCTCCTGGTAGTGGCCTTGGAAACATGCCATCGAACGAGAAGTGATAAACCCCACTTCTGACCTCCATTCCTATCCCTGGCGAGGAACAGACTTCGGTGTGGAATGCTTTCTCATCAACCTAAAACTTCAATGGTCTCATTTTAAATGTTGTCTCATCCACGTAGGTGGGCCGAATGTAGGTCTGTTTTTGATTGACCCCAAACCATATCTGAGCATAATAACTATCCAACAAACTCCTTGGGACCCTTTGTTGCCTCGCCACTATGTCCACCATTTTCCTGTACCAGAATGTGAATGCTTCTTCGTTCACCTCTTTGGTGCTGGGGTCTCCCGAGAACTTCCAGGGCATAAACTTCATTGCAATCAACTAACCACTTGTGAGTTCCACGGGCTGTCTGACTCCCAGAAAATTCCATTTCCACATTGTGAACACCATGATAAGGTAACTGTAAATAAACTCTGTGGCTCTTTTGTAGTTATCCTCGCAGGCTTCGAATAGTTCATTTAGCAGAAACATACACCAATTCAGCTGGGTTCGCTGGAGGCCGTGTTCCGCAACTAAAATGGTATCGAGGGTGAATTCACCCTTTGTATAGTGCCTCATGGTCTTGCTTGCAATCAGGTAACAGGCGAATTTAATTTCTGGGTTGTTTATGATGTCTATCTTCACCCCCTTTCCCCCTCTCTTGGTGTCATATTTCTTATAATAGTTGCCATCCCTTGCCTTCTTTGCTCTCTTGGAGATAGTCTGGAATTCTGTGGAGATGTCCCTTCCTTCTGTTGATAATCTTGTTAGCTAGTGAATATCTTCTATGTGTATTGGTATTTCCCTTCCTATCCATAGTGACCCGTTCTGGATCCTTCTTAGCAGGAATTTCATACACTGCATCGCAACTCCTGTGGTTCTGAACATAGGAAGGTTCCTCATATTTAGAATTGTCCACTGTTAGATGCCTCTGAACTCTAGAAGTAGCCTTGCTACTTCTTCTCCTCCTTCAGTAGCATATTTATATATAAACCTTCCTCTTCATCGCAGGAAACTAGTAAGAATTTGTAAAGTCTATGTCGACCAATGACGCATTGTCGTATTTTCCCACTAGCGATTCCATTTTCTGGATTCTCTCGTTGAGCTCAGGCTCGATGACTGCTGGTGCTACCTTAGTCATCTTTTATCTTCTCTTGTACACTTGCAATGCTACCCCTAATCTTTCTCTGTAAATTCCTACTACTGGATGCTCTCTCCGAACTTCTTTTGATGGGATTTCGCTTGTTGTTGTTGTTGCTTTTACTTGTTCTAACTCATACTTCTCCGACATTCTCACACTTTCTTTAATGCGGGTTAAGTAATGTAACCAACACGAATGAGGTTGATAAGACCCCATAACTAATTAATTTTTTCTGCCTCCTTCTTGGCTATAATCGTGTGATTAGTTACTGCGATGAGGTATGTTCTGACATGGCTGACTATAACTTCGAGATTTGGGCAAACGTGATGGATAATGATTATGGCCTATTATGGAAAACTCATTACCGTATGGATGTTAGTAATTATGACAGTTAATTCTCAAATCTTGGTATACCTACGGAATGACATGGTCACGATGGATCATGATGATGGAATGATGTTCGACACGTTTGGCTCTTTGACATGGATGACACGCTAGACGCTACCCTCCCCCTGACCACAATCGGTTGTGATGCGGTCTCCGCATCGCAACTGTGAGTTTTCTCTATTATTGTAGTTTTTTCTTTATTAGGATTCCTATCTATTCTCTTCTCATGTGTGAGAGAGTTATTGAATCTACGTACTCTATTCTACCATACTGACTCCTCTCAGTTGCGAGAGTTATTTGAATTAGAAATAATGAAACTTACTCGTGATAAGGCTTCAGGTGTGCACCATTCACCCATCTTGGTAATACTTGGTCGTCCAGTTGTGCTAACTGAACTACTCCTGAATCTCGTATTTCAACCACATGGTATGGTACTAGCCAATGCATTCTGAGCTTACCTAGGAATTTTTGGAACTTTCTATCATACAGTATGACTTTTCCTCCATTTGTAAACGTTTTGTGTTTGATATGATGGTCATGCCAAGATTTCTGTCTATATTTTTCGACTGTATGATGAAATTATGCTAGAAACATGTCCTCTTAAAGTTCTTGTAGTTCTCGTATTTGTTCCTTCAATGAGTCTTCCTCTGTTAATTGTAGTGTTGAAGTGATTATCAGACTTGGGATGATAAATTTAGTAGGTACCACCGCTTCCCTCCAGTACCCCAGCTGGAAAGGAGTCTGGTTGTTTAGTCTTTTCACCATTGTCCTGTACGCCCATAATGTTGCTAGTATGCATTCATCCCAGTCATCTTTATTAGCATTGCAAATATTTGTTAGTCCCTTTTCAAGAATCTTATTAAATGCTTCAACTGTACCATTTTCCTGAGGATGGTACAGACTACTCTTATGATGTTGTACCACAAAATTTTTCAACAAATATTTGATCATTGCATTGATGTAGTGTGTACCTTGATCGCCGGTTAGACTTCTGGGGCAACCAAATCTGCTAATGATATTTTCAAAAATGAACCTAGCTATTGTCTTTGCTGTGCAATCCTTGACAGGTAAAACTTCTGCCCATTTGGTAAGATAGTTTGTTGCAGTAATGATGTAACTTGCCTGTGAATGTCTTACGACAGGTGCAATTGGTCCTACAAAATCAACCGCCCAATTCTTGAATGGCTGCAGTGCTCATACAGGTTGAAGTGGTAGCTCATCTCTGTGTGATGGGCATCCCATTCTTTGGCAGATGTCACATTTCTTTATAAATTCTTTATTATCCCTGTGTACTGTGGGCCACCATAGGCCTACTTGCAGTATCTTTCTTGCGGTGGGTTTTGCACTGACGTGTCCTCCCGCAACTCTACAATGACACTCCCACAATATATCTTCCCTTTCATGGTCCAGTGCACATCTCCATAAGATTTTGTCTAACCCCATATTATACAGTTTTCCTGCTATTCACTGATACTCTGCTGCTCTGAGAACTATATTTCTTCTCTACGTGGCTATATATTCAGTCAGGCACTGTCCCATAGTCATATAGGTTGCTATCTGATCTAAGTAGTCTGGGATGGCTTCTACTCTAAAGAGATCAGCGTCTGGCAGCTAATCATCTAGGGACCCTCCATTTTCTCCATTTTCCAGCCTTGATAAATGGTTAGGACCCACGTTCAGTCTTCCTGATTTTACTATCACCTTAAAGGTGAACTCCTGAAACAATAGGAGCCATCTACAGATCCTTCCTTCTAGGGCCGGTTTGTTAACTAGGTACTTTAATGCTAAATGCTCCGTGAAGAATTTGAACGTACGTCCTAATAGGTAGTGCCAAAAATTCTAAGGGGAATGCATCATTGCTAAATCTTCTCATTCTATTGTGGTGTAGTTCCTTTTATATATTGATAACTTCTTGCTTGCAAAGTAGACTGGGTGATTGACTAAAGTTTCTCCTGGTTGAGCTAGAACTGCTCCTAGTGCAATGATGGATGCATCAATATGGACGTGGAATTTCTTGTCCGAATTAGGATGAACTAATATGGGTGCACTTGCCAATTTTTATTTCAGTGTATTTAGGGTAGTAGTGCAGTCAGTTGTCCAAATGAATTGCTCTGATTTCTGCAACAACTTCTTTAGTGGGGCTGTTATCTTTGTATAATTTCGGATGAATCTCCTATAGTGCCCGGTATGGCCTAAAAATGATCTCAACTATTTCACGGTCTCTGATGCCTATATGTTGATTATAGCTGCCACTTTTTCTAGATCCACACAGACATCTTTCTTACACACAACATGCCCTAGCAACGTCCCAAAAGGTATCGCGAAGATGCACTTCTTAAGATTGAGTGAAATCTAGAGTTGTCTACATCTGTCGAACATTATCCTTAACAACGTTGCATGATTCTTCAGTAGGATGTAAACTGTCCAGTCATCCATATATACCTCTAGGAATTTATGGATGTATTCTCGAAATGCTGCTATTACAATGCGTGAAAATACTTCCTCTGCATTTTTGTAATATCCCAAAATGGGAACAACAACAATTTTAAACAATACTACTAAAAAAATAACGCAGTTTAGCAAAGTAAGAGTAGGAAGCCAATATGGAGGTTCAATAATAACTTATACATCATCAAATCAGATTTACAATGTGGCCCATACAATGTACAAGAGGAGAATAGAAGACTTATATGAAGAAAACCCTCAAAAAGAGGCGTTGCAACAATGCATTAAATTGCAAAAAAGCTTGACAACGTTATTTTAAAGAGCTACAGTAGCTGTATATTACACTTCAGATCTAGAGAAAATCTATGCACAAAAAACTAGATCTATATCAGATCTGTACACTAGATGAGCTCCTCTACATATTCCCCTTGGGGTTTTGAGCAAAACATGAAATACAAAGAGTAGATTTGAGATCTAAAGTTGCAGATCTGCAGTAATATTCAAAAATTCCTAAAGTAAAATACAATAATAAGCAGATCATATCTAATCATGACATGGATTAGATCTGTAATCCATGGATCACCACAGTGAAGGGCAGAACCCCAACACTAGATATCTCTCCTCCAAAAGTATGCCAAAACACCCTGCAACTATATACTTGCAAATAACACAGTCTTGGAAGGAAAAATACATTTTAGGCTCTATTACTAGTTTGGACTGATGCCAAGATCTAAAAATGAAGCTCCAAAGGTCTAATACTATCTTACCAGGGGGATAGAAGACTTTCTCACTGAAAAGAGGCACTAGAATGGCCTAGATCTGAGAAGATCTAGCTTCCATTTGCTGCAAATTACAAGGAAAACCCAACCCTCAACAGGATCATCGTTGTAGGTGTAAGGTGACAGTTGGAAAAATGCCTGATAGTGGACAAGATCAACAAGACTCTTCCAAGAGGCCTCTCAAGGAAAGAGGTGGGATTCCCGATCAGGAACACCTAGTGCTAAACAACACAACACTATTCTCAGCTAAACAGTAAGAGAATGATATATGTCTAAACAAACAATATATTCAGAAATATAACATAATCAACAACCTCCTTCTGATGTCCTCCTTTTCCTTTTATAAGATAAAAGTCTTGCAAAACCCTAAACCATCTCAATGATTTAGCTCCTTTCACATGTGCCACCTCCAACTAAAACTGCGCTGTGCATCAAGGAGGTTCACTGCATCTAGAAAAAATTGTTAATTTGGTCCTATTGACCCAGTCAATTGTTTCAATCCCTTTCACAAATAATGGTGTTTTATTAAGGTAGCCCAGATTTAGCCTTGTTCACATGGGGCATTGATTTATTCACTGATTTAGGAGTTTTTCTTGTCCTCCTTAACACATTTATTCATGCAACAGGAAAATGAAACAAAATTGTATATTCCCATTCGCTTGGGCTAATTGGGAATATTACAACTTTTCAACCCGAAGGGCATTACATGATATGAAAATGAGCCCTATTCGGTTGTGAAGGTTTTTTTCTTTTTATCTTCTTCAGCTATCCTCACTTGATGGTATCCTGAAAATCCAACTGTAAACGAATAAGCTTCATTCCCTACTACGTTATCGAGGACTTCGTCACTTAATGGAGTGGGGAATGGATCGTGTATGCAGGCGTTGTTGAGGCTCCTATAGTCAACACATACTCGAATCTCAAAATTTTCCTTTTTACTTTGTATGACTATGGGACTTACCCATTCTTCTTCTTCTACTGGAAATATCAACCCTGCTTTCAGCATTTTATCAATCTCTGCCTTGAATTTCTCTTCCACTCTTGGATTCAGATGGTATGGTCTGTGCTTCACCGGTCTTGCATCAGGCTTCAAGATTATACGCATTTCCCCCATGTCCCCTTTTATTCCTTTGAGCAAAGCTACTGAGGATGGGAACAAGTCTTCGTATTCCTGTAGCAGATTAAATATCTCCTTAGTCATTTCTACATCCCAGTAGTCACCGCTTGATGCAAGTTTGGGCTTTTCTGGTGTTCCGATGTTCAGCTTCTTGGTCTTCAACAGTAGAAGATGAATTCCTTCTCTTGTAGGTTCTTCTTGAATATCCTGCTCCCCTTCTTTTTCTTCAAAATATAGATGTATAAGATCTTCTAGATCATCATCATCCATTTCACTGCTTACCTTTTTTCATGCTACCAACTGTCTGGCACTCTATTTCAGGAGTGGTTGTTCTTCATCCTCCTAAATCTCTAGAAAGAAAAATACTATTTTAATGGCCTACAGTGCCTATGTGAATGGTTTTGTTTCTCCTTCAAAGGAAAGGAATTGCGTAAACTGATCTGCAACTGCTCGCCAAGTACCAGTTCGTATTTTATTCTCTTCAGTTAGGTACCAAGCTTGTGGAATCGAATCCAGTGAATGTACAAACTTCTGTACCCACAAATCTTCCAAGTACTCTACTTTTTCCCATTGGTACTGACAATGTTGTAAATGTTTACTGGGGTCAGAATCCCCTTGGTATTTTTCAGTGAATTGTGGTTCTTCCTCTTCCTTGAATCTGGCCCTCAACGCTACTGCAACCCGATCCCATCACAACAGAGAGTTGCGGTGGTTGCTCCACCATCTTGCTGATGTATATTTTAGACTTACATCCATGAGTGGGACTTATGCTCCATTGGTATGCTATCATATATTCTTATAATAAATGTATTTATTGCATTCATATTTGACAAGGTCGAATACTCTCTTACCTAAGTTCCGATCCAATTGACTCTTCAGATGTTAGCACATCTCCTTGTATTGGTCTCGTATCCTTCCTACTTCAAATCATTCCAGGATATTTCTGAGCCTAAATCTGAGCTCTGAACGCTTCTCTAGCTAACCATCCCTGTTGCTGTCGGGTTAATATAGTCTTCTCTTTTCCCCGTCGTCATCTGATGAAGATGATCGAGAAGCTGAGCATCCTCTCCATTGTCAACTATTTCTGTATATCAGGGTCCTTGATATGGGTCAAGTGGCTGAGTGACCCTGACTTCCCTATCTTCAAATATCATCAATTCCTTTTTCAAGTCGATTAATGCATGGTTCTCAAAAGCCAAATATATCCCCAGTAATGCTGGATAGGGATCCTTATCCCCCATGATATCTATCACCTTGAAGTCTGTGTATGTCTTTACCCCTGCAACATCGACTTTGACCTCCTACAGCCTACCTATGGGCACAATGCAATAATGTTTTTCCATGCGGAGATGGATTAGTGAATATGTCAATTTTGGTCTCCCTAATGCTTCCCATGTCTTCCTTGGCAGTATGTTGACATCTGACCCTAGGTCAAGCATGGTGTCCTTAATTTGGAATCCTGCGACTTGAGTGTTTACATGGAATTCTTTTCCTGTTCTTCTCTTATTTCTTTTGACTCTCTATATGTATTTCTGAGTTGTATCATTTGCCTCCTTTGGTTCTAAGGTTTCTTGCACCACCATCTCCAAATTTCGTCTGAGCTGCTCCAGCATCGGTGCATTGGTTACAATTTTTAAAAATAGCTGGAACCATTCTTCAATCATTGTGTTTGTATTAGTCTGTTTCTCCTTGTGCACCATCAGCTATGGTAACTCAATGCTTTTTCTCCTTCCAAGTTGGGCAAATGTTTCCACTGCTTCTTTAAAGTATTTCTTCTGTCTATCTGGTCTGAACACTTGCTTTGGAGGTGCTGGCTTTATCAACTTTATCTGATCTATATTTTGTGCAGCTTACCCTATTCTCTTTCCTCCTCGTGTTACTATGGCTACGTTATGCATAGCCTGAGCCTTTACTATTCTTGGCTCTGCATTTACCAGATTTGGCCCTCTTTGTTTGGCTCTTTCTTCCCATCTTTTGATTAACTATGGTCATTCTTCAGTTGTGTGTTTATTGTCTCGGCACTGAGAGCACCATGGGCTTCAGGGAAGTGGACATTCCCTGGCTACATGGCCCTCTTGGTCACAATTGTAACATATTACCGGTCCTCTTCCCCTAGCTCTGCCTCCTCTCATTCCTCCCCCTCGTCCCCTGGGAGCCTCATTCACTCTATATGATGGCTTGTCCAATTGTTCTGCCAGTGCATCCAAGGCTCTACACTGCTCTGTGTTATGCGTTGTGGAAGCACAAAACTCACAATATATATTTTTTGGAACGTTGGAGTATTTCTGCAAAATTGGGCATAGGCATATCTCGTAGTATTCAGTTGCGGCCTGATTCTGTTGTGTAGGGAACCCTAGTAAGAGGGGTTGCGGTAGATATAGCCCTTGAGTGCTTATTTGCGCAACTCCCCCTACTGGTGGAGTCCCTTGTGTTGCTATTTTCGAAGCCCCCATATTCTTCCCCTGCAATCTTGTAAACTCAGTGACCACGTGTCCCTCCATCAGACAGTGCATACACCATACATTGGGTCTTTCCAGTCGTATTGGTTGAATATCTTTCAAATTTTCTGCTAGACTAGCTATCTGATGCTGTAACCCCAATATGGAAGGGTCTTGAGCTGACGCTCCTCCTTTGAACTCCTGCGGGTACCCTGCCATGGCCTCTATCTTCATGGCTTGCTCCAATGCATCTCTTAATGTATTGATCTTCTGTTGTGTTAGGGGAGTTCTTGTCAACGGAAGAAGGGCCTTGATAAACCAATCTCATTGATGATTTGGATCAATTAGGTAACTCATTTTTCCAATCACATCCTTGAACCTTCTCATTAGATCCCATGCAGTTTCACCTTCTCGCTGTTTAATCTCCCACATCTCTAATAAACCCTTCTGATCTGTCTAAGGTAAGTTGAACTCTTTCACAAATTCTTTCTTTACATCATCTATCACTGGGGTAGGATGAGCTTCAAACCATTTGATGAACCATCGAAGAGCTCTCTCCATTAGTGTAGTCTAAAATTAGATCAACTTAACCACCTTTGGTGTCTGCCAAGCCCTCCATATGGCTTTGCAGAGATACCAGTGCTGTTCCACATCATCATTTCCCCTCCTAGAGAACTCTGGGTACCCAGTAAATTATCCTGCCATACTTATTTGTATGGATGGTACTAGAAAGAAACCTCTATTCCCTGGCTATGAAATTATATTACTAGCACTATTGCTAGTAGGTATAGTTGCTGTAAATTGAACACTATTCAATCTGCTAAACTCTCTTAATTTAACAAAAATTCCACCTAGTGGCTGATAGAGTACCAGGGGAACGTCGAGACTAGAGCTACTTGAAATTTTGGGAATAGATTTACCTTGAGTTATGGGTGCCGACCTTTCTCGGAATAGTTTCTTCATCGCAACATGCAACTCCACATCGGACATCTCCTTGGGGCGTGCATTCCCCACATTGGAATTTTCTCCCTTTTCTCTTTAGGATGGGATCCTATACACCTGCCTGACTTCCTTGATGGTCCCTCCTATTTCTTGGGATCCCATCTGACCTTCCATCGCCTTTGTCATCTGCGGCACCTTCTCTTTGTGTTGTCGACTACTTTCCTGCTTCTCTAACTCCTTCATCACCCTTTCTCGCCACTTCTCAACGATCTGCGCCCTCTGATGTACTCATCGCTCTCTCAATCTACTGGATTTCTCAGCATCCATATCCCTATTCCCCCTTCCAACTTACTTGTAGCATCTCTCCCTCAACTCCTTCCCCCAGTACTAGAGGTTTAAGTCTCCATTTCAGATTTTTGAAATTCCATTAATCCCTCATCTACCATTAGATATTTTATCCACAAAGGAATATCCTTCAACAACTCTCCTCGCAATTTGGATTTGAATATCTCCTCTGCTTTTTAAAAGGACTGGTAACACTCAGCCGCGAATTCCACTATATATCCTTCCAAGGTAGATTGCACCTAGAAATCTATAGCTCTGCAAAAATCGGTATCTAATCGATGGAGTGCTACGAAATACACGTGCAACCACTTGTGACAGATCTTCCACGAGCTTCCTTGGACTGTCTTGAATTGTAGTATCCGCAACCAAATATAAAGTTCCTCTAGAAAATTTCCCTAGAAAATTTCGTAGAGGTCACTAGAAGATTCAGATAATAGAACCCAATTCTTAACAGTTTTCTCCTTCTGTTGTCTCAACTTTGTTTGTTGTGCTATAAATTGATATAAATGGTTATCCCACCAGCTTCATACTTCTCTCTCGAAAATTTGTGATACCATGATCTAACTCCTAAATGAACTTTCAGGTCCCAGCAACGGAACCATTTGTTGGCAAGAAATAAGGTCTCTGAGTAAGACCCAGGTTCAAGAGAGTGGCCAACAAGGTTTCCATAGTAGTCTAACACAATGCCGACATTTTCACCCTACTCCAAGGAGTAGAGAGTCCCACCTGAGGCATGCCATGACCTTAGTAAAGTTATGAACAGATCAGATATCGACTGATCACAACTATAGAGCAACACAGACCAAACTAAGAACTGTAAACAGATTTAACTACCTTGCACAAGATACTACTCACAAATCATATTCATGTTGCATAATTAAAATTTAAAAGCGGGCAATGCACGCATCGTAACCAAACACTTAAGTCGGAGCTCGAGCATCAAACACAGATATAATTTTATTTCATTATCAATATCAAATAGTTACATTACTCCTCAGAGTTGATTATAGAAGGGCAGGTTACAACATTTATAGAATAGACTAGAACAAAACAGAATAGAACTGGACAGAGCTCTCCTACGGCTCTCTTCCTCAGCCCTCTACTACACCAACCTCTTACCTACGCTGGCTGATTACCTATTCGTTCCTTTTCCAACGCGATTGTCATTTTTCCCTCCTTTCCCACTTTGCTTTTTGTCGCATCTCCCTGATCACTAGGAGTTTTGCTGCCTGTCCTTGTCGCTCCTTCCTGCCATCTATGCTAGTTTCCACAACTACCGCACCACCTGCTCTCCAGCTCTCAGAACCCGTGACATCTCCCTATCTACCATGGATGCGCTCCGCCACCTGTTATCCGCGACTCAAAACCATTTCATTTTAAAAACAAGGGTGCCAATAGCTGCATTTCATATTGACCATTTATATATCTTGGCCTTAAGTCGTCTTCACTTGGAATCGTGTATAAGCCCTCTTTTTACCATGCATTTCTGAAAATTCATCCTTGCAGTCACTTAGTCTCTGCAACTCGACACCTGTTTCTCGTGGATGGAACATTACTTTGAGGGTCATTTACCAGTTTTTCCACCTTGAATTGAGCATAGGATTGTTCCTATCCGAAGAACTAGAACATATGTTCATCGAAACTCGTTTTATCCACTGTACTATAGGAATTTTTTTATTCTTTTTCTTGCATTCAAAATGAAAAGACAAAAAAATCAAATATCCCAAAAAGATAGATATTGGGACATTACTTCCATATTTAATGGCAGCTAAGAGTCAGTTGTGTTGCCCTTGAACAAAGTACAAAAATCTAAGTCTTTTCTCCATTTTGGGATGGGATTTAGTTTGACTTAGGAGAAGCCATAACCTTGTTATCAAGTCAATACTCCCCTAGTTGGTTATCTCTTCCAATCATATGGAGGGTTTTTTCATGCCTCCTGCATGAAAAAATTATACAAAGTTATCATATGATGTCGTAGGAAAAATGAGTCATGCTTTTGTTCAAGGGAAGTAAACCTGAGTCGGCCTTTCTGTGGTGTATCTTGACTCATTTTTCAGTCGGATATCCCTGGTCTATCAAAGTCTTGTTATATCACATCAACTATTTGGTCCTTTGCTTGTGCTGGTTTGAGAAGGTCTCAATTGACTTCTTGCTAGAAGGTTTGTCTCTTATCAACTTAGACAAATTTCTCTGAGAGTAAACTTAGAGCTGCACCCTGGCCCTATTTACAAAACTGATAGCTGACCTTGCGCATAACATTTTATCAACACCATGGGTCTTTGACTGAGTGGTTTCCCTTGTGTTCGGCTTCATCTTTCATTATCACACCTGGGATTCGTGCAGTACCTTGGTTTCCATTTGACCCTATCGGTGGATTCCTTGCCTCTTTGTCAGATTTCATTATTGGTTGGTTTAGAGTGTTTCTGCCATGCGCTAGCTACATTTTTTGCATGCCGGAAACATGCTTCGGGTTGGTTACTTCACTTTTCTTCATCCAATTACTTCCAAATTTTGGCCTACGGGTTACACTCGCACTAGATTGATGCAGGATGCCTTAATTCCTTCCTTCCAAATGATCTTTTCCCATCGAATCTGACACATTGCTCTGGGAATAAGTTCTAGAGTCCTTTTTTCAGTACCTTAGGGTTTACAATCGGTGGTAGATTCCTTCGCTATCAACGGTGAGAATACATTAATGTATCCTGATTGGTAGATTCTATCAAGTGTTCGACTTCAACTCTATCATTCACACTTGTTAGATTGTACTAGGGTACCTTGAATCTTATCATCATTATCGGTGGGTTGTCTCGTGTTTGTTAATGGTATACATCGATGGTCGGTAATCAAAAGATTTATCACATGGTCGACTTCAACTCATTTATTCCCATTGTGTAGAATTGTGCCATAGTGATCGATGAATACCTCGGATTTGCATCAGCATTATTTGGTTCATTTTGATAGCTCCTTCAGTTTTCTACCAATGACACCATCCACCCTTATCTATTTCAGTTCATCACAACAACATTCTATATGTTGGCACCTAAGTTGTGTGCAATACCATTTTTTCCACCACTTATGATTTGGTACTTGGAGGTTTAGTTGTGACTTCAGTGATCAGATATCTTTGCAGCATCATTGATCAGTCTTCTACATGTGATACTTTTACATGACTTTGATATACACTTTCAAGTAGTGATAATATGATTCACTATGTACTTTACAGTTTCTGCTATACTTGTATACATATTGTACTTGCTCCATACTTGTTGTGCAGACATGATTTAATTTCACTGAGCATGGGTATGCCTGCCTCAGACATGAGCTTACTTTCTTATTTATTTCACTGGTTTTTGGCAAGATGAAATATGGTGAAGTCCTCTCAAGTCCTTGCAAGATTATTTATTATGCACATAATACATTGCAGCTATCATATACTCCTTATGACCTCATATATTAGGGGGCATATGTTATAGCATCATTTATCACCTTTATATACTTGATGATATATGTATTGGCCTTGGGTAGCCCTTTCAATTCAGACTTGGTTATTTTCTTAAAAAACATTATTTTGAATTCCATACGCAACTCTTCCATGTCTTATACGCATGTAGACGCTAGTCCACTCATATCTAGCCTGCGTATACAATTTAAAATAATAAAAAATATATAAACTCCTTATTAATTGGGTTGGGTTTACCAGTTTTACCTGAAGCCCACCTACACCAACCCATGGCCAAACTATTTCCTAACTGAAAAAATTGTTTTGAGGAAGTATAAATCCACCTCATTGGGAAGAACTAAGGAAGGAGAGAGAAATGCATTGATACTATAGCTTGTTATAGCCCAGATCAAGTCTGATTATCCTTGTGCCTCTTGTGCTTCCCAAGTTCAGGAAACCCAAGTTTCCTTCTTTGAGATTTTCACATCCATTATGTGACATCCTTGTGCACCTTTTATGGAAGAATAATGTTGAGGCTTGGGCTGGATGGATCCAGAGGACGATTTCACTTGGATCTGTGGCTGATTTCAGGTGATATCTCCATATTATTTTACATACATAAATAAACAATCTTTGTCCCATTCCTGATTTCATGATCTTATATGTCTCTTATACATGTTAATGGTCTTATAATTTTTAATTTCATGTTATATTTTATGATTTTATATGATCTAACATCTAGAAATTTAGGATATATATGTTGTAAAACTAGTCTATGTGATTTTTCTTGAGTGAGTTGCAGGTCTTGAAGCACGTGGAGCAGTAGAGGGTTTGCACCCTGTGGGAATGACCTCAAACGTAGGACATACAGGTAAGGTCATCTCTCCCTAGTTTGTTAGTTTAAGCATTAGCACCTTTAGTTTGATTGCTTCTTGTTGTTGTATGCCTTATGCTCTATTAGGTTCCTCAACCCAGACCTTAGGGTATCTTTCCCCGTAACAAACATTCATGTATGAAAAGATGCCATTTGGGCTTATGAATGCTAGAGCCACTTTTCAGCGTGCTATGGAATTTTCATTCATTGGAAAAAAAGACAAATTCTTGGTCATCTATTTAGATGATATTACTGTTTTTCAGCTTGAGACAAGTGTTTCTTAAATGCAAGAAATACGATATATCATTGAATTCAAATAAGTCTCATTTCACTCTTAAATAAGGTAAGATGTTGGGTCACATGGTTTCTAAAGGGAGTGAAAATTGATCCCAAAAGAGTGACTGCAATTTAGGACTTTTAACACTTCCAAGATCCAAGAAAGAGATTCAATATTTCGTTGGTAAGATCAATTTTTTAAGAAGGTACATTCCAAATTTTGATGAATTGGTGAAGTATATTAATTTCATGCTGAAGAAGGAAAAAGAAGTCAAGTGGACATTTGAATCCAGAAATTCATTTGAGTTGATAAAAAAGGCTAGAATTGAAGCACCTAAGTTGGTAAGCCCTGAATACTTAAAGACTTTCTTGATCTTCTCATTTTCCTATCAAGAAAATATTATTGTTGTTTTGTTACAAAAATATGAAGAAAATAAGGAAGCTCCCATAGCATTTTTCAGCAGAGCCCTTAGAGATGCAGAATTTAAGTATGAAATGTTGGAAAAGCATGCTTATGCATTAGTTAAAGCTTCGAAGGCTTTTAGAGTTTATATTTTTCATGCTCAAATTATTGCCTATGTACCTTCATCTGCTGTTAGAGAAATATTAGTTCAGCCTGATATTGATGGAAAAAGAAGTAAGTGGGTGACTAAATTTCTTGAATTTGATTTATAAATAAATCCTACCAAACTAATCAAAGGTCAAGGATTAGCCAAACTACTAGCTGGAGAAAATTGTAGAGTTTTGGGCTTGAATTTCATGGATGATAATATAGAATGGAAAATTTCAAAAACTATAGACAAGATGGAAGTGGATGTAAATCCTACTCAGTGCAGTTGGTATAAATATATCATTTATTTTCTGCAACATTTTAAACCTCCTCCAAATTTTGATAAAAGAAGAGTGAGATCATTGAAGCTGAAAACTATTAAATTTTGTATCAAGTATAATTGTTTATATTGGAAATATCCTACAGGATTTTTTTTGAGATGAATTGACCCAGATGAGTTCAAGAAAGTTATGTTTGATATGCATAGTAGTGTTTGTGGAGGTCATCACTATTGGAGAACTACTGCATACAAAATACTAAGAGTTGGCTATTTTTGGCCTAGTTTATTTTCTAATGTATGTGCCGAGGTGAGGACATGCAAAAACTGCCAGAAGTTCACTCGTAAGAAACATTTGAATTCTTTGCCTCTCGATCCCATAGTTGTTTATGCACCTTTCCAGCAATGGGGATTGGATTTCAATGGGGAAATTCATCCACCTTCAAGTGGAAAATATCGTTGGATTCTTGTTGCAACTGATTACTTCACCAAGTGGATTGAAGCAATACCTACCAATAATTCTACTCATAAAGTTATCATTAACTTTCTGGAGGGAATCATAACGAGATTTGGATTTCCATCAAGGTTAGTAGCATATAATGCATCTGCTTTTAAAGTTACACCTTTGGTAAATTTGTGTGAAGATTATGGTATTTAGCTCACTCACTCTACAACTCACTAACTGCAACAGAATGGTTTATTTGAATCATATAACAAAATTTTGGTAAGAATAATCACCAAGCTATTGGAGAAAAACAAGAAAGTATGGGAATAAATTGAAATTTTCTTTATGAGCTGACATGGTGAAAATAAAAAAATCTATTACTACATCACTCTTTCAAATGGTTTATGGAACTGATGTTGTTTTTTCAGTCCAATTAGCCATTCCTGTAGCTAAATTTATGCAAGATCATGAAGCTAAGCCAAATGACATGACCAGAAGAATTTATCAGATCATAGAAGTACAACAAAATCGAGAACAACAATATGATTTGGTGAGAAAATATCAACAAGCTATAAAGAAATTTTTTGATAAAGGGACTAAAAAAGAAGATTTTCAGATTGGAAATCTCATATTGAAATGCGATGCATGGCATCAAGACACAGGTAAGCATTCCAAATTTGATGCTTTATGGTTTGGTCCTTTCAGAATCTCCAATATTTTGCAGAAAAATACTTTTGAGTTGCAACATCTTGATGGGACAAAACTATTTGGAGGCCCATTTAATGGGTGATTTCTAAAAAAATTCTTTTACTAAGGTTGTTAGTGGACTTAATTCATTGTAAATACCGGTGTATTTCATAATAAGACTCCATAGCCAAATGACAAGGCACTGAAACTTCAAAATATTCTTGGATCCTTGCAGACAAAGCTTTATCTCATGTGTAGCCAATGTTAGCACAATTCTATGCTAATTCATGAGTATGTCTTAAATTTTTTGTTTTTTAGGATAAAATTTGTAAATTTCAAAAAAATTTAGAATGCTACCGAAAATTCCGGTAGCGCCTATTTTAGCCCTTTTTGGACAGTCTGTTTTAATTATTTTTTATGTTTGTTTTTCTTTAACCTGATGCTACCAGAAATTCTGATAACCTCCCTTGCTTTAAAAATAAAAATAAAAAAGCGCATGCAATTTTGTGTTAAGCCACGTGTTCCCATTATCAACTACATTTTAAAATTTTTTTATCATGAGTTGGGTCATGTGATAGGAAATGTTTACGTTGAGTCATGTTAATTTGAGTCATGGTTATACGTGGAGAAAGCTAGGTGTCAATATGAAGTTGTTAAACCCAACTATTGTTTTTCATGTCTTTTAGCTGA
This sequence comes from Pinus albicaulis, assembly GCA_034641835.2. Lineage (NCBI taxonomy): Eukaryota > Viridiplantae > Streptophyta > Pinopsida > Pinales > Pinaceae > Pinus > Pinus albicaulis. Next base: position 1,633,544,260 of record CM076570.1, read on the forward strand.
GTCGTTTCATCCATATGTCAAGGTACATATTATGTGTTAAGGTAGATGATGGATCTGCAGTTTTAATGTGATGGCCATTTTGTTTGATCACACATAAATGCTGCCGTAATTTTAGGCCTATAATATGGATACGATGGATATGACAGCAAGCTCTAGATCCGTTCATCTCCAGCCACCTGTAGCATATAATTTGAAACTCCGCAACCAACTGAAGTTCATTATGACAACCATAGGGTGTATGCTATGGTCTAAGATATTTACCATTATGGAAAATGTCATGCACAAAAAGGTGAACCAACATATATTCATAAACCACCAAAAATAAGGGAAAACTATTAGTTTCGAATTTAACTATTGGCGAATGAGAAGCTCTAGTGAGCAGCTTGAGAAACAAGACTCATATTTCAAACAGATTTCATTTAAGACATAAAAACACCTGTTAGGTGAGCTCCCCTAATTTTGGAACCTATTAGATTTCAATAGACAACCTTCTTTATTATTGAAGATGACTAAGAAAGGAGGAAATCTAAAATGAATTGAACCCTAAGGAGTTGATCTAGTTGATGCTAATATGAATATGAGAAGGTTATTTCTTCAAGCAGGGTGGTACCCTTTGTGTTGAATATTGGGAAGCTCTCATTTAGGAGTAGCTCAGGAATTTTCACACTCTTTCAATGTGTTCAAATTCCTCACATTGCAGGTATCAACAGAGTCTATTGTTGAAGCTTTAAGCCTTCCATAGGAAGGAGAAAAATGGTTTAAAGGCCAAGTCATCACTGGAGGAGACCTTAACATTTTCATTAAATATGGACACAAAGATCCAAACTAGGATAAAAGAATTCCCAACAGTTACCTCAAGAATGAATTGGCTGAGACTGTTAAGCTCATAAAAATTTACCTTACCTATGAGAGGAGGTATACTGTTGTTTTTCTTTACCATATGAGATTTTTTTTCACATTGTAGGTATGAAGTCCCTCAACTTACCATTATTTCTGCTGAAGATCTTGAAAAAAATGTTATCTAGGATACAAACACACACAACTGCATCAGAATATAGCTTATACCATCAAGCTCTTATTAAATTATTGGTTGAGGAAGAACTCTAGAAAAGAAACTAGTCATGGTACCATTTTTTGTTTTACAGGGCAGGCCAACCTGCACCTACACCAGATATTCCAGCTCAGCTATCTACAACTTCACAACAACATCCTCAACCTACCAAGAAGAAATGGAAAATCTAGAAGCCAACTACTTCAGCAGTTGGTAAGAGAGCTAAGAGAAAGGCTAAGAAGGAGAACATCCACAAAAAATCTAAAGGCAGAAAAGAAAAGGCTCCTCTAATCAATATTGAAAAGAAATTGGAGAAAGGAGAAGGTTCATCAACTAGCAAGCCCAAATTCATGAAGATGGTGCCTCCCATTTCTCCTTTTCCTAATTTTTATGCCAGAGCACAGAGAGGAAAGTCTGTGGCTGTAGAAAAATCCAAAACATAGGTGCTACCGAAAGTTTCGGAAGCAAACATTCAACAAAATAGTCAGAAGGAATATCAGCCCACTAATTCTGACAAGGAGCTCCTAAAATATGCAGGTATGATATTAGAAGTAAGAGAAGGAAAAGGGATAAAAAACCTATTGCTGGTAGTAGAAAAATACACACCAGAGATAGAAACAAGTTTAGGTTCAAATCAAAGGCCCTGCATAATCCAAGTTTGCTGACATACGTCATAGATATAGAGAGGTAATCTGCAGGGTTAGAGACTGTAACCCCTTCAATTTTGGAGTCTAGTGGACCCAAAAAGAAAGATAACGGTAAGGCCCCTTTAGACCAGCAAACAAAATCCTCAAAAATAATAAAAATTCAAAAGGGTTCAACAGAGAAAAAGACCATTGTAAAAGAAGCAACCACTAGGACCATAAGGTCAAAATCAGCTATTGAAAAACAAACAGACTTGGACAAGCTTGCAAAATTTGCAGCCCATATGGAAGAAAGGTAAAATGGTTTCCTAATAAAATACCTTTTTGATTAATAAGTACATTTTTGAACATCAGCTTAAGTTTCAGAGTGTATAAGTCTACACTGGTTTTTCAAGTATTTGTTGTGCATATTTGTAAAAAGAAATAGAGTGCTACTGGAAATTCTGGTAGAATTATAGTTTTTGCGTTGTTACAGGTTTTTACCAGAATTTCCAGTAGTGCCTATTTTAAATGATCTTTGACAGCTTTTAGTAGAGTTTTCGAGAAAGTTCAGGAATGATAAGGACTCATAACGATATGGATATGTCAAGTGATGGTTGATAAGTGGTAATGAGGTTTTTGAAGGTCATATTTAATGAAGACACATGGTTATTAAAGAGTCAAGGTCATGAAGAGACAAATCAACAGAAAAAGGAGCAACATGTCAGCACACTCAGCATCACAGTCCAAATTGTCTTCTCTTCTCTCATCTACATATGTCCTATTAGTTAGATTTCGATGGGATATATCTTTAATGTCCTATAACACCTATGTAATGTGAGGAGTGGTTCCTTCTTTTTAGGAGAGATGGAGTTTGTGCCTCTCTCTCTATAAATATCATTTCTAAATACCATTTTAGGGTTGGACTTTGGTCAACCTGAAGACTTTTTATAACACAGAAAACTCCTTTTTTCACTTCATGCTCAAGGATTTTGTGATTCAAGGACTATTTAATGTATGGTGTGTTTCTCTCATTGTTTATTTCTTCTTATTTATGAGTTGAAGTAGCTAGTAAATGTTGGAAATATGATTCTTATGTCTTAATATGTTGTCCTTGATGAAAAATCTCTGGAAAATAATGCAGTATATGTCTTCTGGAGAAGCACAGTAGTTTGCAGAAGGTATAACTGAATAAATGTGTAAAGTCCAGCAAAATTTGGTTAATATTCATAATTGAAGGTTCTATACGTGGGTTAGTACAGGCCAAGTCACTTATACACACGGATAAGAATGATCCAAGTTGCGTATGCCTTTTGCGCTCTAAAATTATAATACCAAGGGGAATTAATGTGGTTTTAGCCCACAATATTGAGCATTATGTCGTATATTTGATTCCATCCAATAATACCATCGGCACTTGTGTGGTTTTGGCTCATGGTATTAGGAAAGGCTAAATCTATATATGGAGAAGAAGATCGTAGTGCAAAGGTGTGCATGTGTAAGGGTTTTTACTGAATACTTCTCTCTGAAGTATATCTGCATGGGATGGACTCTGTTTATTGGTATATTTGAAACTTTGATGCACCCTTGGATACAATGATGGATTGGGATCTCTACACCTGAAATAAATATGTATTTGATCTATTGATGAGATGATTGGATCTATGACTTGCTGCATGTTTGCTGAAGTGAAGTGAAGAAATCTGGGTAAGTCTATAGATCTTAACATTCTGCAAAATTAATATTTACATATATATACTCTAGTTCGTCTCAGTGAAAGCGTGTATATACGCGGCTTTGTCTCAGCAAAAGCGCGTATGTAAGTCAGGGTTTTCTGAAGCTTGTTGGAGAGGTTATCTATTTATTACTGCTATATTTCTGATGTCTATCAATGAAGTCTTCATGTATATCTAGGTTGTTTGAATATTTTATATGCTGTTAAAGTTGAATGTGTACAAATCTAATCAATGAGTGATTAAATATGATTAATGATGCTGGCTGAATAAGGTTTCTGCAAATCCGAAAATATATCTGACTGAAAGCCTGAGATCTAGTTTTGAGACTGATCATATTCTGAAATTTCAATATTCTCAGATCTATACGCAGGTTCGTGTGAAGGAAAACACGTATACACACGAGCTTAGTAGAGTGAAGTAGCATATGCATTTTAATGATCAGGGTTGAGATTGATTATGCATGTTGATTCTGAAATCTAGGTTTATTAATGTATTCTGGTTACAGTGATCTCTCTGTTCTGATTAAATTTTGGGTTAAGTTTATTGGTGTTAATATTTATTCTGATTTGTATTGACGCTGTGGGATCTAGTGTGAAAATTGATGAAACGTGGTCTGCAATGGGTCTGAGGGTTGAAGCCTTCAGTGCGGAAGTAGAATCTTCCTTCTAATATAAGTTGGTGTTCTGATCAAGGGGTTGAAGCTCCCTTCCAGTAGTGGCTAGTAAACAAGATCAGGGGGTTGGAGCTCCCTTCCAGTAGCAACTAGAAAATGAAAGAATGTTGCAGCCTTCTACAGGTAGATGTCTGTGTACTAATATGAGTCTGCATCAGTACAATATTGTAAGAAGTTTTACATATAATAAATATTGAAGATAGAGATGAAATCAATAATGGTTTTCTCCCAAATTGGGCTAATTGAAGTCACATGTAGAAATCAGTAAGAGAAAAGAAAAATATTGTGATTATTGTAAATATTGATTCACCCTCCCCCCTCTCAGTATTTTTCCCAATAGTAAATTATGAGTAAGAGAATTATTAGAGGATCTAATATTTAATTATCAGTTTTTTAGCCTTCTACGAATCATATATATGTTGTAGAGCATGTTAGTGAAGGTTTCATGACGTATTTATTAAATTCTTTATGCATGTATGCTACTTTCTAAATGTTGTTTCCTTTACATAAAACATAGTTTATGTAAAGATCCACTATTGTAGCTGTGTGACTAATTTAGGATATGTGCATTTCTTAGATTCAGTATGAGCTATCTTTCTCCTTTCATTTGTTACAATATGCTCCCTATACTACCAATTTACCAATCCAATTTATACTTTCCACAACTTGCCAAATGCATGAAAGTCTAAAAGAGAAAAAATCATTTAAAACTCTCTAAGAATCCATCCCACCACTCAAAACCTTTTACTTTGAAATGAATTATGATGTGTAAGGCTTAATCATTTGCAGTCAAGGAGTGACTCCTTGCACCAACAAAGTGTGTGCAACTACGACCCAAAAGTGTCGTTTTACAAAAACAAAAAGTGTTATGACCATGAAATAAACCTAAATATGTTCTTATCAATGTGAAAACACTTGAAACCACTCAAGAACACTTGAAACAAACAAAATATCATGAGACTACATTTGATGATCAAGGTGGCACTTTAGATTCGACGGTGATAGTAGGCTCCAAAATTCACATGTAGTGAAAGTTTTTGGAGGATGTTGTAGCAATGACAACACTTGGCGACACATTCAGCAGACTTCAGCTTCTTTGTTTGGGAATATATTTCAATTAAGGGTAATACCTTCAAGAAGTATTTATTTCCTTGATTTTCCCTTTTTGACTTGGTTTTATACTTAACATCCCACTTTTCTCTACTCGGTTAAACACACATAAAAGATATGCCCTATCACAATTGTTTCAATATAGGAAAGGGTAATGTGCATGACAATTTTATGATATTTAGAGTATGATTTTTCATCTCTGGTGTTGCTCTGTTTCCATCAGGCCTGGAGATTACCCCGATGGACTCACTTTAAGGGCACAGACATCGCTTTGCTATTAGCGAGCCTAGATAATACTCCGATGAAGTTTCATGATTCACCTCCTTGCATAGGAAGCCTTTCTCTTATTTCACCGTTTATTTATTTATTTAATAGTACTATGCATTGACACTTATTATTTTCAGTGGGTGGAAGAGGGATCTTGAATTATTTATAGTAGAGTGAGTTTCCCCTTTAGAGAATTATTTGAATACCTATGATATTGGTTTTCTCGCTTTATATTTTCCCCTTATCCATTCTCTACTAGATTGGACAAGCGTTAAAACACAAGTAGATTTATACCAAGTCGAGTAGTTTAGATATGAGCATGGGATAAGATCTAATAGGTTCCATCAAGGTTATCGTCTTGGAAAAATCAAATTTTATACCTAGACTTAGCTCAACATATGGAATTTTCCCCAAAAAAGAAGGAGAACAAAAAAATTCCAAGTGTTGGTTGTCACACTACTCTTTTATTCCATGACAAAGTCCCTTTTGAGCCATGCAATTTTTCACACAAGGTATTATTAAGCAAACACTAAAGAAATGCATACAAAACCAAAAGCAAAAACAATAGACAATGAAAATGGAGGTTGAAGCCAAAATATCATACAAAAAGAAAACAAATGGAGAGACTAGATGAAGAGTAGGAAATATAGTGGATGCAATGCAAGAGGAACTAAACACAACTAAGCCTACTCCTAACCTGGTTAGCTAGAAGGTTAGGTATATGTGTAATGATATTTCTGATGTAGCCATTTTCGTTCCCAACCTACAACCACAAATATGCGGGCAATTAAAATCAATATAAAACAATGTGCAAAAGAAAATATAGCAACTTGGAAAACTTGCAAAATAAACTAAAGGTATTTCTTATTTCCAAAAGAATTTTCCATACCAAACAATTTTAACTTGTTTTGAACTTTACCTTGCTAATTGAAATATAGATCATACAAACCTTGCAGGCTGCATGCAAATACACATTCACCTGTGTTTTCCATTCTTGCAAACATTAGAAAAGATCACAAATTGTTATTTTCCTAGGATCTTGCCACGCAAGAATTCTCTAACCATTCAATGATTGGATCTTGATATTCAAGACAACCAATTTGTTAAACTTGGGACTTATATGAAAATGAATTTTCAATTAATGTATTTAAATTGCAACGATAAGATTTTTATTATGATCATATTGGTCGATTAATATATAAGATTCTCGATTCTCTATTGGTTCCATTTGTATCCAATTACGTGAAAATACAACAATAAGAAAGCTTAGGGTATTCAAAAAAATTGTTAACATTTTGAATCTAGGTAACCAATTAGGATACTGGGTTTATAAAATATTAGAAACAACGCATCAAATCAAACCAAGTACTAACACAAGGGTTTTTTTCAGATGAATGATTGAAGAAATTGGACTTACTTCAGAAAAATAAATGTGCTGTGGAGATTATTAGCTTTATGGTATGCAAGAAAGAGATAATAAGATGATTAGATTCAGAAGAGTTTAATAGAGAAACGTCCTTCAACCCAAAATGTCCTTTACATTGAGCATCAAACTGACAAGCCTTGAAACTGTAAGGATCCATGAAATATGTGTTTTCCAACCCTTGGCATAGATCAATGAGTTTACATGAAAAGAGACTAATTAAAGGAGAACTTTCATTTGATAAAAAATTATATCTCGAAGATCCACTTGAAAATATGGGAATTTATTTAAGAATGCTCTCATAACCAGTGGATGAATGTTAAGGAAATAAATATGCATGAAAATGTGGATCCTGTTAGTTCCCCATAGTTTTGGCAGATTGGAAATGACCAAAAAGACAAGGGTAACATCAAACCAGTCTTTGGAGTCCTAGGACCTAGCCTTCCTAGACTCAGAGAGGGCTCTCTCTATGTTTGTGTGAAGAATGTAACTTAGTTGATTTTAGGGTTTTTATTTTAGGCTAGCTATAGGGATTAGGGTGGGTTTGTTTGTTTGTTTGGTTGGATAGGTTGTCAAGAAGAATAGGTAGAGTAAGAGAAAATCAATCCATTGGGCTTTGGAGTCTACAAAGGTCTTGAAAAGTACAAAAATAGGTCAAGGGTGTTTCATAGGGAAAGTTAACAGGGCCAAATGGATCTATTGTCGCACAGAATGTCTAGGCACCACGAAAACGACTCAGATCGGGGGATGTCACCCTGATCTGCAATCTCTCTATCTAAGCCGTCTCCTTGCAGGCTAAGGGAGGTAGACCCTGACGAAAATGAAGGAGGAGAACTGGTTGGAGACCAACCAATTCAGGAGACACAACTAGATAACCAAATACTTGTTAAGATTTATGAGATTTTACAGATCCAATTTAGATTCAGAACTTTAAAACTAGTGCCTTATGGAGTCAAAATATCCCATTTTGAAATTAAAGTCAAGTATCTAATATGTAACTGCTTCTATGAAAAATAGATTGACCACAATGACATTTGATGAAACACCTTCACAATTATGCATCAGCCATCCTCGATAAAGACATGCAATTTATCATTACTTGAAATATTTCCAAAGTTAACTTAAACAATTAATTACCAATTTCAAGCAAATTAAAACCACAATTAAAGATAGCTCAAAATTCATTAACCACAGCTAAGCGTTAAACTTTGAACCAACGATTTAAATTCGAGATAAAAATATTATCATGAGGGTACCATCAAATTTTAAATGCCAGATCTTTTGCAATATTTTCGAATTTATAATGTTTCAAATAATCCCAATTCAAAAATAAAAATTTCATATAATCAAACTTTAGATAAAAATTTAGAAACTCACTTTGACTATGAAATAAAATTTTTGAGAATTTCTAAAGTTGAAAATTTAGAAATTTCTTGGACATTTTTTTTAAAATTTTTATTTCCTTTTTATTTATTTTTTTTATCTCTAAAAATAAAAGATTAAAAAACCTAAAATAAAACAAAATTATCTAAAACAAATATATATACATTTAAAGCTAAAGAAAAAAATTAAAATCTAAAACATTAAAAAATTTAAAAAATCTAACAAAAATGAAAATTAAACTAAAGTCCTAAAAGACAAATTTTTTATTTTTATGTTTTGACTTTTTCTAAATCTAAAACAAATATATATACATCTAGATCTAAAGTCTAAAAAATGAAAAAGTCAAAAATTTTTTTATTTTTTTATTTTTTATTTTATTTTATAATTTTTTATTTTTTATTTTTTATTTTTAAAATCTAAAAGTTAAAGAAATTAAAACTAAACTAAATAAAATCTAAGAAATTAAAAATTAAAATAATAAAATAATAAAAAAACAAAAACTAAGCTAAACTACCTAAAGTCTTAAAAAAAATAAAAAATAAAAATTTAAAACTATACTAAAGCTAAACTATTCAAATTCTAAAATCTAAAAAAAAAAATCAAAACTCACGTTACCAGAATGAATGCAGATCGCATGAAAATGTTTTTGGTTTGATGCAAGGACAATGCCATACGGATCCATATGGATCATACGAATGACAACTTGATGCAGAAATCGATATCAGCAAATGGATGAAACTGTGCGTATGGACTGGTTTAGTGATGAGAAATTGATAGCAATGTACGGATATGTGAGGGCATGAAAGATCAGCAATGAACAACATTAAAGAGAAAGAGAGGGAGGGCCACCGTACAGACGGGTATAGAAACATAGCAGATGAAAGGCAAATGAACACAGAGAATGAAGACTGGGTTGAGAAAATGAGTTGTACGGATGGCAACGCTATGCAGGAATGGGCAGCGCAGAAGCAAGATTGAAGGACACAGAGAGCAGATTTGCAAGTTGATGAAGAATGTACGATAAATTTCAGATCTATAATTTGTAGTTTCCAGCAATGAATTTTTTACCAATGTGGTCTGATTTTCAGAATATTATTGAGTTGCGTCAGAGATCCACATTCTTGTAGCCCAAAAATTTCTCAGATCTAGAAATATTTTTAGAATTCCCCTGTAAATCTATATAAAACCAGTCAGATTTAAAACCATGCACGAAAAATGAACCCTCAATTCCTAAAAAATAAATACAAATTTACAAGGATAATTTACAAATTTGAGACCCTCATAGCCTGATTTAAATCGTTTTCAGCATAATTTAGAAAATGAAAATTTAAGAGATAGGCACAAACCCAATAAAGAACCCTGCAAAAAATGGAATTTAAGATAAGCCCGGGGCATTAGATCCGGAGGGCTCTTCAGATCTTATCTCATAGGAGTCAGCTGGTCCAAACTAGGACTTCCCCAAATGCCCAGTTTTAAATCCTGAAGATTTCTGCAAACTTAAAGTTAAACTGTTAGATTAATAGAGAAATAGTGATAAAACATAAAACTTTCATGAGCTACAAATAACAGTTAGCTCAATTCAATTAATATTTTTACCCTAGATCCAATAGCCTAGGCAAGATACCTGTACCCAAAATTACTCTACAAGAGCCATTAATCAACAATTCATTAAAATAATCACCAGCAGAATATTAAGAACAATTTTAACATAAAATGCTGAAGAGGAACACCACCATCAAGATAAAACCCCAAAGTCTTCGTCTGTATTATTCCAGAAAATATTACAGGAGAGCTTCAAGAGCGAGTGCACAATCCAGAGATCGGATAACTGAAAGGCTAACAAAGACCTCTAATTTATAAGATAAAATCTCCAATGGCTTGTTCGGTTGATCCATGTCAAAATAATCTCGACCATCGAAAATATTTGATCATCTTTTAATTTGGACCATCGAAATTATAAATTTGAGGAAAAATTAATTTATCATTTAATTCCATTTTAATTAACTCAAAAATATTATTTTTGAGTTAATTACCTCAAAATTTTGACTTTGACTTAACCACCTAAGCCCAAGGGTCCAAAATTTCTTGAAATTCTCAATATTCCCTTGGCCTGGGACCTTTCAAATTTATTTTTTAAAGACCAACGAATTTTGCCTTTGAAGAATTTTAACTCACCTAGGACTTAAAATTAATTAAATTTCTAGCTAAGGATTTTTAATTAATTTGGCCAGAAAATTTAATTAATTGATTGAGAGGGGATTTAATTATTTTTTCCAACCCTCTTTACATAGGATAAATAAATTTAGACACATGAAGGGGGAGTACCGTGTTCGTATAAACCCTCAAGTAGGTACCTAATTCTGCGACTCAAAACATGATCTAGTAGACCAAGCAGCTTGTAATAAAATAATCTAGCCAACTAGCTAGGATTATTCCCAAACTACTTTTACAAAGACTTGATAGAAAACACTAGGATTCACTTAGTATCTTGATGACAAAATCCACCCTAGCTTTGGGGTGAATCTGGAGGGGAAAACTCTGCCGATCACTTGTGTTGAAAAACACAAGCAAATCAGTGAGACAAAAAACCTCCTAGGATAGAAATCGTCACCAACATACTAGGCTTACTTAGGTTGTTACATACATGATGGTCTTACTTAGATCATTTACATCATAAACATGCATAATGGGTTTACATCGTTCATAAAACTCTTGGCTGGTGATGGCATCTGAATGGCGTGAACACGTCGAACATGATGAGTCCCATTTGAAAAAAAGGGGGTGTACTGTTATGGGGTCGTTGACAAAGTGTGGTCAACAGGATCTAAGTAGGTTTAGTGAGGGTGAAATGAACATGGAGTTGTAAATACAGAAGTTTAATGGGAAATTAAGGATCCTTCAACATACTAGAAACTAGAAAAGCTTTCAAGATAATAGGATAGCAAAACTGAAGAGCAATAAAGGATTCTTCAACTAGACTTTACTAAGCAGACCTCAAAACAATAGACAAATAATATTAGAGAGTAGTTAAGGATTCTCTGAACATTAATTTCAAACAAAGAGAACTTTTAACATAACATTTTAGTGAAACTAAAGAGCATTTAAGGATTCTTTAATTAAACTTCAAGGAAGAAAACATAGAGATCAAAGGAGGTAGACAAACATAGGGTGCCAAGAAAGCATATCCTACACTAAAATTTTTGTCCTTTGATCAAATAAACCATGAACATAATAAAAACTAAAGGAAACAAATACAAAATTGGAATAACATCACCATCTAACAAAGCTCATGAATCCTAGGAATGTGCTTCATCCATTGATGTTCAATCCAAAACAATCACCATACACCAAAGGAAATTTCATCAACAAACTCAAAGTCTATATCATATTAAGCTCAGTAACCAACCAAAAATTACAATGAGGCCTCCATGCAGTATTTAACTTGCAAAGGAGGGTAAAAACCCTAACTAGGGTTTTGGAAACCATTAACTACTCATAAAGGTCATTTTTGTCCTATGAGACCATGCAAGGCCCAAGGCACAAATATCCTAATTCAATAAATGAAAAAATAACTCCTCAACCAACTTTGGTAAAAAAACTGACTTTGAGGCTCCTCTATAACTTCAAAATATATCCAAGTGTGTTTTGTTGACTTTTTACAAGGGCATGGCACTGAGGTTCAAGGGTGTAGTGCCAGCACTGTGAAAAATTTCCTGTTTTGTAACCAAGATTTGGAGGCCTTCCATGTGCCCAAATGAGCTCCATGATAGCTCATTGGAAATCCTGTATTGTCTAGTTTCCAAAGCTACCTTTAGTTTACCATTTGTTTTCCATTTTTCCAGCCAAAAATTCATTCTCCCAAGACTGCTCAGGGAAAAGCGCCAAGCCTGAAAAGAGGGCAGAAGGGTAATTTTTTGCATGTTTTCGCACCTTTGGAGGACCAATTCTGCTCCAAATGATATAAATTTTGGTGTGGGTGATGTCCTTGTCTAATGAAAACAAAATTTAAACATTCCTCCAATGGATGCCTCACAAAAGAGCACAGTTCCAATGGCGTTGTGCCCTTGGCCCTCTAAATTAGTCAAAATTCAAAATTCACAAAAAGATGCCAAAATTTGAAATTGCCTTGCTAATCATGTTTGGGATGCCTATGGGGATGCATCAACAAGGATGTCAAGGTTTTATTTGTCTTTTGCCTTCTTTAGATCTTGAATTTTAGCAAGGGCTCTTTTGAGCTTGGCCCTTTCTATTTTGTTCCTTAAGGCATAGTGCTTGGACATCTTCTTCTGAAGCTCAATGTTCCTTTAGGCCTTCTCCAGATGACCTTCCAAGTGTATATTGGCCCTCTCTAGCCAAGGTTCCTTGTCATAGTCTATCTCCATGGAAAGTAGCTCACTTGGAGTGAGTTTCTCTGCCAATGTTGTCTCTTGCTCTCTCTCTCAAGATAAGGTCTTCCTCAACCCTATTGTTCTTTGCCTTCTCCTAGAAAGCCAACCTTCTTCATCTTCACTCCTTTCAAAAACTCCCAAGACCCAATCTAGCCTTACCTTTGTATTTTCTGCCTCTTTCCGGGCTCTGATGGCCCTAACCTCATAAATGGCTTTTTGTGCCTCTAGCTGCTTTTTTTCAACTTCAAGGAAGTGTATGACATACTTGGCCCTTGCAAGATTGGCTTGCAGGTCTCTGATTTGGGAATCCTTGCTTTGGAGCAGCATGTTTGAGATTATTGCCTCATTTTCATCATCACTGTCAAGGTGAATGAGTTGAAACTCTTGTTCAGTCTCATGTTTGTCTTCTTCTTATTTATCAATGACTTTTTCTTTGCCTTTTTCAAGCCGCTTGGTTGATGTAGAAGGCATGGCCCCTTGCCTCTTAAGGGCAGCAAACAGGTGCCTATTTCCCTTATGGCAGGTTAAATGAAAAGGTTAAATTTTCATCATTGTAGTGCCATCTGTATCACTACCATCATGACTGCCATCATCATTGGTATCCTTACTGCTTTCATGGCCTTTTGACCCACTATCATCATGGCTCTTATCATCACTGCTGCTTTCTACCTCATTGCTCTCTGATCCACTACCTTGTGCTTCATCACCATTTGTCTCACTGCCCTCACTACTCTTATGATTGCCATCATCACTGCCCACATCATCACTGTCATCTTTGTTGTCATTATCATTGTCCACATCATCACTGCCCTCTGCTTCAATGCTCTCTGCCTCATTTACATCCTCCATGCTGTCATCATTGCTCTTTTCTTTCCTTCTTTATCTTGCACTGACATCTTCTATCTCACTCATATTGGCCTCATTGACATCAACCTCATTTAAATTATCCTCATTCTTGTTTTCCTTACTAGTATCTTCATCAATGTCCCTTTTTGCCTCTTTGCTTGATCTTTCATTGTCATACCCCTCACTGCTTTCCTCTTCATTACTTTCTTCCTCATTGACATCTGATTCTTCATGGTCATTTCCCTCACTTTTTTCCTCTTCCTTGCTTAACTCTTCATTTCCATATCCCTCTTTGTTAGATGCACTAGTATCATGAGATGAAGCTGAGGGATTTTGAGAAGGTGGTGAAGGAGGATCATTTTGAGATGAAGGAATGTGAGTGATGGGAAATGTAGGAATAGTAGGAAGTGATGGAGGAATGGATTCTGGAGGATGGGATGAGGAGGGTATATATTACAGAGGATGGGCTTGTGGATTGGTGAACGCCTCATTGGTAATGAAGGCCTCCCATGGAATACCCTTATATTGTAATTGGTGCATCAAAAACATCTTGATCAAAGAGTGATGAAATAAGCTTTGCATCTGTTGAGGGTACCCTCTCTTTTGCACAATATAGGACATTTTATCAATGCTTCTGTAGAGGTAGTAGGGCATATGCAGCATCCTTAATCTATTAAAGTGCATAAGCAGCCTGATGTGATAGGAGTAAATACAGGAGAACCTTCCCTCACATGTAAAATATTTCATGATAATTCTCATCATAGGTGCATATCTATCTAGCAAATGTGAGAAAGGAAAGATAGATTCAATGTAGTCTTTGTACCTAGGTTTTAGATAGGGTTCATAGTAGCTCATGTCAAGATTGGATTGCTTGAACCATTTCTCCCCTACACTAGGTATGCCTGTGGCATTGGCAATAGCATCTGTGGATAGCTCAAAGGTCACCCCTGCAAGGTTAACTTGTTTTTCATGCAGGTTAATAATGAAAAGTCTAGTTAGCTCACGGTGAATTTGCACCTGCTGTACTCTTTCACAAAGATCAAAACATCCTACATTCTTGAAGCATGAAACAATCATGGGAGAGGCCATCAGCTCATTTTTGTTTGGAGGTTCAAACCTATTGATCTTCCCACCTTTATGCTCATTCCTCCTTGGCATTTGGCCTTCTCCTTCACTACCACTTCCCTCTCTTTTTGACATTTTGACCACTCTGCCTTTCAAACCCTAAGACTACAAAATGGAAATGAGAGGAGGGGATGGTGGAATGGAAGCTTTTATAAGTGAATGAGATGAATGAGTGAGGGTGTAAATATGTGAGAAAGAGGGATAAGATAACCACTCAATGATAACCCTCTGCTGATATGTCAAACTCTGCTTTGCCAACCTTGGAGTGTAAATGGGAATGGAATGAAAAGATGGTGATGAAAAGGCAGTTTAGGCTAATGAGGGTATATATATCTTAAGCTGAGTGAGAGGAAAAACCCAATGAAAACCTCAATTTTTTCTTTAAACTCTGTTTTTACACACCTTGCACTGATGTAAAACTGATAGGAAAGAGGGCATGTGATGTCAATGTTTTTGCAATGTAAGGGACAATTTAGGTGAATAGGCAACCTCCACCAGTGAAATCTCTCTGTTTGTCACTGTCTTCCCTTTGTAGGCAAATGAAGGAGTATTTAAACAATGGTTTTAAGTTCAAATCTATGGCCCCTTCTTAGGTCTTCAATTTCCTTTAATTATAAATCACCACAAATGCTTGAAGAAGGGCTGAAAGCATCCACTTACCATTTATCATTGCTTTGGAGGACCTTTGAAGAATTTGGAAGGTTTTTTTAGTTTATTTGAGGGTTTTCAGGGTGTAGGAGGCCCTCTTGGCCAAGTGCGCAGTGCCTAAGCCAAGGGCATAGCGCCTAAGGCAAACTATGGGTCAATTGGGCAAAGGAGCACCGCCTTGCCGGGTGCGCAACGCCACGTTCCAGGCAAGTAGTGCCAATGTGATTTTCACGTGAATTTTTCGCCAAGGGCATAGCTCCTGAATCCAGGCATGCAATGCCACAAAAATTTGACTGATTTGACTTGAAAACTCAAAGTTTTTCCTCCTCAATGCTCTCAACTTTTTGCAAGTGAACAATGAGTATTGTGAAAAACGAAATGACCTTTATAGGCTCGGGATTTAAATTTAATCTTTGAAAACCCCTTTCCTAATGTCTTAAGCCTTTTTCACTTTTTTCCTTTCTCACTAACTATTTTGCACTATTTGCATGCAGGTTGATAAGATGATGAATTTGACCCTCTTTTCGGCTCTTTTTAATGTCCTATAACACTTTTCGTTGCAGGTGACTAAAAACCTTGAATTTTCCTTCCTCACTGATATCATTTACTCCCTTGCTCTGAAAGTTTGCTTGGGTTATGAAATTTTCTCTCTTTTAATCCTGGACGCTTGATATTTTTATTTTGACACAACAGCAGCCCCAAGATCCTCCTTTGTCTACACTATGAAGTTCAATTTATCATTTGATCATTTAGGCATGATAACTTATTTTGACAAGTTTGGAATATTTACATAGTAGCAACTTCAACATTTTCTCTAATTTCCATCATGAGGTCTAACTCAACTTCTTAGCTTCTCAGACTAACCTTTTTACACTATTCGTATGCAGGTTTCAATTGAGTCATAAAGTTGAATTTCTTACCTTATTGATGTCTTTCAACACTTTTACTTTGTAGGTGA
The DNA here is from genome assembly GCA_034641835.2 of Pinus albicaulis. Lineage (NCBI taxonomy): Eukaryota > Viridiplantae > Streptophyta > Pinopsida > Pinales > Pinaceae > Pinus > Pinus albicaulis. Next base: position 1,633,560,491 of record CM076570.1, read on the forward strand.
CATAAAACATTGAAGTGGATTTCCTTTTTCTCCTTGGGAGTTGACATGTTCATTTTGGCCCTTTTGGGATTCAAACACAAAGTAACACATTCAAAACTCTCTTTGACCTACACCATGGAATTCAAACCATGCTTTTTACCTTCTTTGGCCACTTCTAATTTGTAGGTGCCTGAAAACACTGACTTAGCTTTCTCTTACTCCTTGGAGCATGATAAATTCACTTTTGACAATCTTAGGTAGGGCTACACATAGTGGCAGTTTCAAAATATTCCTTTACCTACACTATGGAGATCAAACCATCTTTTGATCATTTTGGCAAGACAAACTCCTTTTGACAAGTATGGAATCTAATCAAACAGTGACATCTTCAAAATCCTTTTGCTTTTATCATGGATTTTGGCTTACCATTTTATCTTCTCTGACACTTCTGATTATAGGTGATTGAAAACAATGAGTTCACCTATCTGACTGATACTCTTTACATATTTGCTCTTTGAGGAAATGAGACATTCACCGTGGCAAACTTTTGGATGTTTGCACACATCAGCACCTTCACAATCCTTCCTTTGCTTGCATCATGGAGTTAGAATCATGATTTCACCTTCTCTGGCTACTTTCCCAAAACCTTTGATGTTAGGAGTGATTTTAAGACAATAATCAGTGTTGTCTTCTAAGTTCTCTATAGCCCTTTCAAGTTCATTCATTTTTGTCTAGTTCACCTCACCTTTTTCCCTTTTTCATCAATAGTTTCTGATAAACTTCCTTCATGTTTGGCTTGGTGTGTCTCCTCCAAGTTATTTCTGCCATTTCATTCACTGTTTGGCACTTAGCTGGACCATGATGTTAGTATGAATTCTTCGTCGAAGTGTACGAAAAAGAACCACTTTAGCTACGCATAACTAATAGCCCTAACAACAATAGAGGCTTCCAAACATCTTCAGATCTGCGATTAGTAGTTAAAATGCTGCAACAAACAGATCTATAAATGGAAAGACATTAAGCAGTAAAGTAAAGAGTTTGCTCCATGCATCCAACAGACAAGACAAGAACACGATTTTTTTTTGAATGAATTTTTATATTACAGGGCACCTGGGAGGAAACAAGAAGGTGTATCCAGATATCCTCAATGGGATGGGTTCTTTGTAGTCCTCAGCACTTCAGATCTAAGCTTTCTCTCTCTTGTAGATGTAGAAAACCCAATGCAGAAAATAGAGCTCAATGGGAGCAAATGGTAGAAAATGAGACCAAGTGTATAGATCCAGAGTGATCTAGTAGGCAACAAAAGGTAAGGAATAATGGGGAAGAACCCTCCTATTTATAACAAAATATTGGGTCATTCTAGATCTTGGTGCATGATTAAAATAATGTTAACCAAATCTAGATCCACCTTTATGGAATATTTTATTATATTTGTTGGAGGGAAAGGGTGTTTGACTTGGGTCAAATCCCTCGATTAGTGAAAAATAAATAAATAAATGATTTATTTATCTTTTTAAGGAAGTGGTTGGGATATAATCAAATAAATAATGATTTATTTGATTAATGGTGGTTGATTTGGTCATATTTAACAAGGAATATTATTTAAATAATTATTCCTAGAAAAAAATAAGATAACTATGGGTTTATCTCATTAATTTCTTTGTTTTTGGGTTAAACATGACTGGGAATAATAATTAAATTATGGTTTAATTAATTATTCCTTTTGGGGTTTCCTAATTAACATAGTGAAAGCAGTTTTACTTGGGGTAAAACTGGTCTTACATGGTGTATTTGGGTCCATCTAATGATGAAGAGTTAGATGACCAAAAAATGGTGTAACAGATTGCCCCCCAGCGTGCGAGTGTCAGGAGCAAATCGTATGACCGAAGTACGTTGTAAGAATACAATCACCAGACAACAAAAGGGGATGTCAGAGAGAGAAGTGTGAGGTAGATAGTGTGCTGAAAGACTAGACCCTGAGGAGACGAGACTCGCAGGTGCAACAAGTCTCTTTTTATGAGAGGGTACCTGTGCTGAAGGCGGCGGGGGAGGCATACCTATGCCCGCCGAGACAAAGTACAAAAGAATAGTGTGTCCAATAAACAAGGGACCGAACCATAAAGTACAGCCGGCATAATCATGAGCTAGATAAAAATACAATGAGGAATCCCACATACATGCTGTGCCTGGGATAACAGCCAGGACTGATACAATAATATCTGAGTACATGAGATACAAATACAACCCAAATGCCCCCTGTAAATGGGGAAGGGCTCACAAAATCTGACTGATACATGCAAATCAAAGAGGCGCCGCAAGTGGCTAAGGCCAACATCATCAAATATCTGGAGCTGCATCGAAGGCTGCAAGGAGGAGGTCATCCGGGCATGTGGGGGGCTACCTGCAGGGCCACCCCCTCATGAGGGCTAAGACATCTCACACACACCCGGGAATCATCAAGAGCTGCTGCTGGATCACTGAACCATCGAGTATACGGATCTCGATCATGCTGAAAGGAGCTGGAGAAACAATCAAGTCAAAGGGGAAGAAGAGATCCCTTTTCCTGATCCGAGGCACCGAACAATAGTGGAAGCTGGAACCAAGGTACACCGCCCTCTAGACCTGGCTTCTGGAATGAATGAGCTGATGTCGACAGAAGGAGGTCCGCCATAGGTGAGGCAATGAGAGATCCTCAACTAAGGCACGAGAGAAAATAGTAGAGTGACGGACAGACTGACACTAATGATGATGGCGGAATGGAAAGGGTGGGGTGGCGAGTGGACGACTTCCCTTGTTAGAGCATAAAGGGCATGAATGACATGGCAGCGACTGACACAATATCAGAAGGGATAGGGGACAGTGAGGCTGAAGGTCATGATAGGCGACACAAGAGAGGAACCAAGCAATAACGGAAGGAGGGTTATGGTGGGGTACAAAGGTACGCCGGATAGACTCCATGAATGCGATGATGACTCAACTTGGATGCTCTAAACAAGGGCGACACAATAGTGCCCGCAAGTGGCTAAGGCCAACATCATCAAAATCTGGAGCGGCATCAAAGGCTGCAATGAAGAGGTCATCCGGGCATGTGGGGGGCTACCTGCAGGGCCACTCCCTCATGAGGGCTGAGACATCTCACACACGCCCGGGAATCATCAAGAGCTGCTGCTGGGTCACTGGACTGTCCAGTATACGAATCTCGATCATGCTGAAAGGAGCTGGAGAAGCAATCAAGTCAAAGGGAGGTGAGAAATCCCCCTGCCTGATCCGAGGCACCGAACAAAAGTGGAAGCTGGAACCAAGGTACACCGCCCTCTAGACCCTGCTTCTGGAATAAATGTGTTGAGGTCGACAGAAGGAGGTCCGCCGTAGGTGAGGCAATGATAGATCCTCAACTAAGGCACGAGAGAAGAGCAATAGAGCGACGGACAGACTGACACTAATGATGATGGTGGAAATGGGAAGGATGGAGTGGCGAATGGACAACTTCCCTTGTTAGAGCATAAAGGGCATGAATGACATGGCAGCGACTGACACAATATCGAAAGGGACAGGGGACAGTGGGACTGAAGGTCATGATATGCGACACAAGGGAGGAACCAAGCAAAGAAGGATGGAGGGCTATGGTGGGGTGCAAAAGGACGCAGGATAGACTTCATGAATGCAATGATGACTCGACTTGGATGCTCTAAACAAGGGCGACTGTAGAGTGCTGCCACACAGTAAAGGCCCCAATGGGGGTCATAGAAACATGAGTACAAAGTGGGCACTCATGACGAAAATCAACACGAACATGGACAAGTAAGGGGGCGATGTGGTGCCCCAAGTACAAGTGTCGTAAGTGAGGAAATTCGATTTTAAGGAGTGGTGAAGTGACCCTTCGTGGAAAAAATGTGTCCGGGTGAAGTATCAAATCACCAAAAACTAAGTAAAACCCATTTGAGAGCTCGGTGAGATCTATCCAGCGGTGCTAACGGTTCGTCGAACGGGGCTACGGTGTGGTCGCAGCAGTCGAAAGAAGAAACAGGGGTTCTCTTTTAATGAGGTAGTTTTCCCTCCAAAATCATTCATTTGCTATTGTTGCTGTGGTGAATGTGGAGAGAAGGCCCTAAATCTTGCGGCGAACGTAGCGGACAAACCGACCGTTGGAAGCGAGATCTGTCAGTTGGAGGTACGAGGCCTAACCTTTCTCTTGCATGTTGTTGGATGACATTTGCAGTTTAGGGCTTAAAACCCCCAGAAACAGCCCCTCCTTCATCTCTATGGCCGGGTCGCACTTTTTGGGGCAAAAAGTACGACCCAGGACGCAGGTTTGGGGGCAAAAAGTGCGACCTGGTCCAGAAAATGGCAGAAAACTGCGACCTGGGAGACGAGGAGGGCTTGGTGCTGTTTGATGGTTGGGATTTGGGTTGTGGTGTGTGGTTATGGTTTTCCCGATCTGTACCCTGACAAAAATAATGTGGTTGTGCAGGTATGGTAGAGTTGCGGGTCAACTGGAGAGAGAGGGATCTGGGAACACTTCGGACAGAGATCCAGGTGGATCAGGGCATTCGTCGTGTATTGGCCAGATATAGGGGCATATGGTGCCCTCTCGGATGTGTGTAGGGGCAAGTGGTGCCCCCTAGAATGTATGGGGGGGCATATGGTGCCCCCAGTTTTTTTGATTTTGTTTGTAACATGCTATGGGCATGTCGGATGGATATATATGGGGGGGCGTATGGTGCCCCCAGTTTGTGGAACATGCTATGGGCACGTCGTAAGTATATGTATGGGGGGGCGTATGGTGCCCCCAGTGATGTATGTAGGGGCAGGTGGTGCCCCCATTTTTTGAGTTTGTGTGACATGCTGTGGGCATGCCAAAATGTATTTATAAAAAGGGGAATCTAACCACGTTTTAATGATGTGGTGTGCCATTTGTTCTGGTTATGGTTATGCAGTTTGAGAAAGGAAATGGAGTGTTACCAATCTCTTTTGGTACTGCATATAGGGATCAAATGGACTTTAAGTTTCCGAATTGGCATACCTGGTGTCACTATCCCAAAAGGGGGATTTGGAGATAATGAACTGATGCTCTCGTAGAAAAGCTATAGGTTGGTCAATAATAATGTCTAAGAGACTGGGTTGCTGATGTAAGATGAGGGAACGATAAGGGGTATCGTCCCTAGAGTGATCTGAAGTGATATGGGACTCTAGAGGTTCTTCTAAATGTGGAAGAATACGGGGTCTAGAGTCAACACGACCAGATACACTAGGAGAGTGGTGGAGAATGGCTTCTCTTGGTCTCTCAAATGTGGGTGCCCCCTTACCCAAACATTGGGTTTCGATGTAATGACCACAAGGTGGATGTGGTGTGAACGCATGGGTTCGATGTAAAGGGGAATAGATGAAGTCGGGGGTGGGAATTTCTTCCATAATGTCGTCATCGTGATAGAAGATGGGGTGACTAGTGGAAGAAGAACTACCTGACGTGGTGAAGTGGCCTGAATCATCATCATGAGAAGAGAGGTTCACATGCGCATCGTCACAATGGGTGATCGAAGAGTAAGTAGATAACGGATCTACCGATGTTGAGCCCAAGATGACCGCTGAAGGAAGGTCAAGCGAAACAACAGGGGAGGATTCAGATGGGACGTTCCCCAATGGTCTCATGGATGATGACAGGTACAAAATGGTGACTGAGGGCTCCGTTGGCTTAACAGCGGGAGGCGGAATGTGAATGTCCTCTGGTCCGATCGAAGCAGCCTTGAACTGGCGGTACAAGTCCAAGGAGGAACAGTACTCGTCAAGGCGGGGACAGAGGTGGGTGTAATGGCCGTGAAAATCGCACAAGGCACAAGTGTTAGTATGAATTCTTCGTCGAAGCGTACGAAAAAGAACCACTTTAGCTACGCATAACTAATAGCCCTAACAACAATAATGGCTGCAAAACATCTTCAGATCTGCAATTAGTAGTTAAAGTGTTGCAACAAACAGATCTATAAATGGAAAGACATTAAGCAGTAAAGTAAAGAGTTTGCTCCATGCATCCAACAGACAAGACAAGAACACGATTTTCGAATGAATTTTTATATTACAGGGCACCTGGGAGGAAACAAGAAGGTGTATCCAGATCTCCTCAATGGGATGGGTTCTTTGTAGTCCTCATCACTTCAGATCTAAGCTTTCTCTCTCTTGTAGATGTAGAAAACCCAATGTAGAAGGTAGAGCTCAATGGGAGCAACAATGGCAGAAAATGAGACCGAGTGTATAGATCCAGAGTGATCTAGTATGCAACAAAAGGTGAAGAATGCAGGGGAAAACCCTCCTATTTATAACAAAATATTGGGTCATTCTAGATCTTGGTGCATGATTAAAATAATGTTAACCAAATCTAGATCCACCTCTATGGAATATTTTATTATTATTTGTTGGAGGGAAAGGGACTTTGACTTGGGTCAAAATCCCTTGATTAGTGAAGGATAAATAAATAAATGATTTATTTATCTTTTTAAGGAAGTGGTTGGGATATAATCAAATAAATAATGATTTATTTGATTAATGGTGGTTGATTTGGTCATCTTTAACAAGGAATATTATTTAAATAATTATTCCTAGAAAATAATAAGATAACTATGGGTTTATCTCATTAATTTCTTTGTTTTTGGGTTAAACATGACTGGAAATAATAATTAAATTATGGTTTAATTAATTATTCCTTTTGGGGTTTCCTAATTAACATAGTGAAAGCAGTTTTACTTGGGGTAAAACTGGTCTTACATGGTATACTTGGGTCCATCTAATGATGAAGAGTTAGATGACCAAAAAATGGTGTAACAGATTGCCCCCCAGCGTGCGAGTGTCAGGAGCAAATCGTATGACCGAAGTACGTTGTAAGAAGACAATCACTAGACAACAAAAGGGTATGTCACAGAGAGAAATATGAGGTAGATAGTGTGCTGAAGGACTAGACCCTGGGGAGACGAGACTCGCAGGTGCAACAAGTCTCTGTTATGAGAGGGTACCTGTGCTGAAGGCGGCGGGGGAGGCATACCTATGCCCGCCGTGACAAAGTACAAAAGAATAGTGTGTCCAGTGAACAAGGGACCGAACTATAGAGTACAGCTGGCATAATCAAGAGCTAGATAAAAATACAATGAAGAGTCTCACATACATGCTGTGCCTGGGATAACAGCCAGGACTAGTACAATATCATCTGAGTACATGAGATAAATACAACCCAAATGCCCCCTGTAAATGGGGAAGGGCTCACAAAATCCGACTGATACATGCAAATCATAGAGGTGCTGCAAGTGGCTAAGGCCAACATCATCAAAATCTGGAGCGGCATCAAAGGCTGCAATGAAGAGGTCATCCGGGCATGTGGGGGGCTACCTGCAGGGCCACCCCCTCATGAGGGCCGAGACATCTCACACACGCCCGGGAATCATCAAGAGCTGCTGCTGGGTCACTGGACTGTCCAGTATACGAATCTCGATCATGCTGAAAGGAGTTGGAGAAGCAACCAAGTCAAAGGGAAGTGAGAAATCCCCCTGCCTGATCCGAGGCACCGAAAAAAGTGGAAGTTGGAACCAAGGTACACCGCCCTCTAGACCTTGCTTCTGGAATAAATGTGCTGAGGTCGACAGAAGGAGGTCCGCCGTAGGTGAGGCAATGAGAGAACCTCAACTAAGGCACGAGAGAAGAGCAATAGAGCGACGGATAGACCGACACTAATGATGATGGTGGAAATGGGAAGGATGGAGTGGTGAATGGACAACTTCCCTTGCTAGAGCATAAAGGGCATGAATGACATGGCAGCGACTGACACAATATCGAAGGGGACAGGGGACAGTGGGGCTGAAGGTCATGAGATGCGACACAAGAGAGGAACCAAGCAAAAAGAATGGAGGGCTATAGTATGGTGTAAAAGGATGCAGGATAGACTCCATGAATGCAATGATGACTCAACTCGGATGCTCTAAGCAAGGGCGACTAGATAGTGCTGCCACACAAGAAAGGCCCCAATGGGGGGTCATAGAAGCATGAGTACAAGGTGGGTACTCATGACGAAAATCAACACGAACATGGACAAGTAAGGGGGCGATATGGTGCCCCAAGTACAAGTGTCGTAAGTGAGGAAATTCGATTTTAAGGAGCGGTGAAGTGACCCTTCGTGGAAAAAATGTGTCCGGGTGAAGTATCAAATCACCAAAAACTAACTAAACCCATTTGAGAGCTCGGTGAGATCTGTCCAGCGGTGCTGACGGTTCGTCGAACGGGGCTACGGTGCGGTTGCAGCAGTCGAAAGGAGAAACATGGGTTCTCTTGAATGAGGCAGTTTTCCCTCCAAAATCATTCATTTGCTATTGTTGCTGTGGTGAATGTGGAGAGAAGGCCCTAAATCTTGCGGCAAACGTAGCGGACAAACCGACCGTTGGAAGCGAGATCTGTCAGTTGGAGGTACGAGGCCTAACCTTGCTCTTGCATGTTGTTGGGTGACATTTGCAGTTTAGGGCCCAAAACCCCCAGAAACAGCCCCTCCTTCATCTCTATGGCCGGGCCGCACTTTTTTGGGGCAAAAAGTACGACCCAGGACGCAGGTTTGGGGGCAAAAGGTGCGACCTGGTCCAGAAAATGGCAGAAAACTGCGACCTGGGAGACGAGGAGGGCTTGGTGCTGTTTGATGGCTGGGAGTTGGGTTGTGGTGTGTGGTTATGGTTTTCTCGATCTGGACCCTGACAAAAAGAATGTGGTTGTGCAGGTATGGCAGAGTTGTGGGTCAACTGGAGAGAGAGGGATCTGGGAACACTTCGGACAGAGATCCAGGCGGATCAGGGCGTTCGTCGTGTATTGGCCAGATATAGGGGCATATGGTGCCCTCTCGGATGTGTGTAGGGGCAAGTGGTGCCCCCAGAATGTATGGGGGGGCATATGGTGCCCCCAGTTTTTGGATTTTGTTTGTAACATGCTATGGGCGTGTCGGATGTATATGTATGGGGGGGCGTATGGTGCCCCCAGTTTTTGGAACATGCTATGGGCATGTCGTAAGTATATGTATGGGGGGCGTATGGTGCCCCCAGTGATGTATGTAGGGGCAGGTGGTGCCCCCATTTTTTGAGTTTGTGTGACATGCTGTGGGCATGCCAAAATGTATTTATAAAAAGGGGAATCTAACCACATTTTAATGATGTGGTGTGCCAATTGTTCTGGTTATGGTTATGCAGTTTGAGAAAGGAAATGGAGTGTTACCAATCTCTTTTGGTACTGCATATAGGGATCAAATGGACTTTAAGTTTCCGAATTGGCATACCTGGTGTCACTATCCCAAAAGGAGGATTTGGAGATAATGAACCGATGCTCTCGTAGAAAAGCTATAGGTTGGTCAACAATAATGTCTAAGAGACTGGGTTGCTGATGTAAGATGAGGGAACGATAAGGGGTATCGTCCCGAGAGTGATCTGAAGTGATATGGGACTCTAGAGGTTCTTCTAAATGTGGAAGAATACTGGGTCTAGAGTCCACACGACCAGATACACTAGGAGAGTGGTGGAGAATGGCTTCTCTTGGTCTCTCAAATGTGGGTGCCCCCTTACCCAAACATTGGGTTTCGATGTAATGACCACAAGGTGGATGGGGTGTGAACGCATGGGTTCGATGTAAGGGGGAATAGATGAAGTCAGGGGTGGGAATTTCTTCCATAATGTCGTCATCGTGATAGAAGATGGGGTGACTAGTGGAAGAAGAACTACCTGACATGGTGAAGTGGCCTGAATCATCATCATGAGAAGAGAGGTTCACATGCGCATCGTCACAATGGGTGACCGAAGAGTAAGTAGATAAAGGATCTACCGATGTTGAGCCCAAGATGATCGCTGAAGGAAGGTCAAGCGAAACAACAGGGGAGGATTCAGATGGAATGTTCCCCAAGGTTCTCATGGATGATGATAGGTAGAAAATGCTAGACGAAGGCTCCGTCATCTCGACATCCGGAGGGAGAATGTCAATGGGAGCAGTCATATCTGGTAGTTCTGCTGAAGCAGAATGCGCAAATATGGGAGAGGTGTACTCATTGCGCTTGGCCTCGAATTGGTGGACCGCGGCAATAGAGGTGCGAAAGTCCTCGAGGCGGGGACAAATATGGGTGTGATGGCCATGGAGATCACACAAAGCACGGGGGTGGTTGGTGTGAATAGTCTTGGGGTTCTTGGCCGCGGTTGTGGAAGGAACAGAGGCTTCTGGGACCGCAGACTCAGGGAACGTGACATTAACCATGGGCTTTAGATGAAGTAATTCAGGACAGGTATGGGAGCCGTGACCGACAACATCACACAAAGCACCCTGGATGGTATGCTTTGGAGGCTGAGGAGGAGCAGGGTTTGTCGGGGCAGCGTTGTCCTTTGATGCCCCCTTGCGAGCTTTGCCCTTCTTACCCGAAGCGGTCGCAACATGGGGTGGTTCCTGTTGAAGTGACTGAGGCACTGATGCAATGGGAGAAGCCATGGGGACCGGTTGAACCGGGGTCAAAGCGATATAAGGTTTGGGTTGACCAGGAAAGGTGGGGGCTGGAGGATCAAGGTACCAAACGGGAATCCCAAGTGTCAAGTTAGGAAGAGAGAGGGTGGCCATGACTGGTACCGTGTGCACTCCTGGTGGAGGAGCTAGGAACGGTATCTGACCAGAGGGGGCATGGCCAGGTGGGACGGCTCCTAAATGGCTAAGGCCTGGAGGAACCGTGCCAAGGGGATAAAGGGGCTCATGACTACCAACCGCAGGTGAAGGGATAAGAGCAGGTTGCGAAGGGCAAGGTTGCTGACTAGCCGAAGCAGGTTGCTTGAGAGCAGCCCGAGACGATTGCATCATGCAAACATTCGATGAGCTGGGGTCAGAGATAGGAGGAGGGGGGAGACTAGGAAAAGTTCCAAGCAGGGAGGAATCCTTGTAAACGCCGGGGGAGACACTGGTCAAGGAGTCAACGGTTTTCTTGTTGGCTACAGAAGAGATGGTCGTCTTAGGTGAGGTTTGAGATTTTGGCTCATGATATGTCAACTGGTCAATGGTGACTATCTTCCCGTTATGGGGGAAAGACATCTTGCGGAAAACCGCGGATGGGACAGCAAACATAGCATACGTGTAGCTTCGCCCCAATAGAATGTTGTAATCTAGCGGGGCATCGATGACTTCGACGTCAACGCAAACAGTCTTACCGGCGAGGGTGATAGGACAATTACGAAACAGGCCAATGGGCTGGGAGGCATGACCATCCCATGCTCGAAGGGTGATCGTGGAAGGGGCCAGCTCAGGAGATCCGAGTTGCTTCCAAACCGAAGCGGACATCACGCATGTGGATGCCCCCTCATCAATGATACACCGGGACACGTTGGCGTTCCGGATTTTGACTGGGATTTGGAAGGCGACGGAAGGAGGGAGAGGAGGATGGTTCGATTGAGTGGCGTCGAAAACAATCATTTGGTCATCAGCAGGATCTACAGCGCCCACGGCAGATAGTAGAGCCTTCTTTTGGGAAGGGCATGACTGGAGGAGTTCCAGTGTGGAAATGGCGGCAGGAGATTGCGCCAAATCATCTACTATGTTATACGAATGGGCAGCTCGACTGGGAGCAGCGTTTCGACGTAGTGGGCCCTTAGGTATCTTGGTATGAACCTCAACTTTTGGTTGAGGGATATGTAAGGGGCCACTAGGTGACGAAAGAGGCTCTATAGAACCTGAAGAGGGATGCTCGGAGGCAGACTGAGCAGGAGGCTTGGGGTACTGGCGAGACCGAGTTTGAAGGTGAAGGTCGACGGTCGGGGAAGGATCGGAGTTCATCATGAGGATCTGGTAATTGGAGGAACCAGAATGGGAAGGTTGAGGGGCCACCTGTCCGTCAGGTGGTGGGGTAGCCATGAATCCCTGCTGTGCATTCACTTGCTCTTGAGGGGGCGGTGACTGCTGTTGCAGGGGTTGAGAAGGCAAGGGAGGCGAAAACGCATATGCTAGAGGAGCTGGCGCACCAGGCTGTGGATAAGGGTAATGGTTAGGTTGGGTAACATTGAGGTAAGTAGGAGGTTGGGCAAAAGGATGAGGCATGCCATATCCTGGATGCGTGCTACTGGGAGGGGGAGAAGTGCAAGAAGTGGTGCCCCCTCCCCCAGGAAAACCATAGCTCATGAGAGGTTGAGCGGATGGATGAGAGATAGATCCAACGATACTGTTGGCGGCATGAGGTGCCCCCGGTGTATGGGCATCACCGGGTCTGGGGAGATCAGGTAGGACAGTAGGATCATAACCTGTCTGAGCATAGATCAGGTCATATTTTAACGCCATTTGGAGGGCATCTTCTTCGGTTTGAGGAAAATGTGATGCGACATCTTTCCCAATAGAGGACAAGAGAGATCGAAGGAACCAGTCCATGTAGACACGGTCTTCGAAGGGAGGAGATTGGCATAGGTTCCGTCTTCTTCGCCATTCCTGGACATGGGTAGAAAGGCGGGTTGAAGAGGTTTGCTTGAAGGAAGTCAAGAGTTCGATACCAGTGTCATAACGAAGGGGAAGCTGGAAGTAAGATAAAAAAGCTCGGGCAAGAGTTGCAAAGGTGGTATGGGAGGAAGTGGGCTGATCAACATACCACTTGGAAGCTTCGCCTGTAAGCGTGCGTTGGAACAATCGAAGACGAACAGAGTCATCTGTAATGGAGGTCGATGAACACCACATGTGGAAAGATCGAACATGATTTGAAGGATCTTCTCCAGCATGGCCTTCAAACTTTGGGATGTCGGAAGGGAGCTTTGTCGGCATAGCAGGCCAACTAGCATTATGGTGTATAGGGTCGTTTATCAACCGGTCCAAATCGGGGAGGCTGAGGCCTGCCAAGAAGGGGAGCACGGGTGAAGCCGAGGTAGTTCCCGTGGTGGTTCTGCTAGTGGTAGTCCCGGCATTAGGGCCGGGATTCCCGCTAGTGTTAGGCCCTGGACCTGACATAGTGGAGGTGACAGGGGGGAGAACCAGAAGGAAAAGAAGAACCCAAAGAATCAGAGAAGGACTGGCTCGACGATGGTGGGACGGAGCAGGTCGATCGACCGGAGACTGGGGGTGAAGGCCAAGGAGGCTCCGGGAAAGGTGCCTTAGGGGCGCAATGATGACAGGAAGAAGGAAACCGACAAGGGCAGAAAGGGACAGAATCAAGTAATGTCAAGGGCAGATAAGGTGCAGTGACAATTGATTTTAAAGTCTTTGCCAGGCGGTGTAAACCAGGCGCTTCTTCACTTAGGGTCAGTGTGTGGTGTGCGTTAATTTTAATTTTTAAACCCTTTCCGTTGTTGAGAGCAAAAAGTGTGCTGCGTAGCTGAAAATAAACCTACAGAGAACAGAATAAAATGCTGAAATAACAGAAAAATAACAGCTACGTATGCATCTATCTAACCCAAGAAGGTGGGTCTCTCAAAACTATGCTGAAAAGAAAGGGAAAAACTATGGGAACACACACAAGGGAAGCTCACCAGATCTAGGGTCAAAGGGGACAGAGATCTGGAGGATAAAGCTGCAGATAAGGGGTGCAGATCACAGCCAAGAGACAGAGGCAAGGTGGCTGGAAAAAGGGAAATCAGCAAAACTCCGAGGGGGGCAAGGCAGAGGCCTTTAGGGGAGGTCCAAACAAAACGACAAGAGGTGATTTGAAAGGAAAAGAGGCTGATTTCAATGGATCTGGAAGTGAGGACGACAAGAGGTGATTTGAAAGGAAAAGAGGCTGATTTCAATGGATCTGAAAGGGAGGTAACAGATCTGGAAAAGAGGGGGCTGAAGCTCTGAAAAACCGACGGCTGAAATAGCTAAAACTCTTCCACAAAAAGTGGAGGGTACTAAAGCCCTAAGGGGTTGGGTTCCCACTTAGATGAGGAAAAACAGATCGATCTTGGCCAAGGCGGGGTCGAGACAGAGAGGCCGAAGACTCCGGGTTGTGAGCCGTGCAGCATAACCTAAAAATTACAGTAAAAAATTACTGAAAAAAGGCAAATGCGCTTTCGACTCCGATCCGGAGTGAAGCCAGAAAATGTGTTGAAAAGGGACTGGAGGTCCAGCCGCAGTTTAGGGCTGTAAAGTGTGACCCCCCGGTTCCTAGCTTGTCTCGGCGGGCGTGTGATTTTCTAAAAGCTGAGTCGTTTCAACATGGGGCTGTGCTTCGCATCTGCGTTAATATAGGGGCCAGAAACACACGGAAGTTAGAAATTTTAAGTTTTTAGGGTTTTATGTGAAAAAGAATGACATAAAAAGAGGAAAACTAAGCAGCTAAAAAGAAGCCCTAGGGCCTCAAGTAGCTGGATATGCAGGAATATGAAAAACGACAGCGGTCGTAATTTAAAACCCGTGTGGAGTCGCCATTTGTTAGTATGAATTCTTCGTCGAAGTGTACGAAAAAGAACCACTTTAGCTACGCATAACTAATAGCCCTAACAATAATAGAGGCTGCCAAACATCTTCAGATCTGCGATTAGTAGTTAAAATGATGCAACAAACAGATCTATAAATGGAAAGACATTAAGCAGTAAAGTAAAGAGTTTGCTCCATGCATCCAACAGACAAGACAAGAACACGATTTTTTGAAAGAATTTTATATTACAGGGCACCTGGGAGGAAAACAAGAAGGTGTATCCAGCTCTCCTCAATGGGATGGGTTCTTTGTAGTCCTCAGCACTTCAGATCTAAGCTTTCTCTCTCTTGCAGGTGTAGAAAACCCAATGTAGAAAATAGAGCTCAATGGGAGCCAATGGTGAAAAATGGGACCAAGTGTATAGATCCAGAGTGATCTAGTAGGCAACAAAAGGTGAAGAATGATGGGGAAAAACCTCCTATTTATAACAAAATATTGGGTCATTCTAGATCTTGGTGCATGATTAAAATAATGTTAACCAAATCTAGATCCACCTTTTATGGAATACTTTATTATATTTGTTGGGGGGAAAGGGTCTTTGACTTGGGTCAAATCCTTTAATTAGTCAAAAATAAATAAATAAATGATTTATTTATCTTTTTAAGGAAGTGGTTGGAAGATAATCAAATAAATAATGATTTATTTAATTATTTGTGGGTGATTTGGTTATATTTAACAAGGAATATTATCTAAATAAGATTTAAATAATTATTCCTAGAAATTAATAAGATAAATAAAGGTTTATCTAATTAATTTCTTTGATTTTGGGTTAAACATGACTGGGAATAATAATTAAATTATGGTTTAATTAATTATTCCATGAGGAAAATAAAACAAATATGGGTTTGTTTAATATTTCCTTTTGGGGTTTCCTATTTTAACATAGTGAAAGCAG